>CM056583.1:16305000-16720000 GCA_029721435.1 Gymnothorax reevesii | reverse complement strand
ACACTCAGTCCATCGCCCACGCGTGTCTCTGTACTGACACTCAGTCCATCGCCCACGCGTGTCTCTGTACTGACACTCAGTCCATCGCCCACGCGTGTCTCTGTACTGACACTCAGTCCATCGCCCACGCGTGTCTCTGTACTGACACTCAGTCCATCGCCCATGCGTCTCTCTGTACTGACACTCAGTCCATCGCCCACGCGTGTCTCTGTACTGACACTCAGTCCATCGCCCACGCGTGTCTCTGAACTGACACTCAGTCCATCGCCCACGCGTGTCTCTGAACTGACACTCAGTCAATCGCCCATGCGTGTCTCTGTACTGACACTCAGTCCATCGCCCACGTGTGTCTCTGTACTGACACTCAGTCCATCGCCCACGCGTGTCTCTGTACTGACACTCAGTCCATCGCCCACGCGTGTCTCTGTACTGACACTCAGTCCATCGCCCACGCGTGTCTCTGTACTGACACTCAGTCCATCGCCCACGCGTGTCTCTGTACTGACACTCAGTCCATCGCCCACGTGTGTCTCTGTACTGACACTCAGTCCATCGCCCATGCGTCTCTCTGTACTGTAACTCAGTCCATCGCCCACGTGTGTCTCTCTGTACTGACAATCAGTCCATCGCCCACGTGTGTCTCTGTACTGACACTCAGTCCATCGCCCACGCGTGTCTCTGTACTGACACTCAGTCCATCGCCCACGCGTGTCTCTGTACTGACACTCAGTCCATCGCCCACGCGTGTCTCTGTACTGACACTCAGTCCATCGCCCACGCGTGTCTCTGTACTGACACTCAGTCAATCGCCCATGCGTGTCTCTGTACTGACACTCAGTCCATCGCCCATGCGTGTCTCTGTACTGACACTCAGTCCATCGCCCATGCGTGTCTCTGTACTGACACTCAGTCCATCGCCCACGCGTCTCTGTACTGACACTCAGTCCATCGCCCACGCGTGTCTCTGTACTGACACTCAGTCCATCGCCCACGCGTGTCTCTGTACTGACACTCAGTCCATCGCCCACGCGTGTCTCTGTACTGACACTCAGTCCATCGCCCACGCGTGTCTCTGTACTGACACTCAGTCCATCGCCCACGTGTGTCTCTGTACTGACACTCAGTCCATCGCCCATGCGTCTCTCTGTACTGACACTCAGTCCATCGCCCATGCGTGTCTCTGTACTGACACTCAGTCCATCGCCCATGTGTCTCTGTACTGACACACAGTCCATCACCCATGTGTGTCTCTGTACTGACACTCAGTCCATCGCCCATTCAGATTCAGCATTGAGACTCAGGTTATCATTCAGATTCTGCACTTCAGTCCATCGCCCATGTGAGAGATTCAGCATTTAGACTCAGTTTCGTGCCCAGACTCTGCACTAAGGTCCAGTCCACTACCCATGTGTGAGATTCTGTACTTAAACAGTCTAACTCTGCTGTGAGATTCTGGACTTGGACTCCGTATCACCCATGTGTAAGTTTCTGTGCTTAGACTCAGTCTAACACCCAAATTCTGTACTTAGACAGTCTAACATCAATATTCTGTATTTAGACTCAGTCTAACGCTCACATTCTGTAGTTAGACTCAGTCTAACACCAATATTCTGTACTTAGACTCAGTCAAACGCCCACAAGGGAGATTCCGTCATGAGCTTCAGTCCGCCACTCAGATACAATCCCTGATCAGAAAAAGTTGGGATGGAAAGTCAAAATAAAATTAAAACTGAAACCAGTGATTAATAAATTATCCTTGATCAGTCCAAAACAATAAATCAGGATATTTTTTGTTGCATTATCACATGAATTTAGATTTCTCAAAATAAGCACTAGTCTGAATTTTGGTTCTTGCAACAGATTTTATTTTTTTTATTTTTTTTTAAGTTGGGATAGTGTTTGCCTCTTCATAATGTTGTTATTCCTTTTCACTTTGCTTATTAAACATTTAGGGACTGAGATGCGCCAGTGATTGTTTCAGGTGTAATTTTGTCCCACCCTTCCAACAAACAAGTCACAGCGTGTGCAACCGAATGGGGTCTTTGGTGTGGCATTTTGCATTTTAAAATGCACCACACATTCTCTACTGGGGACGAGTCAGGACTGCAGACAAGCCAATCAAGCACCGATACCCTCTTCGTTCGCAGCACTGCCTTTGTATTGCAAGCAAAATGCAATTTAGCATCGTTTCTTTGAAATATGCATGGGCGTCCCTGAAAAATTTGTGTTGAAGGTAGTGTGTCGCTCTGATATCTGTGTGTACTTTTCATCATGAATGTTGCTCTCACAGAAGAGCAAGTTAGTCTCATGACAGGTGACACAACCTCTCGCCATGACTGAACACAGCTTCAGGACTTGCTGCCAGTTTTATGTCTAGATTGTTCTTTATCTGGTCCAGAGCACATAGCATCCATTTCTTCTGAAAAAGACCTGAAATATTGTCTGACCATAATACACAATAGGCGTTTCCACTGGGTACTTTTTGGAAAGCGGCTGAGTGTTTTGGCCACGCCCACTTTTTAGTTCCTCTCCGCCCTCCATTCCCATTAGGTACTTTGGTACTTAAGCAGCTCACCAACGGAGTTGGAGTGTGATGTCAATACTCCTGTGACACTTGCATGCTTTCGTTTTGTTTGGATCCTTCCAGGCTCATCTGGACCCTCTCTTGCCCCCAGTAGACGAGCAAAGGCCTGGACTTCGGAGACAACCCACTTGTCGGCGGTCTTTCTTTTAACTTTTTCCATTATTGCTTTTCTATTCTTGAATTCGATTCTCTCAAATGTTGCTCTGCTTATTTCTTGGTGATGTATATGTTGTGGTTTGTGTTGAGTTCTACTCGCGTCATATCCCGTCTCAACGGTATCCAATCAGCATCGACTATTGAGTTGCAGCTCAGAAAGTGGCTGAAAAAGTACCTGCCCGACAGTACCTGAGAGCCACTTATCGGTGAATGTGGGCGGATCTTGGGCGGATCCTCTCTCCCAAGCCACACCCATAGCAGCTCATGAGGGCAAAAAGTACCTAGTGGAAACGCGCCTATTGTCACTGTGCTGCGGTCCATTGGAGACGCCTTCCAGCCCAGCGAAGTCAAAGTCGTTTCTAGACACTTAACATGAGGCTTCCTTTTAGCACAAAAAACTGGCACTGGAAGATGTAACTATGTATCGTAGCATTTGCAAAAGGTTTGCCAAAGTAATCCTGAGCCCATGCTGTTGAATCACTCATAGATATATGATGCTTCTGACGGAGGTGCCGTCTGCTTGATTGGAGATGACTGGGATTCAGTTTAGGCTGGTGTCCTTTAACTTTACGCTCAGAAATTCCTGAAATCCAGATTCCTGAAATCTTTATATCATAGTGTCTGTAGAGGGTGAAATATCAAATTACCGTCCAATCTTTGTTAAGAACAACATTGTTTTTAAACCTTTCCATGATTTTCTCATGCATCTGTGGGTAAATTGGGGATCCTCAGCTCAGCCCATCTTTGTTCCTGAGAGACGAGGCCTAACCAGGGAGTGCTGCTGCACCAAATCACGATCGCAACCACCGGCTGACATCAGCCATTTCAAATTGCCAAACTTTTTTTTTTTTTTTTAAATCTCATTACCAGTCCTAAATTGCCCCAGCACATTTCTTTAGAATGCATCACATGCCTGAATTGCAGGAATGGATGCATATTTACAAATAAAATGAAGTTGACCAGATAAAACATTATTTTATTTTAATTCTGTCCACAATGAAATACAAGTCAAAGTAAATTTGAAAATCTCTGTCTGTCGTGCATTTCCTCTGCCGCCCCAACTCGACTTGGGGTAATAAATAAGCTCAGTCTAATTCCCAAGTATGAGATTTTGTACTTAGATTCAAATGTGAGATTCTGAACTTCGGCCAGCAGTGAGTGAGATTCTGCACTTGGACACAGACTCGTTATAAGCAGCGGTGTAAGAGCGTCTGTTAGCATCATCAGGCTGTTTATTCAGGGCAAACTTTCATCAACAACTGCAGAAAAACATTCAAATCATGATCTCCCCATCGTGGGAAACTCGGATGCCCGAAAGGCATTTCCTCAAAATTTTTTATTTGTTTTACAAGCTATAAATACAGGTATTAAAGAATACTACACAAACAGAGATGATCTATAAAAATACTCTTCTGTGAGACTGAAGAGAGAGGAAGCACAGTCCATCTGTCCCCAGCATTTCATCACCTTTCCCAAATCTCTTCTCTCCTCAAACAAGGGGGAAGTCAGATAAAAAAGCGAAACAGAAATGTATCATCTTAAGTGAGCAGGCAGGTGCTCCTGTTCAGGATGGTATGGAGCGAGTGCACGAGGAGCTTATCGAGCAGAGTTTCCGCTGGTGACGTGGAATGAACAAACGACAGTGAGGGGAGGAGAGAGCGAATCCTTCAGCTCCGCAAGAAAGACGCACAAAAACACGATGTGTGAATGCAGGCATCTACTGTAAACTAACAGGAGAATAGGTTGGTCAGGTTGGGTGGGAGGTAGGATTGTTGTCATGGAAACGTGGGCGAGTAGGGTCACCTCTCGATGGCCACCCGATGAAGGACACTCATCTCAGCTGACTTTGAGATGGATGAGGCTGAAAAATGGGTCAATAACATCCGGGGGGGGGTGAGGGTAATCTTAAATAGACCTTCAGTGCCCCACACAGCGAGCAGCAGGCAAACCGTTCTCTGGTCACATGTCCGTCCGTCTGTCACGCATCGCGTGCACACGATATCTATTAAAGGACAGGAGGGATTTTCATCAAATCATGCAACTCCCCACAGAGGGCAGCGGAACGGATTCAGTTTTGGAGGTTGTGAGGTCAATGTTTGAGGTCACATAAGGTCAACTGTAGGGGATCGTACATAAACTTTTAGGGCGTATGAATTTATGGCAATCAACACCTTGCACTGACGTCCACCTCGTGTCTGTCAGTATAATTTTGGAAATGAATATTCAGACATTGAATTTGTTCAAAAAACTTCTAAATCTTACCTAAAGTAACATAAAAATGGTCCTTTGGAAGATTTCACCAAATGACAGATGATGACGCGTCCGTGGGCGGGACTAGGGCAGAACTTTTGACCCTTAAGGAGTGACCAGCCAGCTGTGACCCAGGTAGGTAGGGGCGTTGTCATGGAAATGATGGTGCAATAGACCATTGCGATGGGAATGGTAGCAGATAAGACCAAATAATGGCATTTGTTGTAGGTAGGGGTGTTGTCATGGGAATGATGGAAGTAAAGACCGTTATCATACTATTGCTTGTAGGTCAGGCCGCTGTCATGGTAACGGCTGCGTAGGTCTCTCTCATGGTAAGGTTTTATAGTTATGTTATGGTAGGGTTTTATGGTCATGTTATGGTAAGGTTTCCTGCGTCAGGCCTTACTGCAATTGTCCGTAAAATGACCAAACTTTGAGCGAATACAATCTCCATAGAAACAGAAAAGCCTGATAGAAGATCTGATATTAATGCAATTTCCTTTGATTTACAGTAAATAGTTTTGAATATTTCCTCACATCATAAATGCAACTTTCTCTTACTGTACAACTGCCTAAACACAACATCCAAAAACATCAATGTGTCAGTGAAATAAAGATGAAAACAAAAATGCTGAAAATAATCCGAATCTAATCTACTCTTCAAGTATCGGTGTTGTAACCTTTGTATTAACATTGTAACATGCGCAGACTCGACATACTATACTGAGGAAAATATGACAACAAGCGGACATGATCCCGAACCGGACTGGTCGTGTCATCGAGGACTAAAAACACCGTTAAACTTCACACTCCTACAATGTTTACGCACTAGTGAGCGCTCCCTTCAGTTTAACCCTAAACAGAACTGCTAGGCTAAATTAACCTAGACTTGAATTATATGGAAAAAACCTGGCCCTGCCATCTAATGTATATTTTTATTTTTACTAATGGAGTAAAAATTGTGCCAGTTTCAGCATAACAAAATGCATAACTTAGTATCTAATAACCAATAATAATAATATTGCTGTTGATAATACCAACATTATCAAATGAAGGAGGGGGGAGGGGGAGGTGAGGCGGAGGGGGCGTGGTCAGTGGATTTGTTTCCCGCTCGTTTAGCTGCACATGCTCAGTGCGAGATCCGCGCAGGACTGGGGTTAAGAGGAGGTCTCGCGCACTTTGGCCTGAAGTGCGTCGCAGGTCTTCTTGGCGTCTCCCAGCAGCATGGCGGTGTTGGGCTTGTAGAAGATGGGATTATCTACCGCCGCATAGCCTACGCCCAGAGATCGCTTCATCACCACCACCTGCGCGACAATGCAGCCCCAAACACCTGTTACTGCACCTCAAAACCACCCGTTACTACACCCCAAAAACAGCATACACCATTCCAAATGATCCTCCCCAAAAATCCAGCAACATTTCAGAAACCCATCTGGGGACAGGATATGAATGAGGTATGGATGTGTGGGAGTACGGATAATGCGCTGCTGTACTAGATGAGCAGGAGAGATTAATGTGCTATGGATGGATGTGATATGGATGTGCAGATGGATGGATGTGATATAGATGGATGTGCAGATGGATGGATGGATGTGATATGGATATGCAGATGGAGGGATGGATGTGATATGGATGTGCAGATGGATGTGCAGATGAATGGATGGATGTGACATGGATGTGCAGATGGATGGATGTGATATGGATGTGGAGATAGATGTGCAGATGAAAGGATGTAATATGGATGTGCAGATGGATGTGCAGATGGATGGATGGATGTGATATGGATATGCAGATGGAGGGATGGATGTGATATGGATGTGCAGATGAATGGATGGATGTGACATGGATGTGCAGATGGATGGCTGTGATATGGAAGTGAGGAGGGATGGATGGATGTGATATGGCTGTGCGGATGGATGGATGGATGGATGTGATATGGATGTGCAGATGGAGGGATGGATGCGCAGATGGATGGATGGAGGGATGGATGCGCAGATGGATGGATGGATAGATGGATGTGGCATGGATGTGCAGATCGATGATGGACGTGATATGGGTGTGCAGATGGAAGGATGGGTGTGATAGGGATATGCAGATGGATGGATGTGATATGGATGTGAGGAGGGATAGATGGATGTGATATGGATGTGCGGATAGATGGATGTGATATGGATGTGCAGATGGATGTGCAGATGAATGGATGGATGTGACGTGGATGTGCAGATGGATGGATGTGATATGGATGTGCAGATGGAGGGATGATGTGCAGATGGATGGATGGATGTGACATGGATGTGCAGATGGATGGATGTGATATGGATGTGGAGATAGATGTGCAGATGGAAGGACGTGATATGGATGTGCAGATGGATGGATGGATGTGATATGGATATGCAGATGGAGGGATGGATGTGATATGGATGTGCAGATGGATGTGCAGATGAATGGATGGATGTGACATGGATATGCAGATGGATGGATGTGATATGGATGTGAGGAGGGATAGATGGATGTGATATGGATGTGCAGATGAATGTGCAGATGAATGGATGGATGTGACGTGGATGTGCAGATGGATGGATGGATGTGACATGGATGTGCAGATGGATGGATGTGATATGGATGTGAGGAGGGATGGATGGATGTGATATGGCTGTGAGGAGGGATGGATGGATGTGATATGGCTGTGAGGATGGATGGATGGATGTGATATGGATGTGCAGATGGAGGGATGGATGCGCAGATGGATGGATGGATGTGACATGGATGTGCAGATGGATGATGGATGTGATATGGATGTGCAGATGGATGATGGATGTGATAGGGATATGCAGATGGATGGATGTGATATGGATGTGAGGAGGGATGGATGGATGTGATATGGATGTGCGGATAGATGGATGTGATATGGATGTGCAGATGGATGTGCAGATGAATGGATGGATGTGACGTGGATGTGCAGATGGATGGATGGATGTGATAGGGATGTGCAGATGGATGGATGTGATATGGATGTGCAGATGGAGGGATGGATGTGCGGATGGATGGATGTGACATGGATGTGCAGATGGATGGATGGATGTGATATGGATATGCAGATGGAAGGATGGATGTGATAGGGATATGCAGATGGATGGATGTGATATGGATGTGAGGAGGGATAGATGGATGTGATATGGATGTGAGGAGGGATAGATGGATGAGAGATGGATGTGCGGATGGATGGATGGATGTGATATGGATGTGCAGATGGAAGGATGGATGTGATACGGATGTGCAGATGGATGGATGTGATATGGATGTGCGGATGGATGGATGGATGTGATATGGATGTGCAGAGGGAAGGATGGAGGTGATACGGATGCGCAGATGGATGGATGTGATATGGATGTGCGGATGGATGGATGGATGTGATATGGATGTGCAGATGGAAGGATGGATGAATGTGATATGGATGTGCAGATGGAAAGATGGATGTGATATGGATGTGCAGATGGATGGATGTGATATAGATGTGCAGATGGATGGATGAATGTGATATGGATGTGCAGATGGAAGGATGGATGTGATAGGGATGTGCAGATGGAAGGATGGATGTGATATGGAAGTGCAGATGGAAGGATGGATGAATGTGATATGGATGTGCAGATGGAAAAATGGATGAATGTGATATGGATGTGCAGATGGAAGGATGGATGAATGTGATATGGATGTGCAGATGGAAGGATGGATGTGACATTGATGTGCAGATGGATGGATGTGATATAGATGTGCAGATAGATGGATGAATGTGATATGGATGTGCAGATGGAGGGATGGATGTGATATGGATGTGCAGATGGAGGGATGGATGTGATATGGATGTGCAGATGGAAGGATGGATGAATGTTACATGGATGTGCAGATGGAAGGATGGATGTGACATGGATGTGCAGATGGATGGATGTGATATAGATGTGCAGATGGATGGATGAATGTGATATGGATGTGCAGATGGAGGGATGGATGTGATATGGATGTGCAGATGGAAGGATGGATGTGATAGGGATGTGCAGATGGATGGATGTGAGGAGGGATGGATGGATGTGATATGAATGCGCAGATGGAAGGATGGATGTGATAGGGATGTGCGGATGGATGGATGTGATATGGATGCGCAGATGGAAGGATGGATGCGATAGGGATGTGCGGATGGATGGATGTGATATGGATGTGCGGATGGATGGATGTGACATGGATGTGCAGATGGGCAGTTGAGGGAAGTGTGTGCTGTGGATGTGAGGGTGTGCTGTCAGTGGAAGGATGCGGTGTGAATGTGTGGATAAGAGGGTGTGATGTGTGTATGAGTACGAGCGGGAGTGATATGGATGCGCGGAGGGATGGATGGATGTGATATGGATGTGCGGATGGATGCATGTATGCACAGGTGTGATATGGATTCATGTATGCACAGGTGTGATATGGATGCATGTATGCACAGGTGTGATATGGATGCATGTATGCACAGGTGTGATATGGATGCATGTATGCACAGGTGTGATATGGATGCATGTATGCACAGGTGTGACATGGATGTGTAAATGCAGGTGAGATAAGGGGAGCAGAGATAAGGGTCAGATTTGCAGCGAGTGACGGCGCTCGGGTAGATAATCCTCACCTGTTTGGATTTCCACACCTCCAGCACCGGCATCCCAGCGATGATGGAGTTTGGGTCCTCCTGGGCTGCAGAGTTTACAGTATCGTTCGCCCCGATAACCAGCACCAGGTCAGTCTCTGAAAAACACCAGCACAGGTATTACTACTGACCGACAGGCTGCCATCTTAAGGGCCTTGACACACCGAATGCGTTTTTTCATGCGAATAATTTGCACAAAAAAAATATATATTTTGATTGGCTGATAGGAGGTTTTACACACAGAATGCATCACACTGCGATAAAACGAACCTTTTACTTTTTAGATCGACGTCAATTTTTGCGAACATTCGCACTGCGAGCAAACGCATTGACCAATCATATTTTAACGACTTGCCGACCTCAGACAGACTGCAAGACGTTCCTCCGGCTCAACAACGACGTGCCATCAGAAATGTTAAGACGGCTTTCAGTAACCTCACGTTTTACCGCTCGACTGCCCTCAGGCTGTTCGGTTTCAGTTCGCCTGCTTATACCAATCAAACAATTTATCGACTGAACAACCAAGAGCAATACATAACCTATAAGAAATGATAATGAAAAAGTTAATGCATCTTGCCCACATTTATATAATTGATACATTGGCCTCTAATATATATAAAAGCAAAAAAAGCACAAAACTTTAATTTACTTCGGAGCATTTATTTTTGCCATCCTTAAAATTGTCACTTTGCTGCGCAGAATGCCTAACAACGCCCTTTAGGCGTGACTGCATTGAGAATATACAAAACCCAAAATGAGTGAAGTTGGCACATTATGTAAATCGTAGATTTGATTTGCAAATCCTTTTCAACTTATATTCAATTGAATACACTGCAAAGGCAAGATGTTTAATGTTCAGAAACTTTTTTTTTTTTGCAAATAATCATTAACTTAGAATTTAAAGGCAGCAACAAATTGCAAAAAAGTTGGCACAGGGGCCTTTTTACCACTGTGTTACATCGCCTTTCCTTTGAACGACACTCAGTAAACGTTTGGGAACTGAGGAGACCAATTTTTGAAGCTTTTTAGGTGGAACTCTTTCCCATTCTTGCTTGATGTACACCTCAAGTTGTTCAACAGTCCAAGGTCTCCGTTGTCGTATTTTACGCTTCATAATGCGCCACACATTTTCAATGGGAGACAGGTCCGGACTACAGACAGGCCAGTCAAGTACCCGCACTCTTTTACTACTGAGCCATGCTGTTGTAACACGTGCAGGATATGGCTTGACATTGTCTTGCTGAAATAAGCAGGGGCGTCCATGAAAAAGACGTTGCTTGGATGGCAACATATGTCGCTCCAAAACCTGTATGTACCTTTCAGCATTAATGGTGCCTTCACATATGTGTAAGTTGCTCATGCCTTGGGCACTAATACACCCCCATACCATCACAGATGCTGGCTTTTGAACTTTGCGCCTAAAACAGTCCGGATGGTTCTTTTCCTCTTTGGTCCGGAGGACACGACGTCCACAGTTTCCAAAAACAATTTGAAATGAGGACTCGTCAGACCACAGAACACTTTTCCACTTTGCATCAGTCCATCTTAAATGAGCTTGGGCCCAGCGAAGCCGGCGGCGTTTCTGGGTGCTGTTGATAAATGGCTTTCGCTTTGCATTGTAGAGTTTTAACTTGCACTTGCAGATGTAGCGACGAACTGTAGTTACTGACAATGGTTTTCTGAAGTGTTCCTGAGCCCATGTGGTGATGTCCTTTACACACTGATGTCGGTTTTTGATGCAGTACCGCCCGAGGGATCGAAGGGCACGGCCATTCAATGTTGGTTTTCGGCCTTGTCGCTTACATGCAGTGATTTCTCCAGATTCTATGAACCTTTTGACGATATTACGGACCGTAGATGATGAAATCCCTAAATTTCTTGCAACAGCTCGTTGAGGAATGTTGTTTTTAAACTGTTCGACAATCAGCTCACGCATTTGTTCACTAAGTGGTGACCCTCGCCCCATCCTCGTTTGTGAATGACTGAGCATTTCATGGAAGCTGCTTTTATACCCAATCATGGCACCCACCTGTTCCCAATTAGCCTGTTCACCTGTGGGATGTTCCAAATAAGTGTTTGATGAGCATTCCTCAACTCTCTGTCTTTTTTGCAACTTGTGCCAGCTTTTTTGAAACATGTTGCAGGCATCAAATTCCAAATGAGCTAATATTTGCAAAAAATTACAAAGTTTACCTGTTCGAACATTAAGTAACTTGTCTTTGCAGTGTATTAAATTGAATATAGGTTAAAAAGGATTTGCAAATCATTGTATTCTGTTTTTATTTACGATTTACACAACGTGCCAACTTCACTGGTTTTGGATTTTGTAGAACGGATTTGAATGGCTTATTGCCTAATGAGCCTCGCAAATCAATTTATGTAAATCTGTGCAGTTTTGCTAGCTAAAGAACCGCAGAAATTATAAATATATATTGATATTTTACATTGTCATTTATGCACCGCAGAAAACACCTCCGTGAGGAGATGAAACTTCCCTTCTCTGTCCCTACTTTGTAACGAAGGTTGAACCCAAAACCTCTTCTGTTTTCTTCGAGAGCGATGAAGAAACGATCTTCATCACCAGATGAGGAGTCCATTTTTCCCTCTTCCTTTCCGTTCTTCTTCTATTCCCTTTTTCCCCAGCAGAGTGAGCTGTCAAAACTTCGTAAATTTGTTTTCGTGTTTCTGTCGCAATTTTGTGTTGAAGCCGGTGTGAAGAGTTTTGATCCAAACATTTCATATTTATATGTCATTTATTCGTAACGCATCCAGTGAGTCAAAACCTTAATACTGACCAATAAGCCGCCATCTTACTACAGACCGACATATGCTGCCATCTTATCACTGACCGAAAGAGATCCAGAGTGAGTGACTCAGTGATTCAGAGGAAGTGACAGTGACTCAGTGATTCAGAGGAAGTGATTGCGACACAGAGGTTCAGTCAGAGAGACTGTGATTAAAATTCAGAGGAAATGAGATGGATTCAGTGATTCAGAGGAAGAGATACCCATTCAGAGATTCAGAAGAGGAGACAGTGACTCAGATATTCAGTGGAGGAGACAGTGACTCAAAGATTCGGAATAAGCGAAGGTAGTTTTCGTACCGGGGAAGTCCTCGTTGATCTCCTCCATCTCCAGGACGATGTCGTACGGCACGCCCGCCTCGGCCAGCAGCACGTTCAGCTGCCCTGGCATGCGTCCAGCCACCGGGTGGATTCCAAACCTGGAGACAGGCACCCAGAGGGTCATGTGACCACAGAAACAGCTCAAACACCGCCATATACATGGGCGACCATCCCTCAATCTTCAATTTTTTGCTGCAAAAATTAGAGTCCTATTCCAAGAGGTTACATTAATCTGCATAAATAGCGCAGTACCCCAGCATTATTCAGCAGGCAATGGGTAGTCCGGAAGATTTCACAAACTGGATCTGAATGGTACAGCCATGCTTTAGAGGAGGGGGGGTGCCAGCTAAACTAGCCATCAACCCCTCCGCCCAATCAGCAAAACACAGTAATGGGCAACAGCTGCCAAGAGCCCAGATCAAAGGGAGAACAAATTACTGCAGTACCATGAGAGAGAGAGAGAGAGAGAGAGAGAGAGAGAGAGAGAAAATAGAGGGAGAGAGAATATTAAGAAAAACAAGTGGAGAGTTTGTTAAGAGAGAGGAAATCATTGGTACATATATATTTCATAAATGTATTAATTAAGAATGCCCAATCAGCAAGCAGTGTGCAAGCGTGCCTGTGCACCACTCATGCTGCAATCTCAGGACACCGCAGACCGTTTGCGGTTCACCGACAAAAAGTACACCTGCCCGCCACCACTTCTGTACACATCACAGTCAGAGGCGTGTGTTCCAGACTGACTGCATCCCTCCCACATCCCTGAGCAGCGCAAGGCCGATTACGCACTGCTCTCCCAAGGCTGCTGGTGACAGTCGGCACTGGACTGGATTCATTCTGATGTCGATGACGTCGTGGTCAACCAACCCTGCAGTGTACATACACTGTAAACGCAGACCAACCCGTCCTGCGGTCTTACCGAACTTTCTTGCCCTGTTCAGACAGCATCTTCACCAGCTCAGCAATGGGGTACTGTGCTTTAGCAGCACAGAGGCCGTAACCTGGGAGACGGAGAGCACATGACACCAATCAGCCAATCAGAACACATCTATGACCAAAACACATCTCTGAGAGCACGTCTATGGGCCATAACATTTCAGCATTATTACAGTAAATTACAGTCATTCAGCAGACAAGTATTCAAAAGGATACATATTTATCACAAACGCAAACCGACCCTTTTCCACGTTAAGGATTTCAATGAAAACAATCCAGCAGTTTGCATTTAAAAAAAACCCAATTCTAGCCAGAAAGTACTGAAGATAGAGATCCTTCATATGGACAGGTTTTTAGCCCTAAAACAAGAGCATGAATCGCACTTACAGGTTACAGAATGCTTTACCACTTCACATGTACAAAAATGCATGAAAAATCCCACTTTCCTGAAGCAACTTCAGCAGCAGGAAGAAAGTGAGCAGATTTTGTTACAGTTGGACTGAAACAGGAGAAGACTTTCAGAGCAGATGTTTCCACCCCCTTTACACTCCGACACTGAAAGACCGTTTAAAAAATGAATACGTTTCTGATAACCAAGCAACTACCGGGGGCCAACTACTGCCAAACGGCCATTAACCCAAAACAAAACAAAAACAAAACTAGGCTTATGTCGTCGGAGGCGACGGCTGGGGGTATATCCCCCAACGCCCCCAATCCTCCAATTCCCCAATCCTTGAATGGACCTTGAATCGACTTTCATTTGAACTTAATTTTGGGTCAATCGGTCAAATAGTTCTGAAGATATGGCCAAAATGGTAATTTTCCATCACAAAGCGCCACCTGGTGGCAAAATATTGAACCATACAGGTATGATGTCATCATGCGACACATTGTGAGGTCATGACCTTGCAGTTGCACATAGTTTCATGTCAATTGGAGAAATAGTTCCAAAGCTATGGCAAAAATGGTGAATTTTATGTGACAAAGCTCCACCTTGTGTCAAAATTTTGAACCAAACAGGTATAATGTCATCGAGGGACACGTCCTCAGGTCATGAAAATTTCCAGAGATATGATAAAAACAGTGATTTTTCCAATTTTTGGCCCCTGGTGGCCAATCTAGAGATTGTAAATTGTCCAAAATCGAATCAGTTCTTCCTCTTTATGATACTTACTTATGTGCAAAATTTGGAATTTGTCATTGAAATATTACTGAAGTTATCGCGGAACAGTGATTTTTTCCGTTTTTGGCCCCTGGTGGCCAATCTAGAAATAGTAAATTGTCCAAAATCGAATCAGTTCTTCCTCTTTATGATACTTACTTATATGCAAAAGTTGGAATTTCTAATTGGAATATTACTGCAGTTATTGCGTTAATACTGAAATTAGTTTTTGGCCCCTGGTGGCCAATCTAGACATCGTAAATTGTCCAAAATCAAATCAGTTCTTTCTCTTTATGATACTTACTTATGTGCAAAATTTGGAATTTGTAATTGAAATATTACTGAAGTTATCGCGTTAACACGTAGTGCGGCGGCAGCCGGACCAATAACATAATATCCCCCGGAACGCCATTCGGCGTTCGGGGATATAAAAATCCTGGCCAACCACCGAACTGAGCTGAAAGAAAAGATCAGTGGAGAGTAATTTGGGGGGAGGACGCCACGGTTTTGGGGTCGTTACCTGGCGTGATGATGATGTTGCTGGCATCTTTGATCATCTCGATGGTCTGGTCCACGTTGACCTCGGTGTGGGTGCCGGTGATCTCCATGGGCTTCCCAGTCCCCGTGGAGGACGTCCCGTAACCGCCCAGGATCACGTTAGCCAGGGAGCGGTTCATGGCCTGGGGGGGCCAAAATTCCATTATTATTGTTATTTAGCAGACACTGGAGGGGCAATAATGGCGTTATTACCTTTATTTAGCAGACACTGGAGGGGCTATAATGGCGTGATTACCTTTATTTAGCAGACACTGGAGGGGCTATAATGGCGTGATTACCTTTATTTAGCAGACACTGGAGGGGCTATAATTCTGCAAGTACCCTAATTAAGCAGACACTGGAAGGGCTATAATTGCGTTCTTACCTTTATTTAACAGACACTGGAGGGGCCACAATTCTGTGAGTACCCTTATATAGCAGACACTGGAATGGCTATAATTTTTTTATTTCTATTGCATAGCAGACACTGGAGGGGCTATAATTGCGTTATACCCTTTATTTAGCAAACCCTGGAGGGGCTATAATTGCATTATTACAGTTCTTTTGCAGACACTCAGGGGGCTATAATTGCATTATTAGTTATTTAGTAGACAATAGAGGGGCTATAATTGCATTATTACAGTTATTTAGCAGACACTGGAGGGGCTATAATTGCATTATTGCAGTTATTTAGCAGACACTCGGGGGCTATAATTGCGTTATTACAGTTACTTAGCAGACAGTGGAGGGGCTGTAATTCTGTAAGTAAGGTTATATAGCAGACACTGGAATGGCTATAATTCTGTTATATCTGTTATTTACCAGACAATAGAGCCATAAATCCATTATTAACACTACTAAGCAAACACTGGAATGGCAACAATTCCGTTATTACTGTTATTTATCTGACATCGGAGGGGTCATTATACCATTATTACACTTAAACAAAGCAACTTACGCCTGATTAGATCAAGCATGGGCCAGGTCCCTAGGCCAATGAGGGGTTAAAGAGCCTTGCTTAAGAAACAATAACTGATTTTTAGGAGGCAGCAACAGAGCTGGGACCAATGGGCTTTCACGTGGCAGTTATGCACTTTAACCTCTAACTAATCCCCCCCCCCCAAATCTCTCTCTACCCCCCCCTGCCATGTGTCCACTCACATAATCACACATCAGGGTGCACGTGTTCAGCGAGCAGCTCCAAACTGTGATCAACTGTCCCCCTTTTCCACGGTTTACCAAAACATTCACTATTTCAGCCTACACTGGAGAGCGGACATGGCAAAGCAACAATGGCGCCTCCTAGTGGGCATAGATGAAATGGCAGGTGATATTCGAGATACTTTTACAAATTCGTCCCCGACCAGGGTGCACGCAATTAAAGAACCAACTCACCAGTGATCGAAAGTAAAAATAGCTTAAGGACATTTTTAAAAAGCAGGAAGTAAAAGATCACTTTTTTTGCTCATATCAAAGTCCAAAGATGACCCTGGTGATGCGCCCACATGGCAGCCTTGACATTGACGATATTTGACTGAAAAAAAAACTTCCCAATCATCTCTAAAAACGACAGGGATCCTCTTAATATCACCACTGATCCATGTAACATAAATAAAGAGAATCCAACTAAAATTGTGCTCAGTAGAGGGAGAACAGTAAATTGTGGACATACTGACGGACAGACCGACAGACTAACAGGAAAGATCACAGCACACGCCCATGAGAATATAAACACATCCATATAACACAGAATAAAACTCTTCTCTCAGGATTTGTCCCTGTACTCCACACACTGAGTGTACAGGGGCTTCAAAACAGATGTATTGAGCCATTCTTCGCGCATCATCGTTTTACTGAGTCGGGCCATTCCAGAGCACCATAATGTTTGGGTCAGCAGGCCGCACAGGTTAGTGATGGATGCATTTAGGGTGTGAAGGTCAATATTTCTTTAACATGCAAGAGCTCAGCAGGTGTGTCACAGTCGCGGTCAGAGCGGCCATCGATCGTCCTGAATCACCGCACAGACAGTGCTGAGTGATGGAACTGTGATGTCATGTCTACGTCCGTGTTCACGGTTGCGTTCACTCACCACACACATGATGTAGGAGAGGATGGCGCCGGACGAGCCGATCAGCGCTCCGACGATGGTCAGCAGGTTATTATTGAGCAGGAACCCCTCGGCACACAGAGCCCAGCCGGAGTAACTGTTCAACACTGTGATCACAACGGGCATGTCGGCTCCGCCAATCGCCGCTGTGAGAGTCAGGCCCTGAGAGAGAAAACACCGGAAACATTATCAAACCTGTCAGCTCCACCCATCACACCAGTTAGAGTCAAACCCTGAGAGAGAAATCACTGTAAATATCATCAAATATCTCCGCTTCGCCAATCGCTGCTGTCAGAGTCAGGCCCTGAGAGAGACACACAGCCCGGCGCGCATACACACACACACACACACACACACACAGAGACACAGACACACACACAGCCCCGCGCACACACACACACACACAGCTCCGCACACACACACACACACACACACACACACACACACACACACACACACACACAGCCCCGCGCGCACACACACACAGCTCCGCGCGCGCACACACACACACACACACACAGCCCCGCGCGCACACACACACACACACACACAGCTCCGCGCGCGCACACACACACACACACAGCCCCGCACACACACACACACACAAACACACAGCTCCGTACGCACAAAGCCCCGCACACACACACACACACAAACACACAGCTCCGTACGCACAAAGCCCCGCACACACACACACACACACACACACACACACACACACAGCCCCGCGCGCACGCGCACACACACACACACACAGCCCCACAGACACACAGACAGCTTTATACACAATATCCCCACCTGCCGACACCACAGACGCACAATAACTGTGGTTCATTCAGCATATTGTATGAAAGGGTCTAACAATCAATGTCACTGTTCATCCGAACATTTACCTGGGCAACGAAGTTTAATTCACACCAATAAAGAGAGAGCGAGCAGACAGAGGGTGACAGAGTGGGGAAAGGGAGGGGAATGAGAGAGAGAGAGAGAGAGAGAGAGAGAGAGAGAGAGAGGGAGAGAGAATACCAGAGCACGTTAGCAGGACAGGGGGGACTGAGGTATGTGTCTGGAAGCCGCTGTGGAAAACTGAATTGCGGTTTATTGCCTCGGGCATCGAGCGTAGCCGAGCTCAGCGGCTGAACTGTGGCGAGTTGAGTTTGTGCCTCATGTTCCCGTCAGTCACGCGCCGATACCCAGCTCTAACACACTCCCAGTGACGGGATCAGACCTCAAACACACCACACTAATCCCAAAACAAACACCCGTCACAGTAAAACCACTGATCTACACCCAGCAGGGCTTCAGAGGAAGGACTGAGGCCACAGACCGGCGTGAGCTGCTTTATGTCACACACAAGCAGCCCAATCTTTGGACAGAACATCAAGCGTCTTGTATCCAGACTCCGTTCCCGCAGATCAAGTTCCTTTATACAACCTGTGATGTCATCCAAGGTTCAGGCCTGTGTTACTGGGTCTGTAAACTCAAACTCCATCGGCCGAGGGTTTAGTGAGGCCAGCTACTTCAGATTAAGCGATGAAACTGCCCCCGAAACAAACGGCTTGAACAATATCACATCACGGCTCAGAAACCGCAGGATGTCGTCGCATTCCAGCAGAGGTGGATAAAGCCTTTAGTGTTTCGCAAACTCAGACCCAAACGCAGTGTATCCTGCTACATGAGCACGTTACCACTAAGCAAAAACACAGGATACAGGGACTCGCTAATGAGAGCTGCTGGAGCTCACAATCAGTCATTCTGTACTGCACACCAGGGGGCGCCATGACCACCGACACAGGAGGCATCTCAGAATACCACAGAAAAAGAAAAGGAACACGCTCGCCTGACACAAGCACTGTTCTTTTGTAAATTGCCAGCTCTGGGGAATTTCGAGTCCTCTATAATCACGAGTGAACGGAAAAGTTTCACACTCTACATCTCAATTCAAAGTAAAAATATTCAAGAGGAGCACTTAAAGTGCTTTATTATTACAATTATTATTATTTTTTAAGTTGTACCGGCAGTAGCATATGTAGAGAAAGTATTCCCACAATGATGATGAGCTGATTCTGAGCAAAAATTTGAGAGACGATTTTTATGCAGTCGTCCTTTTAGTTTTCTTCAAATTAATTTATTTGGATGTCGCCGCATCACTCGGTTAACGCAAGAGGGAGTCATACCCTAAATGACCCATATATAACAGCAGACGGGACACAAACCCTTTAAGAACACAAACGTATTAATCGCGGGGCGTATCGCGACTGCAGACTCACCATGACAGCGGAGAGGGCCGAGACTGAGCCGAGGCAGGTGATGCCGGTGGTGTAACTGGGGTCCAGCATGTACGGGACCAGCCCTCCCACGGACGCCGCCATCAGAGTGGCGTTCAGGGCATGTCGTCCCGGCAACATGAGTGGGGCAGAGTTTAGGAGACCTGCGGGGGAGAGAGAGGGAAGTGATTTAACCCGCCTTTACAGAGACACCACACAAACACCTAATGAACACACTATAAACACACAGGGCTCCTACACCTTCCCCAAAGGCAAATTTAAGCGCTTTTCAAAGTGCATTTTCAAACTGCATTAAATTACATATTAATCAAACTACTCAGATTGTGATTCAATATGGAAGTAATGCAATTAAGGTAATCATGTCAAGCAGTTTCAAGCACTTAATTCAAAATCCAAGAGCTCTTCGAACCTTGAAAACACAAGATAAAAACAGAAGACTTTCCAACACCTTTAACAGCCCTGAATACAGAACATGAACAAGAAATGTG
Source organism: Gymnothorax reevesii (assembly GCA_029721435.1). NCBI lineage: Eukaryota > Metazoa > Chordata > Actinopteri > Anguilliformes > Muraenidae > Gymnothorax > Gymnothorax reevesii. The sequence goes on along the minus strand of CM056583.1, from coordinate 16,699,693 downwards.
AATATCTGAATCACTTCCAAGAAACAAAATTATAAAATAAAATAAATGACATAAAAAAAAGAAAGCAAAGGTAAACAGTGCCCCGATCACACATTAAAGGATCCCTGGTGAGGGGTGTAATCTGGATGTAATCCGGGCGTAATCTGTCTCCACTTCAGCGGGGGGAGGAAAATCACCCGGGGGATGGGGGGGGGGGGGGGCGGGGGTAATGAGCCAGATTTTAAACAGACGCCATGCGTATGCTGCATCACAAACGGGGACCATGGTAACGTAAAGGGTCGATCCCACACAGGGTACCTTCCCGTTTCACGTATAATTAATTACACTAAACAGCGGGGAAATCCCTCCCCGCAGGGATGCGTGACCTTTAAAACTAACTTCTCACTTTAAAACTAACTTCTCACTTGAGTTCTCCCTTAAGTACGTTCAAAGTTAGAAACAGCATTTTTCCCACATTGTAAGACAACTTCACACACATTGTGTATCTGTTGGTTGCAGCGCTTCACTGAAGCTACATCACACTTATACTGAGAGAAATATTCAAACCCAGGACACAATGTTCTAATGGTCCCAGCTTTACATCAGATCAATATCTAGGATCTTGTACATATTTTACATACATGGACAGAATTCTGTATCCAGCCTCCTCTTCTTTTCGCTTTTTATTTGCCAGAAAATTTTTAAAAGAGGGTGCCAAGATATTTTTGGAGGTTTTGTCAGTGAGAAGGAGGTTTAGAATATTTATATCGCCAATGCATATGCTGCGCATGCCCCAGCAACCTGGTGTGTCATCAGTAACATGGCAGCGGCTGTGATATGCTGGTACCACATACAGCAGGACCTGAACACACACACTTCCACCAGCTGAATCTGGATTCTCTCATCTGTGATGATCTCCTCACCCTGCAGTTTCCCGTAAGCGACCAGCGAACCGCTGAAGGTGACTCCGCCGATGTAGGTGCCCAGGTAGGCCACGATCTTGGTGAGGTTGGCGGCGGGGTCTGTGGCGAAGTGTGGGTACTCCACCATGTACTCTGCCACGCAGGTCAGCACGGCCGCCAGACCCACCAGACTGTGGAACGCGGCCACCAGCTGTGGAAGGTCTGAGATCTGGATCCGCTTTGCAATGCCCAGACCTGGGGGAGAGAGTGGAGAACTTCTGGAATCAGAGCAGTCGTAGCGCTTGCTAACGTGTTACTGCTGAACTCTGCAAACAAGGCTGGACTGCAGGATAACGTGCTAAACTCCTCGAACATGTTTGGACGGCTCGCTAATGAGCTACTGCAAAACACTGCAAACACAGCTAGACTGCTCACTAACGTGAATACTTAACTCTGCAAATCTTAACGTGCTACAGCTAAACTCAAAACATGGCTGGATTGCACACCAATGTCCCACAGCTGAACTCTGCAAATATGGCCAGACTATCCACCAACATGCTACTTCAATTCTCAGCAAACATTTTACCTGTTTCCATTTAACACCTTTATCAGTCCTTCTATTCATTGCACGCATTAATCTTTTTATTAATGTCTTAGTTGTTTCTACCTGGTTCAATGACTTTGAGTAAGTGGTTTTAATTTGGATCTTACCCCATCCTGTCAAGCTCTTTGCAACCATGTTTTGAAAAGTGCAAATCAAATCAATAGATAAAAGGTTGGAATTCCTGCTGACCTACTTCCACTAAACTGGCTACTGCCAAACTGAACAGGTACCCAAGACTGAAAGAAACTTCAGAAAAGCCATCTGGACCTGCAGGTCTGTAAGTCACACGACTCAGACCGGATGACCTGAGGCCTGCGTGCCTGAATTAGGCCGTTGTTTGGGTCAGAGGAACAAAGCCTGCAGATGCCAGGAGGGCACAGTTTAGAGTTCCTGCCCTCCCTCTCTGACACAGGCACAGACTTCACTTCCCTGAGTTCACAATTAAATGGAAAAACAATCCAACAATTTTACAATAACATAAGACCACACAACAGGAACTCAGACTAAGAGTAGTCTCTGTATCTCAAAGACAAGCAGATACACACACTACATACACTGCAGACACCACACACACAAGCAGACACGCAACTGCACTACATTCACACACGCACACACCTGCGGTGCCGCCCACGGCCATGGCTGCGCTCATCTGGGCCAGCAGTTCGGGGGAGGGCTTAAGGGCCCCGAGTGTGGCAGCGATGCCCCCAGCCACCCCGATCATGCCCAGCGCGTTCCCCAAACGAGCAGTCGACTGGGTGGAGAGACCAGCCAGAGCTCCCACACAACACAGCCCCGAGCCCAGGTACATCATCTACAGACAGAGAGATATATACACATCATCTACAGACAGAGATATATACTCATCATCTACAGACACAGAGATATATACATATCATCTACAGACAGAGAGATATAAACACATTATTTACAGAGTGAAAAACACAATCTACGGAGAGATATACATCATTTACAGAGATGCAGTATCAGAGAAAGGGAAAGATTTACATCTACAGAAAGGCGCATAATCTACAGAGTGTGATAAATCAGCAAGAGAAAAATGAGCTATATATGATCTGCAGAGATGCATCATCTACTGAGGTACTTCACTTCCAGAGAGAGTGAGATATACATCACTAACAGAGAGAGAGTGAGATATACATCACTAACAGAGAGAGAGTGAGATATACATCACTAACAAAGAGAGAGTGAGATATACATCACAGAGAGATATACATCACAAACAGAGAGAGTGAGATATACATCACTAAAAGAGAGAGAGTGAGATATACATCACTAACAGAGAGAGAGTGAGATATACATCACTGACAGAGAGAGAGTGAGATATACATCACTGACAGAGAGAGAATGAGATATACATCACTGACAGAGAGAGAATGAGATATACATCACTGACAGAGAGAGAGTGAGATATACATCACTGACAGAGAGAGAGTGAGATATACATCACTAACAGAGAGAGAGTGAGATATACATCACTGACAGAGAGAGAGTGAGATATACATCACTGACAGAGAGAGAGTGAGATATACATCACTGACAGAGAGAGAGTGAGATATACATCACTGACAGAGAGAGTGAGATATACATCACTGACAGAGAGAGAGTGAGATATACATCACTAACAGAGAGAGAGTGAGATATACATCACTAACAGAGAGAGAGTGAGATATACATCACTAACAGAGAGAGAGTGAGATATACATCACTGACAGAGAGAGAGTGAGATATACATCACTGACAGAGAGAGAGTGAGATATACATCACTGACAGAGAGAGAGTGAGATATACATCACTAACAGAGAGAGAGTGAGATATACATCACTAACAGAGAGAGAGTGAGATATACATCACTGACAGAGAGAGAGTGAGATATGCATCACTGACAGAGAGAGAGTGAGATATACATCACTAACAGAGAGAGAGTGAGATATACATCACTGACAGAGAGAGAGTGAGATATACATCACTGACAGAGAGAGAGTGAGATATACATCACTGACAGAGAGAGAGTGAGATATACATCACTGACAGAGAGAGAGTGAGATATACATCACTGACAGAGAGAGAGTGAGATATACATCACTGACAGAGAGAGAGTGAGATATACATCACAGAGAGATATACATCACTAACAGAGAGAGAGTGAGATATACATCACTAACAGAGAGAGAGTGAGATATACATCACTGACAGAGAGAGAGTGAGATATACATCACTGACAGAGAGAGTGAGATATACTCACATAACAGAGAGAGAGTGAGATATACATCACTAACAGAGAGAGAGTGAGATATACATCACTAACAGAGAGAGAGTGAGATATACATCACAGACAGATATACATCACAAACAGAGAGAGTGAGATATACATCACTAACAGAGAGAGAGTGAGATATACATCACTAACAGAGAGAGAGTGAGATATGCATCACTAACAGAGAGTGAGATATACATCACTAACAGAGAGAGAGTGAGATATACATCACTAACAGAGAGAGAGTGAGATATACATCACTAACAGAGAGTGAGATATACATCACTAACAGAGAGAGAGTGAGATATACATCACTAACAGAGAGAGAGTGAGATATACATCACTGACAGAGAGAGAGTGAGATATACATCACCGACAGAGAGAGAGTGAGATATACATCACTAACAGAGAGAGTGAGATATACATCACTAACAGAGAGAGGAAGATTTACATCAGCAGAGGGACAGATGTGTCATCGACTGAGATACGCACATCATCAACTGAGTGACACCACACAAGACAGATAAACATCGTCTGATGAGACAGACGGAACATAAACGCATCAGCTAGTGTGAGTGGGGGTCTAACGGTACGTGTGTTCGTCCCGAACCGTACGGTACGGATGTCAGGGTTCGGTTCTTCTGGTCACACAACGAATACGTCTGAGAGGAGGGGAAAAAGTCAGCGGTAGTGGCAGTGGTATCCACACTCCAATCCAGGTGGCGGTAATGTGAGTAAAAGCTGCTCCTCTCAGCCAGGACACAAATACAGAAGAAAACAAACGAGAGCCATCTGGGAATGGCGGATCCCCCCGGCTGTAGGTTGTGTGGACAGACGGACGGACCGAAACCCCCAAAAGACACAACTAGACCATAAGGGGAAGCTCCATACCAAATTTGGTGTTTGTAAGTGGTATAGTTTGAGTTCTGGTCCGGAAACGATTTTATTACAGACGGACGGATGGACACACCGATCGCTATATCTCCCCACATTATATGCCGGGGGGATAAAAAGTAGCTATGAGAAGAAGGATTTTGAGGACCCACCTGCCCCTTTTAAATCCGCTGTGTGGGAAAATGTTGCGAGTGGATTACAGTGCGGTCCAGGAGGAGTTTTTACATGTAAAGGTGAGGGGTTTGAATTTTGAAGCGTCATGTTCGAAAAGTGGCGACAGGTTAAAATTTCACGGCGACTGATTTGAAAAACCAGAAGTACGTTATGACACTAATCAATAATTTAGTAATTGACCCAAGAAAGAAACAACAAATTTGAAAAATTTATGTTTTGACACACAGAAGACTTTACTGAACATAAAGTCTTAAAGGAACATGCATTTAGCTTTAAACAGGTACGCGCCTTTTAATAAAAAGAGGAATGCATCGGACGATTGCGGCTTGCTAGCGAGCTGCATGCTGTATGCCCACTACAGTCATTGAGAAATATATCGGCGGTGGCGATACTAGACTCACGCAAGGCGAACCTTGGCATCCATTGTAAACCTACTAGCTGTGCACAAACTATTAACTACAGAGTCCGTAAGTAAAAGAACATGAAAAAAACCTGCGGTTACGAGAGAACTTTTAATTTACTTAACTCCATGGCCATGAGATCAGTGTTCCTGTAATTTATTTGATGCAAGTCATTCCCTCAATTTTATCAAGTCCTTCCTGCAATTTCATGAACTCAAATTGAGGAAACGACTTGTATCACTTGGCCATGAGAAAACTAAATTGTGGGAACAACGTGCATCTCCGAGCCAAATATCAATGTATTTTTCAAGCATTTTGCAAAATTATTCCTGAATTATTGGTGAAAAATTTTGTCTAAAAAATGTTCCCAAATAAGGCTCAGATGGCACCAGAGAGCACCTAAAACCCCAGGGTTTTTTTTTTCGAGATTTTTCTCGTTGTACCAAACTCGTACCGAACCGTGACCCCAAAACAAAGGTACGAACCAAACCGTGACTCCTGTGTACCGTTACACCCCTAAGTGTGAGAGAAGCATCTTAAGAGCAATGAATGAATAACGAACTCCTACGGAGATGATACATCGTCTACACACTCTGACCGCTGTCTTTGCTCAAATATCCCGTCCGTACAGAGCAGGTGCACCTCTTCTCACCTGTTCGATGTTGTAGCCGCTGCTCAGAGCGCCAGCGTATCCCCCGACGAACAGACCGGCCGGCAGCAGGTACAGGTAATTATACTCCGGGGGGTCAGTGGGGCGTTTGAACATGTCCAGCATCTTCTTCGTCACCAGGAAACCACCTGCGGACAGTTTGTTCAACCTTTTTTAAACCAGCCCGGCCAATGAGCAACACTGTTTACGCTGCAAAAACACTTCACTCCCACAATGCCCCACTCCACCCAGGTGTTTAAATGGGTACCAGCAAATTATCAGGGAAACCCAACCAAGAGCTGGGGGGTAACCTGCGATGGACCAGCATCCCATCCTGGGGGAGAACCAATACTCAGTCGCTTCATGCCACAGGAAGCGGGGTTCAGCACCAGCCTGATGAGTCATTGGCTCAGGACAGACTTTGCCTTTGGGAAAAAGGGCCTTGATCAGGGGCCCAATTCGTGTTCTCAACTTCATCTCTCCAGAGTCAGCTGTATCTCCGGAACCCAGCTGGGGACAGGAGGCAGAGACTCTACAGCTGGTCCGCAGGGGTCACAGGCCCAGGTCCAGGTCCACTCAGCAGCACCCCCCGGAGACCCATGACACAAACGCAAACCCTCGTTATGACTGACTCAGCCTCTTCAGGGGCACATCAGCCAAGGGCCGCTTTTTTAATGACGATCGCTGGTTTTTCTTAAATGAAAACCACACTGGCAATGTCGGAGCATAGATGCTTATCTGATAAGACAAAAATACTCGAGCATTTTGCACAAATTGAACTTTATAAAACTGAACTCATAGCCCCAAGTCACATGCCAGAATGTTCTGAGCCAATAAAATTCCCTTACTGATGTAAACTGGAACAGCTCGTCTGCAAACATCTGCCATAAACAAATCTTGAGATAAACATAACTGGTCAATATTGGGACAGAACAGCCCAGTGGACACATTACAGAACCATACAAAACACCACACCCACACAAAACGCCACATATTATTTCAAATTCCTAAAATCCGTATAAAGCCCCTGTAACCCACTCCGACTTAAATAACAGGAAATGTAGTAGAGTTTTAATCGCGCGCCATGATAAAAAATGACCCAATTTTAGACAGATGGGAGAGAAGAAGTCAATACTCCCTGAAAAAGGAATGTGCCTGTAAATGAACGACAGGAATTTCTCATTTCGCAAAAAAAAAAAAAAAAACCACTGGAAACAAACACTGCCAGACAGAATAAATTCATGTTTTTCAAAAGGCCAACTGCTCCATAAACTCCAGGTTTCTCAAATGAAACTCAGAAAACTGGCCGAGAGGAGCGATGCATTTCATACCATTAATTTTTACAGGTTTTCTCCTTCATTGGACGGGGTAGTGTCTTTATATAGACAGGGAAAAGAGTGAGCAGAAAGAGTAATGTGCTCTAAAGGAGGAGTGAAGGATTATGGGACATTATGAGGGAACAAGTTCACTCCAAACTGAACACCTGCCTGTGAAACACAAGCAAACCTGTGTCGATGGATGAGGGAAATGATGAGGTCCGTGTGCGAATGACCCGAGGGGACACAACATGAGTCACAGTGCAGAACATCCCTCAGTTAATTTAGAACATTAATTTTGCTGATGATCAGCCTGGAAGGGCTGAATGACTCAACTGAAGAACGTTCCAGAATAAAGTCCCCCCCCTCACCTGCGATGTTGACGGAGGAGATGAAGGCCGCCAGCACAGCGAGGGTCTCGGCGGTGGAGGTGGGGGTGTAACCTCCCCCCATGAGAGCCAGACCCCCCACGGCCGTCAGACCTGAGAAAAACAGGCCTCACATTAACTGCACATCATCTACACATCACTTATGCACCATTTACACATCACTTACACATCATGAATGCATCATTTAAACATCATTTATACATCACTAATGCATCATTAACACATCATCTATACATCATCTAACGCATAACTAAAGCATCATTCACATACCATTTACATATAACTAACACATCATTCACACATCATCTACACATCACTCGCACATCTACATATCCCATATAACAGTGGGAACATAGCAAGCACACAGACTGATTGACTTCAATGGTGCCAATGGTGAAAACACTGCATATGCACAGACTGATTTACAGACACATGAACAGAGGAAACCGCACTGACACAGTAACTGACGAACAGATGGTAAACCTGGCACACGCACAGACACACAGACAGTGAATGACAGGGCAGTGGAGGAGGATCTGAGGACTGCGACACAGAGGTGCCGATGAGGGCTTAGCAGCTGTCAGCCCATCGTTAGAGACGGACGCCGACTCCGAAACCAAACTCCGAGCCTCTGATGATCCAATAACAGATCAGAGCAGCGTTAGAGCTCTGAGATCACAGGCGCACCAGAGGCCTAAAGGCAGATGAGACCCAACCCCCCTCCGTCCAAACAAGGCAGCCACGACACCGTCAAACACAACCCAAAGTCTGGAACCATTTCAGATTCACACACTTCCCTGTACGTCTCCTGAGAATTTCATCGGAACTACAACCTAACCTACACTTTCAAGTGAGTCAGTGCCAAAGCCCTGTATTCTGCCCCACTGGGTTAGACTCACTGCACCAGGCCAGGCTAGAGCAATAGAGCACAGATTAGAATGTGAAACCAAAACAATGACAAATCTGACCCCAGCCTGAACCCGAGAGACAGACTCCGGATCACAAAGGGTTCGACGCTGAGCTCAGACACACAGACCCAGTTTCAGTTCACCAGGAGATTAAAGAGTGAGACACGCGGCCGCCTCGGGACAGGAGCGAGACTGCGACAGAGGGAATATCGGTTTCTGAGTGTCTGATGCGTTGACCTGGCTGAGAGAACAAGGGATTCCACCGCAGTTCCCTCATGACACACACCTCGCAGCGCCAATAACACACACCCCCGACACCCCCGCGCTTTTACTGAGTCACAGGGCAGGCAGAGGACAGCCTGCAGCCCAGTGCTGAAGGTGTTTCAGTGACAATCGGATGGTCGGTGGTTCAAATCCCAATGAAGCCACAATAAAATCAGAACGGCTGTTAGGCCCCCCAGCAGCCCTTCCCAAACCTCTCCTGGACTCGTCCTGCGCGTTTTACATCTCTCCCCGCAGCAGCACAGGTGAGTCAAATAATCACGTCGTTATAAACTCCTTAAACTGCTCGAAAAAGAGCAGATCAGTTGTGTTGATGCAGGTAAAGATCGAACACACGCAGGACGGGCGCTGCTCCAGCAGAGGTTTGGGAAGCGCTGCTCCATGGGCCATCACAGGAGGAAATTCTTCCCAGGATTTTGTTCTGTTGCCCTGGAACAGCCTGCACCTGAGCAACACCATTAATGCTGCTGTGCTTCAGGTAGGGTCGTCCTCTCCTTATTCTGATAAACTCCGAGTCTCTCTGCACACAGGCATCAGCTCATACACTGTAATGACAAGGAGCAGGATGATGGGTAGTGAAGTCCACCATAATGATGTTTTCAGATACTTGTAGCAATGAAAAGACTAATAAACGAGAGCACAGCTCAGCCCACGAGTGTGTTCAGCTGGTGAGGGAGGGGAGGAGGGGAGGGGGGGACAAAGGCCCTCCGTCGTCAGGGAGACCTGTTTAAAGCTGATCACACTGAGCCAGTCAGACTGTTAAACAGGGAGATCCTGCGACAGGAAGACCAACACAACAGTTTTAAAAGACCACACACATCAGAGGGCTTTGGGAAACACTCTTTGCCCCCGACTGGAAACTATCTGAGCCACCAAAGCAAGATGAAGCTTCGATTTAACAAACAACTTTATTTGTCAGTCCCATGGCTGGTATGTGTATAGCTGCATCTGTTCAGCCCAGACACCAGGGGACACTGCTACACCCTACAGCAGATAATACTCTGTAGGCAGCTCACAGAACAAAAGGATCTAGTCCATCAGGTCAAGGACCCTGCTCTCAGCCCCTCCTGATGCCCTCCACAGACAGACACTTGTGTGGGGAAGTAAAGCCTCACAGATGGTATACTATCAAAGCTAAAACTCATTTACACCAGGAGGCACTCATCCAAATCCAGGCACTGAATGTGAGCCAAAACGAGCCAGACGCCCGTGCGAGACGGCGAATGTCAGTTTCTCTCTCTCGAGGGCGTACTGCAGAGCCACAGTGCTGCTGAAGTTTGTGTCCTGTATTGTACCAGCATGAGCAGATGGAAGGCTCTCTCCCAGCATGCATGTGCTCCCTTAAAATGGCGTTTGTGACATACAATGGGGCAGAAGTGTGTGTGTGAGCGTGTGCGTGCGTGCGCGTGCGTGCGTGTGGGTACATGTGTGTGTGTGTGTGCGTGCGCGACTGTGCAGACGTGTGTGTACTCACCTGATATGGCATTGGTGACAGACATTAGCGGAGAGTGCAGGGCTGGGGTGACCCCCCACACCGTGTGGTACCCCACGATCCCGGCCAGCCCAAAGGTGGTCACCATCTGTGTAAAGGCTGCGTTAGGTGCGCTGATCCCCAAACTCATCAGGGTCCCCAGTCCTGCAACAGAACAGTAAAGGTTAGCACTATGCGTTAGCCCTAGCGTCCAGAGTCGAGTTAGCACTAGTTAGCTAGGATGGGAAAGAGAGCCTTGAGCCTGATGCAGCTTTGATGCAGCTGTATCCATATCGAGGAGCCATATATTCCTGTGAAAAGACCCTGCTTATTGGTTGCAAGGGAGGTGACAAGAATTAATACCTGATTAATACTGAACTCTCAATGCCAGAACTCAAAAACCTTACAGTACAACTTTCACAGAGTGTTGATGGTTGCGCCCAAGTTTCATGACCTCATTCCTGTCTTGTTATGGACAACGAACAGTAGATGGAACATAAGGGAGTTTTTTTTTAATAATTTCTAGAATCACATTGTCCCTCGACTCAAAGTTATCAGTAGGATTCATATAGAATCTCAATCTTCACACAAAACAAACAAATTCAGGCTCCTTTACCACGGTGTATGTTACTGTAAAATGTGTGCAGGACGTTTGGGGGTGTGACGCCCTTCTCTGCGTAAGAGAGAGGCCATGGATTCAGAGCCAGCAGAGATCACAGAGTGAAAATAAAAACCAGAGACCTCTTCAGATTCTCCAACCTCATTAGGGCCAATTTTTTCTAGAAACAATGACAGACAAAACCGGTAAACGGCACCGCAGTTATACAGACTGTGGGGAGAGGGCAGCGTAAAAGATAACACCTCCTTAACTGCAAACACAGAATTAAATCACGGCCAAAACTCCTGTACAGTTCGCTTTCAGCGTCCCACACTTTTTCATTTTTCCATTTCCTGGTTTCTAGAAAGAGGACAGATGAGGGGTTCCCAGCATAAACAGTGTTCAGGGTCCAAAAGCATCTTCACCTTTGTAGCGGCGGCGATAAATCAGTGGTGCTTTGCATCGTAAAACAAAAGAAATGTTCAGAGATAAAAGCACATGGGGATGAACTCTGATGTTTGTTTATGAGAAGGGGGGTTTATCTGTGCCCGAATGGGACTCGATTCTTGCCCTCTGGTGGGGGGAGGGTGCGTGTGCCACGGGCTTCCATCAGGAGCAAACGCTAATGCAGCCATTTCACCACAAATCCCCCCCCATGCCGTCAGCGGTCAGCCGTCTGCAACCAATGGAGTTAACATGTGTTCGTGTCCATGTTCATCAACGGCTGGACGTCTAAACCGGAGCAGCCCTGCCGCTCGCTCACACAGGTTTAAACCCCGCCTCTCGATCAAAGTTTAGCAGCAGGAAAGGAGTAAAGTGGACTGATCACGTCTGAGACGCAGCTCCATCTTAATGACGCGCGTTTAATTCCCCACCGGTCTGTGTGTAACGGCCTCAAGGGGCAACAGGCCACCCAGTCAGTGCAAAGTCACTCAGAGATGCGGGAGTATTTACCCTTCCGTAATTACAATCTTATTTTACTTCCTTTTCAGTGTTTGAGTATTTAATTAATCTCCAAATGCTACCCGCCTAGCGTTGTTGTGAATGCGTACATCAAGGACTACAATGGAAACTCGCACGATAGCTTCACTCTGCCTGTCTGCCATCCTTTATGCAAAAATCAAACCTTGTTATTGTCTTACTTTTATAGTCAGATAAACAAACACCCCCAGAGTCCTCACACAGGAATCAGTTCAAACAGACACCAGGTTGAGCGGCGTCGCTAAACTGGTCTGGACTGGATCCAGTGCACACACTGCCAGCCTGGTCCTGTGCCTCAGTACTGATCTCAGCACAGCAGGGAGCGGATGTTTGTGAGAAAAGGGTGCCCCCACACACACGCACACGCACACGCACACACCTCTGTTCTGCTATCCATCCACCAGGCTCCAATTACCCATCAAGCCTACGCAAGCTCTAGTGCAAAGGCCAGTGATTGGCTCGCGCTCAAAGGCCTCCAGAATAAACGTCAGTGATTGGCTCAAAGCTGATACTCACCGGCGGTGTAGAGGCCGGCGGTGGTCAGTGTCGATCTGAAGGGGGTAATGGAGGCTTTCTTTTCCGCCTCCAGCTCCTGTACGGACTTGGGCTTCGGAGGCGCCGCCACGGGGATGTTATTGGGCTGGGGAGCTGGGAAAATATTCTTCCCATCCTGCAACACACAGCCAATCAGCACACAGGCCACTGAGGACAGCCCATTCTTACAGTCCCAGCCAATCAACATACAGGCCATTCAATTCTCAAAGTCCCAACCAATCAACATACAGGCAAATTATTCCCACGAAACATAGCCAATCAATATCCAGAACTCATTCATACATCCACAACCACTTAATATCCTGGCAAACCCATTCACATACCCAAGGCAAATCAATATCGATGCCAAACCATTATTACGGCCGCAACGAACCGACACCAAGCTAGAGAAGAAAGATGTCTTCAGACAATCTGTCGGCCAAAGTAGGAGTTATCCAATACAGTCCTTACTGACGTCACCTTTACAAAGTCAACGACCCTCGTCTCTCCCCTGGGGTCTCACCTGCATGACGATAGAGCCGCGGATCACATGGTCCATGGTGCCGTAGTCAAACTCGTCTTTGACCAGGAAGTGGAAGTTCTCCTTGTCGGGACTGATGGCTCTGAGAAGCTTGATGATGTTGTTGGAGTACAGAGTGCTGGACTGAGTAGCCAATCGGCTGGGCAGGTCTGTGTAGCCAATATGGGTCACGCCCTGAGTGGGCGGGATAAATAAGTGACTTCAGTGAGCTGGCATAAGGACCGGCCATCTAACAGCAGCACATGAGGCCGACAATTTCTGAGTCTCTGGAAGAAACTCATCTTCCACCCCAAAAACACTCCTGCCATTGGGCCCTACACCCCAAAAGCACTCCTGCCATTGGGCCCCACACCCCAAAAACACTCCTGCCATTGGGCCCTACACCCCAAACACTCCTGCAATTGGGCCCCACGCTCCTGCCATTGGGCCCCACACCCCAAACACTCCTGCCATTGGGCCCTACACCCCAAAACACTCCTGCCATTGGGACCTACACCCCAAGACACTCCTGCCATTGGGCCCTACACCCCAAAACACTCCTGCCATTGGGACCTACACCCCAAGACACTCCTGCCATTGGGCCCTACACCCCAAAACACTCCTGCCATTGGGCCCTACACCCCAAAACACTCCTGCCATTGGGCCCTACACCCCAAAACACTCCTGCCATTGGGCCCTACACCCCAAAACACTCCTGCCATTGGGCCCTACACCCCAAAACACTCCTGCCATTGGGCCCTACACCCCACAACACTCCTGCCATTGGGCCCTACACCCCACAACACTCCTGCCTTTGGGCCCTACACCACAAAACACTCCTGCTCCTGGGCCCTACACCTACACAGCATTAATATCACCTTGTTCCACATGGTAGGGTCAGCATTAATGTTACCTTGTCCCATATGTTCAGGGTTAGCATTAGGGTTAGCGTCAGGGCTAGCGCTAGAGTTACCTTGTGCACAACGAGCTCTCCTGGGACGGTGGTCTCGATGTTCCCCCCCGCCTCGGCCGCCAGGTCCACCACCACCGAGCCGTCCTTCATCGTCTCCACCATCTCTTTGGTGATTAGGATGGGTGCCTTTCGTCCTGCGGAATGCCAAGAGAAACAGGGTCATGAGGTCAGTGCGATGAGGAGTGGCGCTGTGATTTGATCCAAAACTGCATTGGTATGGGTCAAACAGATCATTTTTAAGCATATGATCCTCTAATTGCGTAGCGACTACCTTCTCTAAAATCTCGGACAGATGCAGAAGGTGTGAGATGGGCCTGTAATAACTGAGGACTGTGGGATCCAGAGAGGGTTTTTAAGAATTGGGATGAGCATGGCTGTCTTTAATGGCAGGGGAACTTGTCCAGAAGTAAGAGAGCCGTTTATAGTGTTGGGAATGGGGGCAGAACGAACAGGGAAACGGGCTTTAAGAAGTGATGTAGGAGCAGGATCCAGTTGGCAAGAGGAGGAACTTAATTTCGTGATTAAACCCTGAATATGTGCTGAGTCAGTAAGAGTGAAGCACCTAAGAGGGCTGACATGAGTATTAGGGGTACAGGTCAGAAGAGGGTTAGACAAACAAAGGTGAACAAAGATATCTAGAAAAGGTTTCTCTATGCATTCGACCTAAACAAGATGCTGAAAAAGTCCGATTGTAGCGAAGATTGTAGGACCCCTTCGAAAACGAGATGATGCATCTCAAGGGGTTTTGCCTAATAAAATTTACATACATACAGGTATAAGATGTATCTGGTTTTCCAAATGTCAATTATCCCGACAATCTAAATCACCCGTGCTTCAGACCTCATAGAGGTAATAAAATATGAAAACAGATTTCGAGTAGAGTAATTTGGTTGAGATATGCAGAGATGATCCAAGAAATAAATATTGATTACTGACGTACAAGTGCCAGATTCTGCTGAACGACGTCACACCGAACACTTAGTTGAACGACCTCCTCCTCATTTCGTTGTAAGGACTCGACAATAGCTCTCTGTGTGAAAGTGGTCAAGGCGGTTTCGTTGATTTTGCGCCTTTTTCAATTTCTGGTTTCAGAACGAGAATTATGTTCAATTGTAAGAGACTGATTCTTTACATTCCCATGACCGAGGCGTAAAGGATTCATCATGTCAGCTGTTTCCCTGCATGTAAAAATACCTCCAGAGCTGGCTTAACAATATTGAGATTCAAATTAAAATTGCGCTAGTTCTCACAATTATTTACAAGTCTAAAGCAGGAACTTGACAAAAATGTATACAAGACGTGTTAGCAGGGGCGATCGATGGACTGAAGTGGTGCAGTCAATCGTTAGACTTGCAAATTACTTATGCTGCATCTTTAAAAGTATAAAATCACTTCTGATCAGACACTACAGTATCATTTTAAAGGTTTGGGATAAGCTTGTTAAAGGTAAACAGACGGTTGGTTTAAGCCATAAAATCACAGTTTCAGAGATGTATTCATGATAAAAATGTACCGTTAAAGACCAAGTGATCAGCTACTACTCCTGATGTGTTACCCCTTAATGTACCGTAATAGACCCGTTTTGACTAACTGCGTAGCCCTTAATAGTTTCCGACAGACACGGGTCTGTAATCGGCCTTTTTGAAGTCTAGCCCCATTCGGTATGTAATGGTCAAACACCATCTTTGATGACATTCATTCAGCCGGCGAACTTTCTCTGTTTGTCATTACCCCAAGAGTTCGATGGAACATGAAAAGACCCTCTGCTTTCCACAGAGTTAGTGCATCTCTTCACTGCACAAATATAGCCCACGGTGATTTACATAAAAACACAAAGCAGCGTGGTAAACAGATACTGAATACCCCATTGAACTGCACTGTGAGTAAAACAACTCATGTTTATACCAACAACATGGCTGACTTCCTGGTTAAGACATCATGTATAGCTTATGATAATTAGCTATGACAGCCAGTGAAAATGAAGGATGGCCTTGTGGTGCAGGCGGAGTCAGTCAAAAAGGCAGTAGTCAGTCAGCCACAGTGGGCGGGGCCTCTGAGAAAAGCAGGCGGGGCTTACCGGGGATGAGGGCGGTGCTGATGAGGATGTCGACATCCAGACACTGCTTTGCGAACAGCTTCATCTCAGCCTCGATGAACTCCTTCGACATCTCCTTAGCGTAGCCGCCCTGCCCCTCCCCCGACTCCTTCACATCCACCTCTAGAGGTTCCGCCCCCAGGGACTTAAACTGCTCCAGAGCCGCCGCCCTAAAGTTAGAGGGGAAAACAGTATTAGGTCGAGCTGACATCACTTCCCATTTTCAGGAAGTGTCCCAAATGTGTCACATTGACACAAACTCTTCATCTTAATGACAACAGAGAAAGAGGAATAATAACAGTGTAAACATGCGTAAGATACTCAGATCTGAAATCTCACCTGGAAACAAAACACAGATTAACTGACGGATGGAATGATGGACAGAAGTATGAAATGTATAACAGTTCAGGAGATAAGTCCCTGGAAAAGCAGCATGACAGACGAACGGACAACACTCATTCCTGCATCCCCATCCACTTTGTGATGAAGGATGAAAAGGTCATAACGAATCAAGTAAGACCGGAAATGCCTGATGTACAGACACTGCAGCAGTAATGTCTATATTCGCATCACTACACTGCACTAGGAATGTCCAGTCTGAAAATCGCAGTGCTTCTCAGTTATCACTGGTTGTTCCATTGCTGATGTAATGCTGCCACCTTCTGGGCAATACAGTCAGCACTTGGGGAAAAAAATTAAAAATGATCCGCAGGTTGATATAACTGAGAGACCTGGCGGCACTTTTGCTCTAAACTGTAGAAATAAAAAGCAACTGAGTAGACCGCAACGTATGTAAATTAAACAATGCATTCTCAGTAGCAGAGAGTGATAATTTTATCAGCGAAGAGAGACGACAGGAGACCAATCTCAGTAAATAGGCCTCTGCTGCCCCCTACTGGCTGAGCAGCAAACTGACACACTGACAATTGAAGCACACCACCAAGGTGAGAACTTTTCAAAGGGGCGGTTTTCTACACACGCAACTTCGGATGCATTTTAGACAAACGTTTCGAACAATCAAATTAGCTTGAGACCCACAGTAAACCCCCAGGATGAGTGGCTCTACAAGCCTGATTACACTACTGTCCCATAACAGTCTTCAGGAACAGTCAAAAGATGTGGGGGAGAATGAAATTTGTGTGTCCTAGTGAATATGCACAGCTGTTTGCACTTGCACACACACACACCTGCTCAGGTGGACTCACCTGGTGTCGAAGCCCCTGACGATGGCCCCCATAGCTCGGGCCGTACCTGCAGCAGCGAGACCAGCCACGCCCCCACCAATGATCAGCACCTGTAAACACAGACAAGGCAGGCCAATTAGCCCCACCCACTGACAGTACAGGCCATTTAGCCCCACCCCATAGCCCCCACATGACAGATAACCGCATCCATCCAGTACCTTCGCTGGTGGCACTTTCCCGGCTGCAGTGATCTGTCCGGTGAAGAAGCGACCGAAATGATTCGCTGCCAGCAGCACAGCCTTATAGCTGAGAGAGAGAGAGAGAGAGAGAGAGAGATCACAACTCAATCAGTACAGCCCTGCTGTCATGCATTATACTCCTTACACCACACACTCCTCCCGCGCCCACTGGCTCTGCAGTTCCGTCTCATCACTACTAGGAGCAACCAAGAGCCAGCACCTCTGGGAACCGCTCAAGAGCCCAGACAGCGCCCACTAGTGATGCGCAGGTCGAGGTTTTTTAACACCCGCACCAACCCGACCCGACGTGACAGCTAACCCGCCCCGCCCGCCCCACTAAAACTCGCCCTGATTTTCAACCCGAACCCAACCCGACCCGACACAAAAAGGAGGCAGGAGAAAAAGAATACAGTGGGTCTGTGTGACATGATTTGCGATGGAAAAAATCGATTCCTCAGTTACGCTATGGATTTGAATGGAGCACAACATACAATTTTGGCTGGAATTATTAAAACAACGTTTAGGCGCTGTCTATTAATTGAACCTTACCGTGATTTCTGATCTTTGCAACCAAACAAAATACCATCAGGCAAAATGTTGCAAACAGGCCGTTTTATTGGAACAAAATTAACATGACAGTGGCGCACTGGCGCTATCGCCTACTCTCCCATACAGTGTTGCCATATCCTGCCTACGAGGAATTTTTTTTCCTCATATATTTATTTCAAGATTGTTTTGGGGGGGCTTTTAGGCCATTTTTTCAACACAGCTTATAATGTAGGCCAAGGCGTATTTTTCTCAAACTATGCAAAAACAAAATCAGGTCAACAAACCCAGGGTTTAAGCGATTAGGCGCGCTTCCAGGACACGGCCAGCCGAACAGAAGGTTCACTCGCTTGTTGAGCTAGTTGCTGGGACGCAGAGAACTGCTTTGGCCACCATGGAGTTTTACACGATTATTCTTTTTGTCTCATGGTATGGTAATTAATGAACAAGACTAAGTGTATGACCATACTTGCTCCAGTAATGATAATTTACCTCTTCGTTTGGGTGATATGTGTATAGAATGGTGTTATAGAAATGTATATCTAAGAAGTGTCTTTACTGCCGTTGGCAGCACACACTCTGCTGATAGAGGACACGTAGCTGATAAACGAAAGCACCTCAACAGGTTGATTTTATTTTTGAATAAGAATCGTGATATGCCTTTCACTGTAAAGTGGCAAATAATGTTTTGTCTATGTGTTGTTTGGACCCACAGGTCAATAAAATTACTACTACTATATAATATTTCGATGCTGACTGCAGAACGATTTATAAGATGAGCCATCATTCAACCTTTAGATCCTCAGTCTAACCGTGGAGGATTAAGCCGCGTATTTGATTGCAAGACAACAGAGAGAGCAGGAGTTGATGAGAGTGAGATTCATAACATGGCACGGACAATGGAGACATGAAACTGAGGCGGGCCGGAAATAAACTGGGGTAGAGTTTGATACATTAACTGTAAGTGCTGAGTTAGCAGTGTGGGCCCCTATTCCAACTGTTCTGGCACATGATTTAAAGGTAGCCCCAGGGCTAACAGTATTAGCACATTAGCAGGAGACATACCCGGCGATGTTGGCCATGGAGCTGAGGGCGTCGTATCCCTGGGCGATGGTGACGCGAGGCACCTGGTCCATGGCGAGTACGGTGGCTCTGCGCTGGGAGAGCAGCTCAATCAGCTCAGGGTTCTGCGCTGGGTAGATGAAGCTCAGCAGCGTCGCCCCCTCTTTCATCAGCTCCGCCTCGTGCACCCCAAGAGTGGGGTTAAACATGGGGGCACGCACCTGCACACAGCCAATCAATCACCAGCATGGTCACAACCAAAAACACCAGCATGGTCACAACCAATCAAATGCCAGCATGGCAAGTGCCGATAAAATACCAGCCAATCAAAGATCCACACGATCACAGCAAATCAAACACCAGCAGACTTGCAGCCAATCAAAAAATTAGCAGGATGAGGGACAATCAAGCACCAGCCGGATCAATGGCCAATCACCTGACACCGCCACATACCTTCATCAGCACATTTAGCATGTCTGTTGCCACCTCGAACCTTCACTAGCATGTTTAACACCACCTCATTCCTTCACAAGCACGTCTAACTACGCCCCATACCTTCACTAGTGCATACAACTCCACAACGAACCTTCACTAGCACGTTTAACTCCACCCTGTACTTTCACTAGCGCGTCTAACTCCACCCAGTACCTTCACTAGCAAGTCTGCTCCACCCCCATACCATCACTAGCATGTCTAACTCCACCTCGTACCTTCACTAGCAAGTCTGCTCCACCCCGTACCTTCACTAGCACATCTACTCCATCCCGTACCTTCACGAGCACGTCTAACTCCACCCAGTACCTTCACTAGCACGTCTAACTCCACCCAGTACCTTCACTAGCACGTCTGACTCCACCCAGTACCTTCACTAGCACGTCTGACTCCACCCAGTACCTTCACTAGCACGTCTAACTCCACCCAGTACCTTCACTAGCATGTCTAACTCCACCCAGTACCTTCACTAGCACGTCTAACTCCACCCAGTACCTTCACTAACATGTCTAACTCCACCCCGTACCTTCACTAGCAAGTCTAACTCCACCCAGTACCTTCACTAGCAGGTCTAACTCCACCCAGTACCTTCACTAGCAGGTCTGACTCTACCCCATACCTTCACTAGCAGGTCTAACTCCACCCAGTACCTTCACTAGCACGTCTAACTCCACCCAGTACCTTCACTAGCACGTCTAACTCCACCCAGTACCTTCACTAGCAGGTCTAACTCTACCCCGTACCTTCACTAGCACGTCTAACTCCACCCAGTACCTTCACTAGCAGGTCTGACTCTACCCCGTACCTTCACTAGCACGTCTAACTCCACCCAGTACCTTCACTAGCACGTCAAACTCCACCCAGTACCTTCACTAACACGTCTAACTCCACCCCGTACCTTCACTAGCAGGTCTGACTCTACCCCATACCTTCACTAGCAGGTCTAACTCCACCCAGTACCTTCACTAGCAGGTCTGACTCTACCCCATACCTTCACTAGCAGGTCTAACTCCACCCAGTACCTTCACTAGCACGTCTAACTCCACCCAGTACCTTCACTAGTAGGTCTGACTCTACCCCGTACCTTCACTAGCACGTCTAACTCCACCCAGTACCTTCACTAGCAGGTCTGACTCTACCCCGTACCCTCACTAGCACGTCTAACTCCACCCCATACCTTCACTAGCAGGCCTGACTCTACCCCATACCTTCACTAGCAGGTCTAACTCCACCCAGTACCTTCACTAGCACGTCTAACTCCACCCAGTACCTTCACTAGCAGGTCTAACTCCACCCTGTACCTTCACTAGCATGTCTACTCCACCCTGTACCTTCACTAGCAAGTCTGCTCCACCCCGTACCTTCACTAGCACATTTACTCCACCCCATACCTTCACTAACAGGTCTGACTCTACCCCGTACCTTCACTAGCACGTCTAACTCCACCCAGTACCTTCACTAGCATGTCAAACTCCACCCAGTACCTTCACTAACACGTCTAACTCCACCCCGTACCTTCACTAGCAAGTCTAACTCCACCCAGTACCTTCACTAGCAGGTCTAACTCCACCCAGTACCTTCACTAGCAGGTCTGACTCTACCCCATACCTTCACTAGCAGGTCTAACTCCACCCAGTACCTTCACTAGCACGTCTAACTCCACCCAGTACCTTCACTAGTAGGTCTGACTCTACCCCGTACCTTCACTAGCACGTCTAACTCCACCCAGTACCTTCACTAGCAGGTCTGACTCTACCCCGTACCTTCACTAGCACGTCTAACTCCACCCCATACCTTCACTAGCAGGCCTGACTCTACCCCATACCTTCACTAGCAGGTCTAACTCCACCCAGTACCTTCACTAGCACGTCTAACTCCACCCAGTACCTTCACTAGCACGTCTAACTCCACCCAGTACCTTCACTAGCAGGTCTAACTCCACCCCATACCTTCACTAGCATGTCTACTCCACCCTGTACCTTCACTAGCAAGCCTGCTCCACCCCGTACCTTCACTAGCACATTTACTCCACCCCATACCTTCACTAGCAGGTCTGCTCCACCCTGTACCTTCACTAACACGTCTGACTCTACCCCGTAGCATGTTTAACACCAGCCAATACCTACAGTAGTGCATTTAACACCTGCGTTTAACACTTGCTCGTACCTTCAGCAGCACATCTGACGCCAGCACCTCCTGGGTGCCCATAATAGTTGCCCCAGCCTGGGTGTAGTGAGCATCAGAGAACTTGGCAGCCTCTCCAGCACCAGACTCCACTGTCACGTTAAAGCCCTGCTTAATCAGGGCCTCCACGCCCGCCGGCGACAGTGCCACGCGCAGCTCGTTCTGGAAAACCTCTTTGGGAACGCCCACCGTCAGCTGCTTGTAGGGGATGCCTGTCAGATTAAGGAATTGAGAGTTAGAGCTCACATGGGGCCGTTCTGTATGCAACACGGGCTCATAGCAGGGAAGAGTCGTACTACTGAACAAGGCAATCAGGCATCTGGGAACCTCAGAATCAACCAGACAGTCATTCACCTGCAGTTCAGCGTGTAACCCCAGACACCCTCCAGCAATCACTCCCAAAATCAATAGGCTTTGTGACCTTACCACATACAAGGCCCACACCAAATATGAAATAAATCCATAAAGAACTGTGACCTATACAACACTCCAAAGAAATCGCTATGGATGCAGAGGATGCGGCATAACAATTGCTGATCCATAGTTCCGCCAAGACGACAAGTCAGATATACTATCAGAAAGGAAGATTTTCTCAAGAACACACCCAGTGTTATCAAGCATGGCTGAAGACGAGCAAGATTAGATTTGAACACTTTATTGAACCCCGAGGGGTAATTATATCCGCTAACGCTGAACGGCATTTCATGTGGCATATTATGTTTTTGGTCTAACCGCCGCCGCAGCCGGATATCCTACGTGTTAAGGCGATAACTTCAGTAATATTTCAATTAGAAATTTCATGTTTTGCATGTAAGTAAGTATCATAAAGAGGAAGAACTGATTCGATTTTGGACAATTTACAATTTCAAGATTGGCCACCAGGGGCCAAAAACTGAAAAAAAAAATCTGTTTTGATCATATCTCTGGAAATATTTGTCCGATTGACCTCAAATCAAGTGCAAATGAAAGGTCATGACCTGAGGATGTGTCCCACGATGACATTATACCTGTTTGGTACAAAATTTTGACACAAGGTGGAACTTTGTCACATAAAATTCACCATTTTTGCCCTATCTTTGGAACCATTTGTCCAATTGACATGAAACTATGTGCAACTGCAAGGTCATGACCTCACAACGTGTCACATGATGACATCATACCTGTATGGTTCAATATTTTGCCACCAGGTGGAGCTTTGTGATGGAAAATGACCATTTTGGACATATCATCAGAACCATTTTTCCGATTGACCTGAAATTAAGTTCAAATGGAAGGTCATGACCTGAGGGGCTTTATATTGTATTGGGTCTATTCGAGGATTGGGGAATTGGAGGATGGGGGGCGATCGGGGATAAACCCCAAGCCGTCGCCTCCAACGGTATAAGCCTAGTTTTTCCTCTGCATTTGACCCATCCTATGGTTAGGAGCAGTGGGCAGCCACAGAGCAGCGCCCGGGGACCAACTCCAGTTCTAAAGCCAGTTCCTTAGTCAGGAGTTCTGGTAGGAGTGTTCCTATGATGCACGTTTCTCTGGGTGGGGGAAACCAGAGTACCTGGAGCAAACCCACGCAAACAAGGGAAGAACATGCAAACTCCACACAGGAAGGGCCCAGGCCGGGATCGAACTCATGACCTTCTTGCTGTGAGGCAGCAGTGCTAACCACTGCACCACCATTCAAAATCAGTCCTTCTTGCCTCTGAACTTTCTGTCATTCACCAGGATGAACCAATCAAAAGGCTTTGCTAACCACACTTAAGTTTCGTGCGCTTTCAGAGGCTCCTTGGCTCCTCCTACTCTGAGATCGTTGAAAATAAATAATTCCATACATGGGCACAAGGGCCATGGCGATAAACACTGTTCTAATTCTTTGCTTATGGTTTGGTTCGTTCAGTGTTGACCAAGTTGACTACGAAATTCACCACTTTTCCAGCGCATTCTGAAGAGTGACAGGGACATGAGAGGAGAGAATCTCCGCCATCTCACACTGCTACTCCAACCCTTTTCACACAGCAAAGACCACCATCAAGACATGTCCACATGAACCCTTCTTATTTATTGGACTTTCTAAAACTAATTTTACGGTCATTTAGGCACATTCACACACAGGAGACGCGCCAGAAAGATTTTCATTCAACGCATCAGCAGAAGCTCTCAACCAGCAAACCAGGTGTGTCCACGCACATTAAGTGTGGCATCTGCAGACCCAAAACAGAAAATTCCTTCCCTCTGCGATCTATAGATAAGGGCGCAGGGTCACAGTGTCCAGTACAAACACTTACAGCCCAGAGGAGCGACACCCAAAACACAGAGCCTCAGGAGGAGGGCGGCCATGTTGTTACCGCCTGTGTCTTTGCACTTTTCACAACAAAAATAAACCCCTCAAGTTATCAATCTAACATGAGTCAAGGCACAACCTACTGATACTCAGAGAGGGCATCAGTCAAAAAGTTCACTGAGACATTGAGCACTTATACATCATCGGAATGTTCACAAGACAAAAGGTAGAACAGAAAAAAAATTTTTCCGGACGAATGGAGTTTCCCCTCCAAAACGGAGCAGCAGACCGGCCGAGAACGGAAACTATGAAAGAGCTGAATAACCAGGAATCAGCATCCTGTAAAAATATCCTTGTCTCTCCAGCCTGACGCACGATCCCCAGCAACATGTCTGTGACCCCTGCATCCCAGACCCTGACCTCCAGCTGGGAATCTTCCAGAAATAGACCCCAGCAGCTGTCACCACCTTGACTGCAGGCAGGCCATTAATGGCCAGGAGCCAGTCGAGCGTGGCCGGGTGACCCTTGCACAAGTGCATTCTGGGATACTTTCACCAAAACACCCACTGAGAGGAGCTTCACGAGGAGGACTGTGGACCCCTGAAGCCTTGTCTGGGGTAAAACAGCCTCAGGTGCTGAACAGAGGTGGCGCCAGAGGCAGGACATGTAGAAGCACAAAGAGCAAAAGGCTCATTACTCAAAACACCCCTGAATTCAAGAGGCAGGGGGCAAAGAAAAGCTCTGCTTTGTTGTCGTATTATCATTTCCTCTTTGTGAGTTCTGCCGGTCTGCCAGCGTGTCTGGGAAATTTTTTTCAATGCCGTGACGCACTCACAGCAAACCCGCTGAATATGCTGAAAAATCTGCTCCCATTGTAAATGTTACATGATCATCTCTCACACTGATGGAGCCACATGACTCCACACCTCACTGTTCATGGAGCCACACCTCACGCGCACTAAAGACATACATTAAACTCAGCTGTTTCAAGTACCGAACAGAGTCAGAAACACAAACGCCTGTCTGCTTCAGAGCCAGTTCAGAAAACTACATTAAATCAACCAAAACATGAGACAGCAACACGTAACATAAAAATCTCTGAAGAGGATAAAGGTGGGGGGGTGGGGTGGGAATCACTAGGTTAGCAGCATGTCTCACTAACCTGACCTTCATCAGAGGACAGCGCACACACACTTGGGCTGGCGGTTACCTGGGCTGGCACAGCGGCCAAGCTGGGGGTGGGTTCTGAAGAATCGCTGGCATGTCGTCTGGGCAACACGGAGGGAGGCCCCCCCACTAAGCAAAGGGCTGGAGCAGCCGAACGCCACCACACGAAGCAGGCTCGCCATGGAGGAGCGATGTCCAGCTCCTACTGAGAAAGAGAGAGTTACACACCTGAGGCAGTTATCCGTCTACTGAAGAAAGCACAGCTGTGACGATTAGTTGACGAACTGATAAGCTGTCAATCGCCAACAATTTGATGACTTTGTTCGGAATCATTTTTCAGAAATTCTGATTCCCAGGGTCAAATGAAAATACTTTCTGGCATCTTCAGTCCCCAATGACCACAAAGTAATCGTTTTTGGGTTACAGACAGTTGGTTGGGACAAGACACTTGAGAAGGTCACCTTGGGCTGTGGGAACAGCGATCAACATTTTTCACCATTCTCTGACATTTTATGGACCAAACAACTAATCGATTAATCAAGAAAATAAACGAAAGATTAATCAATGAGAATAATCGTTAGTTGCAGCTCCAGTACAGAGAGAGACGGAGGCGCGCACGCAAACACACAGACCCAAACTCAAAGGAACAGCACGTGCTGCACTGAAACAGTCCAACACGCACACAGCATGACTCCGTGTATCCGAAAACATAACACCTCCGAGCTCAGCTGGCCCTCACTCACAGCACACACCCGCACCCTACTGGAGACGGTGCAAGGTCACCGGGGAACGGTGTGAGTGCGAGCGTGTGTGTGGCGCTCTTTTGCACTTTCCTCTAACCATTAAACAGCTTTTTTCCAGGTTTCGCTTCAACCGCAGGGCCGCCCAGAACTAAGGCAGTAATTATTACCCCAGTCCAAAAACACACACACACACACACACACACACACACACACACACACGTGACCTCAACCTGCACCCAGCGCATCTGGCCGATTACAGTTCAAGCAGTGCACACTGTAAACATCTGTAGTGCATTTGCAGACAGCTGAATCTCGGACGGCGTATCCACACTGCAGAAGCGAAGAGGAGCTTTTTCCTCCATCAGCGCAGCTCCGCCCGCAGCGGTCGTAATGACACCGATTCACGTGAGCATCAGACGGGGCTGGCAGAGCGCTCTCTCTCTCTCTCTCTAAAGACGGCCGAAATTACTGCATTGACATTTTTTTTTAGAAACGCGCCAATAGCAAATGCCCCAGAAATGCATCCCGTTCTACCTTGCAGACAAAGGTAAGGTTGGCGCATTTCGAGAACGTGTCAAACATGCCATAAATCGGACACGGCATCACTAAAGGGGAAAAACACCGCCTCATTATCTCGCCCGGCGCGCGCAGAAATAAACCAGCTGCGGTTTTCTCACGCCTCCGGCGCGCGGCAGCCTGATGACTCCGGTGTCGTTTTGAGTCGCACGAGTCTCTGCATAAATCATCCCTGCAACTGAGACCCACGCGCACTCACTACTGTCCCAGCTGTCAGTTACAGCTGACCCGGCGCGCGACTGACAACGAAACTTCAGACGGGTCATGACTAATGTCAAACAGGGAAATCAAGAGCACAAATGACTAGACCGGCTGTGGAGATGCAAAGTTAAAACTAGGGTGGGGGTGCCAACCACGTGCACATCTATAGCTGGGTGTTTTTCCCCCCCTGCATAGCCAGATGTTTTTTTGCATGTCAGAACAGCAGAAATACAAGTCCTATAATTAATTTTCCGCAATATCACATGAGTAAAAACTTATTCTGGCGAATGAATGACGGCGCGCGCGTTACCACGTCAGCAGACGGGAAAGCGGAGTCGGTCTCGCGGAGCGGTCCTCGTTGCGTAATGGGTTTGTCTCCAACGACGGATTCGGTTTCAGTTTGGTCGTTACGAGGCGAAACCTCGACTGCGAACATCAGACTGAATGTCATGCGTGCAAATCACCCCGGAGACCACGCATGTGCCACCGGTTTTCCAGAGAGCGTCGGCCGAGCAGCTTAGGCTCCGCAGAGGAGATCTCCGAGTCATTCATTACGAAGCCCGCCATTGTTAAGCCACGTTAACCTTCACTTGCCTGCTTAGATGTCATGTAAAGATAATTGCAACTTTAAGCTTCAGCTTTAAAACAGGCAAAGTCTGCACTCAACACTGAATATCACTCCGCACTTGCCAACTCCAAAGCACAGACAACCACTTCATTCAATCCTAGCTACAGTCAAACAAAGGCGACGGAGGCAAAAAAAAAATCCGTTTGCTTGTGAACCCGTAAGATAACGGAACATCGCGAGCCCGCAGTTGTCCCAGTCGTTCCGATTTTTAAAACCGGCATTTTTTGCGCGGCAGAACATTTGCACCGATGCTATCGACGCTTTGTTCGTTGGGATCCAAAGACGAGAAACGTTACCCACAATCGCGGCCGTGTTTCCCGCAGACTTCGCGTTTCAGTGCAGCCGTGTAGCGTTAAATCGGTCGCATTTTAGGATTGCTGCAGCTCGCAGCGTGTCATTCATCTATAGACTGCAAAGGGAAATGTGCTTCTAATGCAAAGTGATAAAATCAAAAAAGCAACGACGGACCTTCAAAATCATTACTGACCTTATATGATTGTAGGAGACTGTGAGCGGCGCGTTCACGCGTATACCAGTTGGGTTTGCCGGGCTACCCGGAAGGAATCATGACGAGTGCGTTCACATCAGTGAACTGTGGTTAACATTTCACTGGGTCATATGGTAACCAAGATATTTGGTGAGACCGCACCAAACCTGTATGAATCAAGCAGTCATTACAAAAAAAGTCGATCAAAACTATTGAACCCATTTTTACTTTTATGCAGAATGAAGATTTTTCTTCACTTATAATGGGCTATACTTTTCCGTTTGAGCATTTATAATTCTCAGGAATCTTGCTGCTGAATTGTGTCTCATATTTACATTGAAGCCCATGCCAATGCTGCGTGCTCGCATGCTCGTAAGCTCCGTTTTGTGCGTACTTATTCAGTGTTATCCATGCCTTCTAAGTCAAGATTCAGCAAGACAAAAGCATGCTTGGTATCTCTCTGTTTTAGGTAGTCAATGCTGTGAATCGTGTAAGATTAAATCAAATGAGCGAATGCAATCCGTGCTGTGTGGAGCTGAGGGTCCAAACGGAAAATCTTTTACAGACTTCGCTCTGTTGGCTGAGAACAGGGTATTTAACCAAATCTAAAATTCCTTAAATTAATTAGCATTCTCATTCTTCTTCCTCTTATTATTATTATTATTATTATTGTAGTAGTATTAGCATCAGTATAGCCTAGTATTGGTGTAATTATACAGTTGGCCTGATACTCCGCCCCACTAGTGGTCGCCAGGACGTCGCCCCCGTTCAAACCGGTGAAAGTGTCGCTCAACATAGAAATTCTTTTTTGTTGCAGGAAGTCGTGTCGTCCGTGTTTCCGAAATTGCAAATAATTGTTAACACAGCGGAGGCCAGTGGATCCGACATTAATTCCATTTATTAAGTCAGAAACTGTGCCAGTGAATTAAGTTATTTTGTTAGTTTTTCCCCCGGAACACATAGCGATGGCGGTGATTATGATGGAGAAGATCCCCGAATAAGGCCCGTCCGCTCGCAGGTATGACTGACAATTTTGATCGGGCGCCCGGGGCGGGTCGGAACAGGTTTAAGCCGAACAGCCCCGGCTTCGGAGAGCACGACGGCGGTAGACACCCTGAAACAAGCGAGGCAGACGGGAAAACGCCGTTCTTCAGTCTGCGGGAGCCCCTAAGACAGCCGCGGACGTCTCCCCCGGTGGCCGAGAGCAGCGGTCTGAGTGTCACTGGAGGTGAGTGAGTCGGACTCCAGCGACTGGCATAAATCCGCCGTTACGGGATCCAGTCTCTGATGTTTTCAGCGGTTCGGTCCACCTGACGAGGCGGGCGGAAGCTGTTTACAGCGAAAAATGTGAAACCAAAGCAAACGATCCAAACGGAACAGCGGGCGAGCCGCGCACAGTGGGTGGAAGGGCTCGGATTTTTCTGCTGTCGATGGCATGAAGCCGCAGGTTTGTCGGATTACGGAGAGGGAGGATGACTTTAGCCAGACAGAAATGGCCAGTTGTTTGCCTGGTAGTTCAGAGTCTGGTGGGATAGAAACGTTAGTTCAGTTTCACCTACTCTAGTAAAGCATTTTGGATATACATTAAGGATATACGTTCAGTTGTAAGAGCCTTTGCGCGAATTTTGCGAGGCAATTTGTGTCTTTAGAAACATTTGCCGACAATATTTAATATAATTATTATTTGCTCCAGTAATCTTATGTCGCAACTAAAGGGAAGTCGCCTTTTCCGCGCCTGAGCATTCAGGTTAAAGTCCCTATATCACGTTTATTTAGTGGTGCACGGAAATATAGGTGATATTTTGTAGTGTGTGTTTAATTATAAACTTACGGGAATTGGTTTGGGGCTGCGTGAAAAGTCACACCGGTGTACATCGTTTTGTGACGGTTTCCGGTTTGAACGACCTGTTTCCTCCAACCGGTGTGCGACGGTGCACAACAGCGTTTGAGGTGTGTTTTCTCCTGTTTGGTGGGTGTGTCAGGGGTGTTTTACAATGAGCTGCAACATGTATATAAACGGCGTCATCTTAAAGAGGCAGTGGCACAATGAATCCAGTGAGGGTAGTATTTAAATGCGTCTCTTGCGGCTTGTTATTCACCACGGTTGATGACATCAAACAACATGTTTGTGGTAAGTAGAAGTTTAAAAAGTTTAAAAATCAAACACAAATTTGAACCTATTTCATCAGGCTCCGAGAATTATTCCTAGAGAACGCACAGTATGGCCCTCTCGGCTGCCATAGTTGCAACGCTTGCGTGACACAACGGGGTGTTCATCGCACTACTGTTGCCGTTTAAATATACTTTTTGCTACGTGTTGCAAGGTGAATGAATGAGGAGGGGACGAAAGTTGTCAATCTGTCAGTCAGTGTGGCTTATACTGCCTTGTCAGGGGCATGGTCTCTTGGCTGCGACCTCATGCCACAGCTTGTGAAGTGAAATCATCCCACGGCAAGTTAATAACGCTCTGACTGGCTTTCATCTTGTATTTGAAATTCCTACTTCTAGAATGTGTATAAGTGGATCAGAGATGGTCAGATTGATTGTCTGGTTTGGATGTACGTTGATAGCATTCAGTACTGTACTGAAAAGTTAGGAGTTGCCATGCTAACTCACAAAAGCTGTTCTTGTAGAAGGTGCACATTTGCTTTCTTTGTAATCAAATGAGCTGTATGCAAAGAGGGTAGACCTATAGCACCCAAGTTAAACAATAATTGCCCCTTAAGCCTAATAACTGGTTATGCTGCTCTTGGTGAGAGCAACTGCAATCAAACATTTGCGTTAACTGACAGTGAGTCCTTTATTTTGCAGTGGAGGAATTTTGGCCACTCTTCTTTGCAGAATTGTTGAAATTCAGCCACATTTGTGCATTTTCAGCCATAAATTTTCTCTTTAGAGTCATACCACAGCATCTTGATTGGATTCAAGTCAGGACTTTAACTAGTCCACTCCAGAACCTTCATTTTGTTTCTTTTGAGCCCTTCTGAGGTGGAGTTACCTGTGTGCTTTGGATCATTGTACTACTATTGGAACCAAGAGCACTTGAGCTTTAGGTCTCAAACTGATGGCTGGACAGTCTCATTGAACATTTTCTGGTAAAGAGCAGAACTCATGATTCCATCCATTACCTTGGTCCAGCAAAGCAGACCCTGACCATCACACTACCACCACTGTTAGACTGTCTGGTGTGATGGTCTTTCTGTGAAACACTGTATAAACTTCACACCCGTTGTAACAGGGCCCATGTCTTACAAAAAGTTCTACTTTTGTTTGATCAGTTCTCAGAACATTTTCCCAAAAGGTTTGGGGGACGGGGATGTATAATGATGTATTTTGGCAAATGTGAGATGAGCATAAATATTCTTTTTGTTCAGCAGTGGTTTTAACCTTGCAGCTCTCCCATGGACGCCATTTTTGCCCCATCCCTGTCTGATTGTAGAATTGTGAACACTGACCCTGGCTGTGTGAAAGTGAGGTCTGCCGGTCTTTAGTTGTTAGTCCTGGTTATTTTGTGACCTCCAGGATGAGTCGTCGATGTGCTCTTGGTGGAGTCTTGGCAGGTCGGCCGCTCCTGGGAAGGTTTGGTACTGTTGGAAGTTTTCCCAGTTTGAAGTGGCTCTGACTGGTTTACTGGGGTCCCAGAACATTAGAAATACCTTCGTAATCCTTTCAGAGTGATGGATCTCAAAAACTTTGTCTCTCATCTGTTCTTGTTTTTTTTTTTAGTTTGAGGCATCACGTGCTGCTTTTTGCCTACTTCTCATTGCCAGGCAGGTCATATTTAGGAGATGTTTAGCTTTAACTGGACTGGCAGTAATCATGCCTTGGGGTGTCTACGGTATAGCAAGCCATTTTCAATTAAATTTGTTTCATTTTTTGATTTATTAACTGAGCAGGCAATTACTCATTCACATAGGGGCAGGAAGGGTTGAATAGATTTTTTTTTTTCAGGAAATGAAAACCGTAATTAAAAAATGGGCCTTGCTGAAGCGGGCAATACCCCTCAGCCCCGAAGGTCACTGCTGCAAGGTCAAAAGTCAAACTGGAACGAAACCTCGAAAAGGCACACCGACCCCCCATGGGGAGTCCACATATGCAATATGAACTTCCTAACCCAAGTGGTTACAGAGAAATAGCACGGACAAAATTGCGGCCGGCCGGCCGGCCGCCCGCCGAAGGGACGACAATAACCCTCGTGTCCTTGTCGGGCTGAGGGGTAAATACTGCATTTTGTGTATGCTTGCATTATAATTGTCATATACAATTATAATTGTAACAAGTTTAATGATCTGAAACATTTTAGTGTGTCAAATGCAAAAACGAATTGAAAATGAGACAAAATACTTCTTCACAGCTCTGAAGCTGGTTATTCGGCATGTAGAACCTGCTGAGACTTGAAATCTTGATCTCTAGTCGCTGTGGCTTTGAGTTGCATCAGGAGACCAGACTGGTTTTATTAATAACGTAATATTATTGAATTATGCTTTTGAATAGAGCTTTTCTATCAAAAGTAAAACTCTCCACTTGAAATATTAACCATGCATATGTCCTGTTGAAATATGAACCATGCATGTGTTTTATTGAAATACAGCGTAAACCATGCATGTGTCCTGTTGAATTTTTAACTATGAATGTGTCCTCCAGAAATATAAACCATGGATGTGTGCCATTTAAATACAAACCATGCGTGCGTGCTATTGAATTTAAATTATACACGTGTCTTGTTGAAATATAAACCATGCATGAGCACTATTGAAATATAAACCTTGCGTGTGCTATTAAAATAAAAACCATGCAAGTGTCTTGTTGAAATATGAACCATGCCTGTGTGCTATTGAAATATGAACCATGCCTGTGTGCTATTGAAATATGAACCATGCCTGTGTGCAATTGAAATATAAACCATGCCTGTGTGCTATTGAAATATAAACCATGCCTGTGTGCTATTGAAATATAAACAATGCCTGTGTGCTATTGAAATATAAACCATGCCTGTGTGCTATTGAAATATAAACCATGCCTGTGTGCTATTGAAATATAGACCATGCCTGTGTGCTATTGAAATATAGACCATGCCTGTGTGCTATTGAAATATAAACCATGCCTGTGTGCTATTGAGATATAAACCATGCCTGTGTGCTATTGAAATATAAACCATGCCTGTGTGCTATTGAAATATAAACCATGCCTGTGTGCTATTGAAATATAAACCATGCCTGTGTGCTATTGAAATATAAACCATGCCTGTGTGCTATTGAAATATAAACCATGCCTGTGTGCTATTGAAATATAAACCATGCCTGTGTGCTATTGAAATATAAACCATGCCTTTGTGCTATTGAAATATAAACCATGCATGTCTGCTATTGACATAGAAACCAATAGCCTGTGTGCTATTGAGAAATAAAACATGTGGGCATACTGTTGTAATGGAGACTGTGTGAGAGCTGTTGAAGTACATATTGCGCTTGCCTCCTGTTGAAATTTAAAAATGCAGGCAGCGTGTTAAAATATAAATATTCATGTCTCCTGATGCCTGTTTTGCAGGTGATGGAAGAGTAACCAAAGCCGCATATACATCACAGAGCTTCCACTGCCACGCTACTCCCAAACCACTGACCCACAGCTCCGTCCCGTTCTCCACCTTGTCGGCCTACGCCCCCGAGTTCTACCCAAAGAACTACACCCCCTACCAGGTCAGGCACAGATACACTCCAGAATTACACCCACTACCAGGTCAGTCGCAGTTACACCCCATAATTACACCCCCTACCAGGTCAGTTGCAGTTACACCCCATAATTACACCCCCCTAGCAGGTCAGGCACAGTTACACCCCAGAATTACACTCCCTACCAGGTCAGGCACAGTTACACCCCAGAATTACACTCCCTACCAGGTCAGGCACAGTTACACCCCAGAATTACACCCCCTACCAGGTCAGGCACAGTTACACCCCAGAATTACACTCCCTACCAGGTCAGGCACAGTTACACCCCAGAATTACACCCCCTACCAGGTCAGGCACAGTTACACCCCAGAATTACACCGTCTACCAGGTCAGGCACAGTTACACCCCAGAATTACACTCTCTCCCATGTTAAATTGTGTGCTTGACTGCATGGCTTGACTCATGTACTACAGTATAAGAAGCATTTATTTGAGAATGTTATCTCCTCTGCCCTTATCTTTTGTGTGTGTAGGAACCGGCGGATGGCGATGGCGCAGACAGTTATTACGCAGAAGCCTCTTTCGCAGAGTTTGTGCAGGACTTCCTGAACCATTTGAACTCTTCACCAGCATCGTTTGAGCTGGAGATTGAGTCCATCACAGCCTCACTGAACAGCTGGATCTCCAACGAGGAGACGCTACAGGAGCTGGTGGAGCTCATCTACACACAGGTGCACGTGCATGCGCACACTTGCGCGCACACACACGCACATACACACACACACTGCTGCATGTGATGTACATAGATACTCGTGTGTGCGTGCGTGCGTGTCTGCTTGTGTGCGTGTGTGTGTCTGTGTGTTTGTTCGTGAGTGCATGTGTGTCTTTGTTCATGACTGTGTGTTTGATTGTTCATGAGAGTGTGTGTGTGTGTGTGTGTGTGTGTGTGTGTGTGTTTGTTCGTGTGTGTGTGTGTGTGCGTGTGTTTGTTCGTGAGTGTTTGTGTGTGTGTGTGTGTTTGTTTGTTTGTTTGTTTGTTTGTGTGTGTCTGCTTGTGTGCGTGTGTGTGTCTGTGTGTTTGTTCGTGAGTGTGTGTTTGATTGTTCATGAGAGTGTGTGTGCGTGTGTGTGTGTTTGTTTGTGAGTGTGTGTGTGTTTGTTCGTGAGTGTGTGTGTGTGTGTGTGTGTGTGTGTGTTTTTGTTTGTTTGTTTGTCCGTGAGTGCATGTGTGTTTGTTTGTTTGTTTGTTTGTGTGTGTGTGTTGTTATAAAATATGAGGCAGCTGAGCTTGAACGGACAGTTCTCCGCTCGCTCAGTCCTGCTGTGTGTGTTTGTGTTTCCTACCTAACGAGGGAAGGAAGAGGCCGTTTGTTATCTTTCCTGAGGCGTAGAGGGAACAGTGCAGAAGGTGACTGTCCCCGCTGTGCTGGACTCGACCATCGGCCAGCCCAAGAGGAGTATGGATGAGGTGTTTCCTGTCCTGACAGATTTCTCAAGTACTTCCTGTCTGTGTGTTGACACCATGCTTTCGCCTCTTGCAGTCGACGTCGGTCCCCAACTTTGCGTACACGGGAGCGCGGCTCTGTAATCACCTGTCTCATCACCTGACCATCACCCCACCCGCTGTAAACTTCCGGAAACTGCTACTGCAAAGGTGCGTTTCGTTTACTCCCATTATTCCTCTACGGAGTACTGAGGGGACTCTGTCACGCTGGTGTCATTTACCGTTACTCCAGTGAACGCATGTCGCTGTAAGAGGCATCATCCCTAACTCTGCCGTGTTTGTTTCTCGTGGTTATGATCGAGTGTCTGCTCTCCGCGGCAGATGTCAGAAGGAGTACGAGCGGCGGGATCTTGCGGTGCGGGGCGATGATGTCACAAGGAAACACTTCCACTCGTACGTGCTCTTCCTGGGGGAGCTCTACCTCAACCTGGAGGTGAGAACCTGATGACACCATCCTTTGACATCACAACACATGACATTACTGTAAATTACACTGCAGCACTGTAAATTTAAACTCATTATAGAACATGTCTGTATATGACCATGCATTACGGTACATTATTGTGAATTTCAATGAAATACAGCACAATCAATTACAACACATTGATGTGCATTACAACGAAACCACTTCCTCACAGCTGTAAGATCATTTTTCGAATCCGGCCCGTGTGGAGTTTGCATGTTCGCTCTGTGTACAAGGGGGAATCATCAGGACACTCCGGTTTCGCACCACGGTCAAAACGACATGGATGCTTGGCTAAGCAGAGGCTCTACACTGCCCATAGGAATCAATGTGTGAGAGTAGAAGGTGTGTGAATGGTGTGTGTGCCCTGCGATGGATTGGCGAGCTGTCCAGGGTGGGTCCCTGCCTTTCGCCCAGAGTCAGCTGGGATAGGCTCCAGCTCCCCCTGTGATCCTAGTGAGGAGTAAGCAGTGTAGAGAATGAATAGATGGACATTACTGTACATTAAAGTAGATTACAGTGCATTATTGTACATTACAATACATGACAGCACACTACTGTTACAGCACATTGCAAAAATTTATCAAGAATTAACTCACAATAAAATACAATAGTGTACATTATAATTGTTACCCTTCATTACATTACATCATATTTTTAAGGTTACTCTTTTATCCGACGTGTCCAAAGCCTCGTGAGCAGAGTGGGGTTGAGGGCCTTGCTCAACGGCCCAACAGTTGTATTGATCTTATTGTGGTAACACTGGGACTTGAACCAATCGCCTCCAGTAATCTGAATGCAGTTCTTAATGAATTGAAATAAATGTAAGTAGGTGCTTTGGATAGAGTAGTGATTTTACACTCGTTGACACAGTCATTACCTCTGTCTTTACACTGCCCCCCCCCCTTCTGTCTCTCAGCTGAAGAGCCGTAGGGGCCCCCCCTCCCGTGCGGACATCCTCCTGAGCGCGCTCAAAGACCTGGCGGCGTCCCTGCTCTCCCACCCAGAGGACAACAACCTCATCTGTGCTGTCAAACTGCTCAAGGTGTTAGTGTGTTAGTGTGTGTGTGTGTGTGTGTAACTGCTCAAGGTGCGCGTGTGTGTGTGCGCACGCGTGTGTGTGTATACAGGCTACAAAGTCAGAATCAATGAATGTTTTTATTTTAGCAGATTGGGGACATTATTGGGATGTAATGACATTTTCAGATGTCCTCACACTATAAAGGCAAATTGATACTTATTAATTAAGGATGGGGTAAGGTTAGAATTAGGGGTAGGTTATGGTTACTGTAAGTGTTTAGCTTAGGCTTATTGTTAAGATTAGGGAAAAGCTGTAGAAGCACAGAAAGAATTAATAGAAGTCAATGTAATGTCCTCACTAAGTTCGAGGACGTGTGTGTGCGCACGCATATAACTGCTGGAGGTGTGTACGCATAAAGGGCCGGATCTACTAAGATCCCAATTTGCGTGTACTAATTTGCGCCTGCAATCTAGAATTTTGCGTGTGGGGCTGAACCGCGGTTTGCAGCTGATTTACTAAGAGTGATTGCGCAAATGGCAACAGGTGCAAACGTGTTGGACACACCCTATTTAAATGAGGGCTTTGCGTGTTTCATGGTTTGCAGCATGGAGAGTTTGGAGAGAAGAAAGCGCAAAATGAAGTTTGACCCTATGGAATTAGAGGTGTTGGTAGATGAAGCCAATAAACACGTGAATGAGCTACAGCAAAGAAATCTGACTGTCGCACAAAGGAACGCCATATGGGCGGAAATCTGTGAAAAAGTAAATGCTGTGGGTAAAACGATGCGAACAGTGAATGAAGTGAAAAGACGATATCAAGATATCCGAAGACGAACAAAAGAAAAATTTGCGTATAATAAAACATTTGCAAAGAAAACAGGTAGGGGCACAGTGGATGAGATGCCTCTGACCAGCATTGAGGAACAGGTGCAGCTAACGTTCTGCGGGGGGCACAAGCTGCACATGGGTGCAGTCAATCGCCCCCATAACTCTAGGAAATCCAGCTACTGCAAAAAAACCTTGTTTGGTCTCATTCAATAAGTGCCAAGTGCGTGGAAACCTAATGAACTTGGCCATCCGGCGCGACATGGCATTTAGGACTTCAGACAGCACATCTGAAAAACGGGATTGGGAGATCCCAGCTGTAATAGCTACCGTACGCTGGAATGACCCAGATGCAAAAAAAAATGCAAACTTGCAAGGAGTTTTTATTTATTTATTTATTTATTTATTTATACGTTGCAGGATAAAATACAACAAAATCCGTAATATCACAGAAGCTCGGTAAAATACATAGTATCACAGAAGCTCAGTAAAATATATCACTTTGTACAAACACATAAAATGCACAATCACAATGAAATACCGCAGGTAAATAAGTTAAAAACGTATGTAGGGCCTACTTGAATATAGATTAAAGTTAAAAACCTTTAAGTAGTGCATTAAGAATGGATCTGTTAGTACTGGTGAGATTAGACAATAAAAATTTAACGCTGTCATTGAGACCTATATTTGAAGTCGTTTTAGACGTATGTATTTTTAATAAATTATCATAATAATTATTTTTACAAAGAAAGCTCCACAGGTCAAAATCCGGGAAGGTGTAAACTCTGTCAATTAATGTTCTCTTAATCAGCGGTTTCTGAATTAAATAGGCGTAGAAATTGCGTGTGATCGAAGAACTAAGAAGACAAGATCTCAAAAGATTTCCGGCTCTTTTTTGTAGTATATTTTCGACAAGGCCAATTTTGCAAATTTGTGAATATTGGATAATTTCGACAGTTATAATTTAGGCCTAGCATATTTTTGACCAATTTTCCCTGACATATAGATAATGATCTTATATTATGCTTGTTTATATAGATAGCTTCACAACCATATAATAATGCAGGTTGGACAACCGTATAAAACAGATGTGCTGCTGTATCCGGCTTGAGACCGTCTTTATGTAACCCAACTGGTTGCAAACCATAATAACTCTGCCTGGCAGTACTTATACTTATATTGACATGTGAATCACCCCCGAAACGACCTAACTGAGCGCCCAAATATGTTATATTGTCTGAATTGGACAGTCTAACATTATGTACCACTCAGGTTCAGAAATGAATGGGTTAGTACCGTGTATCGAACAGGTTGTTTTGGCAGGATTAAAACGTAATCCCTGTTTACAAATCAACTCACAAGCAGTATTAATTAGGTTTTGCAACCCAGTCACTGAAGTAGACGCAATTAAAATATCATCTGCGTAACTAAAAACATTGTATGTGTGATTGTTAATAATAATCCCA
Source organism: Gymnothorax reevesii (assembly GCA_029721435.1). Lineage (NCBI taxonomy): Eukaryota > Metazoa > Chordata > Actinopteri > Anguilliformes > Muraenidae > Gymnothorax > Gymnothorax reevesii. The sequence goes on along the minus strand of CM056583.1, from coordinate 16,661,018 downwards.
TTATTAGACGAGGCTAGCACATCAATAAGATTTTTATAGAATAAATTGAACAGTAGAGGTGAGGTAAGACCACCTTGTCGCGTGCCTCTAGCTATCTTAATACGAGGACCAAGATTATTATTCCATTTTACTCTAACAAACATGTCTTTATACCAGTTATATAAAAGTTTCCAAGAGGGATCAGGAATAATGGTCATAGATTTGTAGAATAGCACGCTATGTGGGATATAGTCAAATGCGCCTTCTGCATCCAAGCTGCAGAAAAATACATTAGACACCTGTGAGTGCATAAAAGTAGCTACGTTTTGTGCAAGGGTAATTGCCATATTAGTGCTCCGGTTGGGAACAAAACCGAATTGATATTCACTATAAAAAAAGTCGTTATTGTCTATGATATACATTTCAATAATTTTTGACAATATAGGAGAGATAGTTTTGAGAGAGAGAGAGTTTTGTCATTGCAGGTATTGCGTGACTCCTCGTGGCTGGCTCCAAATCCTCTCTGAGTTCCTCCAACAGCTCCAAAATGGCAGTGCTGGATAGGCGATATGTTTTAATGATTTTTTCCTCGTTCATTCCAAAAACGTTCACCCGAGGGTGAAAAATGAGTTCTCTGCGTCTCCTTTCATGATTTCAATGTCTCCTTCTTGCGACAATAACCGTAGCCATGTGTGCGCAATTACGCATACAAACTGTTTGCACCTCCTTTTGACACGTGTTAAAATATAGACGCAGATTTTATTAGCAAAATTTCTTTGAGGTTTGATAAATCAATTTGCGCGTACTAAATTAATATATTTACATTTTCTCCTCCCAACACACGCACAATTGCGTGTAAATGCCCCATATTGCATATTCATTGTGGCAGACGTACTAACTGGATGCAGACGTGCTGTTTTGCACCTTTGAAAGAGGCAACCCTTACTATGCACTGTTAGTAAATCAGTTTGTACATTTTTTTGCGTGTGCAATGAGTTTGCACACGTTTTTATACACGCAAAGCTTTTGTAGATCCGGCCCAATGTGTGTTTAATGAGGCTTGAATTGACCAGCTCTTGGGTTAGTCGACTGTTTTCACCAGTGGACGGCGCTGTTGTCCATGCCTGACAAATCGAGAACATAGTATGGTGTGGTAAACGAGCATCTTCACACACTATCATGGAGTCATGCAGGCTGTAGTGTGTGCCCGCGGAACCTGACCGTCACAGACTGTTATTGAGCCCACAGTGAGCTCTGCTCCCGTCTCCATGCTTCATCATGGCTGACTCCGTATGTGGCCCTGCGCCCCCTGCAGCTGACGGGCTCGGTGCTGGAGGACTCCTGGAAGGAGAGTGGGAAGCCTCATATGGACGAGCTGATCCAAAAAATCGAGAACATTGTGCTGGACGCTTCCTGCAGCAGGTGAGCTCTATGGTACCTGCCAGACACTGTGGGCGGAGCGTCACGATTCCCGTTTCCTGTCTGACCGAGTGTGGCAGGCAGGGGCTGCTCTCCGGCTGCCGTGGCGATGATTTATGCTCAGGAGGGCTCTGCTGATGGTTTTGAATTGAAAAATAAACCGACTGTGGGAACTTAACTGAGGGAATCGACTCCCTCACAGCCGTAGGGCGGTAGGTATTCTGTGTTTGAGGACTGTTTCCGTTTTTAGTGCACGAATGGACTTAAGCTTATGAGCTGTTGAATTACCACTGACTACAGTAGATATGTGCTGACATGTTGAGTCTCAGTGGTTCTCTGTGAACAAAGAACAGAAATTTTTAAAAAGTTTGAGTTTTAGGTCTCAACTGGGCTTAGTTGAGAGTTTGAATGAGTTATTTAATGATTTAGCGAATGAGTGATTGATTGTTTTAGTGATTAAGTGTTCGTTTATTTGGATTAAAATGGATCCAAAATGTACTTCCCCAAAGTCGAAGAAGTAAAAACATGTTTGTTGTGACACGGACTGTAAACTGGTGTCTGATCTGAAGGGAAACGGTAAAAGACTCTTCGACCTGAAAGACAGAGCGGTGCTTGATCTTGGCGGTAAAAGTTGGCGAGTGTGTGACCCGACACCCCCACTCTGCAGGGACGTGAAGCACATGCTGTTGAGGCTGGTCGAGCTGCGCTCCAGCGACTGGGGTCGGGTCCGAGCCACAGCCGCGCCCAGTGAACCCACGCCCGACAACGACCCCAACTACTTCATGGTGAGAGAGCGCTGCCGGAACATTCTCTGCATTACTATCCCGCACAGTCCCTCTCTGCTTCTCATGGAGTTGGGGTGTGTGATGAACGGTCTTTACTGCACTGGTTCTGCACACAGCGGATTTCACTTGGCGATTAGACTCATTTTTCGCGGATGAAGCTGATGTACGGGAGATGGGACCCCGACACAGCCAAAGATGTATGGAGATCTGCGCATCCAACATCTCAGACTAAAGCCATAAGCGTCATACGGAGTTGGTCTCATTTGCAGTGACGCCAGCCTCCTCTCTCCTGTAAAAGCTCTCCATTAGATGTTAGAACATTGCTACGGCAATTAGCTCCGGAAGGTTTTCCTGCTTTCCCCGACAGTGTGCTCTCTCTCCACAGAATGAGCCCACGTTCTACACGGCCGACGGCACACCTTTCACCGCTGCAGATCCAGGTGAGTCTTTTCACCTGCCTGTCTACCCCTGGGGCCTCTGGGATACCCTGGGGTTTTTCAGAGGTACTGTTTTACCCTGCCTCATGGGTCTCTGCCTGTCTTGTAGACTATTCCGAGAAGTACCAGGAGATCCTGGATCGGGAAAACTATTTCCCGGACTTTGAGGAAAACGGAAATGAGGAGTAAGTACTGTGGAAACGGGTCATTTCTTCTGAAATCTCAGGAGACTGCAGAGGTTTGAAGTCTGCTGTTAACCAAGTGACTGGGAGTCATTTTTCCAAAAAGTTATTAGAGGACTGCCTGTATACTATATCCTGTGTTAACGGAGAAAGTCACATCAAGATGGAAATGAGAAATGATGTTTAAAAAAAAAAAAAAAAAAAAAGAACTCAGGCCGAGATAACATTCAGATGTCTCAGTTGTCTCATGCATTGGTGCTGGTACAGTTGAGTGCTGTAGTTTTATTTAAAGTTATATATTTTTTTTTTCATAGGGATTTTGACTTGGATGAAATGGACCCGGAGATTGAAGAAGCTTTTGAGAAGTTTTGTTTGGAGTCAGAAAGGAGAAGAAACTGAGGATGTGGGAGTATGACTGAACGTTAGACAAGCACACAGACCACTTATGTTCAGCCTGCTGGAATATCCACAGCCGTTTTTAAAAGGACAAAAAACAGAACTAGAAGGAAAGCCTAAACCGTGAGGAGGTGCTCATAATGAGATCCCCATCGCTTACTTCCAACGTCACATGTATCGACGCACAAACGGCACTTCCTGGACCGTTCCTGCACTTTTGACATTTCAGCGGAAAACGAGAGAGGTCACAGGTCAGAGTGCTGGGTCGACAAATCCGGATGCTTGAGCTTCTGTATTAGAGGATCAAAGCGACGGTGTTGTTCTGCCTTGCAGTTCAGTACTGAAGGCTGCTGAGCCTTGCCTGTCAAAACTTCCCTGTAGTTGTGTATGAAACTGCAAACTCACCCTGCCCTCTGTCCCTGCAGCTATGTGCTAAAGCTTTAAGGGGGCTGCATACTTCAAAAGACGAACGACGCAAGAACGCCATGGTGAACATGTTCACGAGCACGGTGTGCTATATATTCTGTGAGAACTGTAGTTTTTTTTAATATCACTCCAAGCCAGTAGAGGGCGCTGACTGAGCTAGAGTACCCTGTTGAGAGCCAGCGTAATCCTCGACTCCCATCAGCTCCTTTTGACTTATCCTATCAATCCACAAATCTAACACAAACATGCTACAGCAAAACTATGGATTGCATAAGTGCTGTTGGCTGTTGTAGAAGTGTTTACACACGTGACTAGCACCGGATGTTCACAAAGGCAGAAGTTTGAACTCAAGCTCTGCCTTCTGGTCTCCACGGTGACGTGATCAGCCTTGTGACATCAGAACCAATCGCGGACAGGAAGTATCAGAAGTAAAAACAACACAAGACAAAAGCTCAGCTGTGGTGTCGTGTACAAGGAACACTGAAAGAACAAGACGCATCGCGTCTTTCAAGAGGTCTTTTTGCCCCAAAAGTTGTACTTCTTATCATATATAATGCTGGTTTTAGCAGCTGTAGACTAAGATGTTAGCCTACTCGACATTCAGTCATAGCAGCTACGGGCAAAGCTGTTAGGCTACCCTGCATTCTGTATTAGCAGCTATGGGCTAAGGTGTTAGCCTGCCCTGTATTCTGTTTTATCTACCATGAGCCAATTCATTAGCCTACCCTTTATTCTGTATTAACTGCCATTGGCTAAGGTTTTATCCTACCCTGTATTATCCTACTCAGTATTAGCAGGTATGGGCTAACGCTCTAGCTTACCTTGTATTCTGTATTCTGTTTTATACGTCACAAGCCAACTCATTTGTCTACCCGGCATTCTGTGCTAACTGCCGCTGGCTACGAGCTTGCCTGCCCTGCATTCTGTATTAGTATTTATGGGCTAAGCTGTTGGCCTACCATGCATTTTGTTTTGGCAGCTATGGGCTAAGGTGTTGGCCTAACCTGCATTCTATATTAGCAGCTATGGGCTAAGTTTATAGCCTGCTCTGCATTCTGTATTTGCTGCTATGAGCTAAGGTTTTAGCTTACCCCAGGCCTTTATTAGAAGTTGGGGGTTAAGGTGTTTGCTTATCCTGCGTCCTGTAACAGCAGCTATGGCATAAGGTGTTGGCCTACCCTTCTGTCTATATCAGCAGCTATGGGCTAACACATTAGCCATGTGCTAGGGCGTTAGCCTAGCTTGCAGTTCTCAATGTGAGTCTTCAAACAAACCTGTGACATTAGCGACTGGAGAGCTTCTCTCAGATTCATTTCGCTGCATCAGGTGCTTGTAAAGGTGCTTAACCTGAGAATGGCTAATTTCAGATTTGGAAGCGAAATGGAAGCCGAAGCCTGGTATACAGGCCAGTGTGGACTGTGAGGCTGCGTCCGAATAGTCAAAAAATTATGGCCTATCGACTAATCCCTAACCACTTTTCTTTAAGTTTTGTGGAAAATGTCATCAGGGAAAGGAAACACAGAGATATAAGAAAACTAGAGTGGACGATCCCGTCGTTTCCGTGGCAGCACGCCGCCGCCATCTTGTGCAAGTATATCAGAGCAGATGTTCAATGGAAAATGCTGTATAACTGGCCTAAACCGTGCTCGAAAAAAAGAAAAACTCGCTCATACGAGACAACGGCTGAAGTTCCGATTTCTCTGTAATGTCTTCCGATGAAGTAAACATTGAATACACCGGATTTAAAAAAAGATTTTTTTTTTAACAAATTTTGTTTTTTGATTACAATTCCGTAATCGTGTCCATTTTAAGTATGAAAGGATAACCAGAAGACAGAAAACAAGTGTCGAAGTTGTCGACACCCATGTTTTGCCCACTGTTTACATGTGCCTCATTGGACATTTATTCATACACAAGATGGCGAAGTTATTTTGCCGTTTCCGCTTTGGTCCAGCCCATACGTCATCCACTCAAGTTTTCTCCTATCTCTGTGAAAGGAAAGGTATTTACGGGAATTCCTAACGGTTTAGGAAGATAACCGCGCTAATTAAAGAATCCCAATGCACCTACACTAGGCAACGTAATCATGAGTCCCCTGCCCATCATATACGTGTCTTAACGCGATTGGCAGGATGAGGGGTCGCCGCTTGAAATATTGCAGCTGCGCAGAATTGTGGGATAGCGGTATCGCCTCTCTTCAAAAAGGATGGTTCTGTGTACCCTAAGGAGGTCAATTAGGAAGCACCGAAACACCTTTCCTTAACATTTGAAGAATTCGAATCCACTTATCATGGCTGCCACGTAATTATTTCCGCATCATTTTTTAGGAGTTAGGAACTTTCATAAGCAAAACAAACTATTCGGACGCAGCCTAAAGCTGTTTTCACACCGGACGCGGAAGGAATTTTTCGCACGACAGATTACACTCAAACTCAATGCGAAACGCTCGTATTCGCATCTTTGCATTGACTTTGAAAATAATCTGTCGTGCGGAAAATTCGCACCGCGTCGGATGTGAAAGCGGCTTAAGTCTTCTGTTTTTATATCAAAACCTCCCATTACTTTGCATGTTCAGGAAGGTTGGTCCGAGACGTAAGGCAGGCTTCGTACAGAAACAACCTGATAAACTGTGACAACAAAAAGCTGTTCCTACGGTCATATTTCCTTCTTTTGTGGTGTCCTGTTTTCAGTTGGAGAGGATGCGGTTTATTTTCTGCCACAGGGGGGCGTAATAGAGTCGCTTTTGCTTATCAAACCTATGTAGCATGGGGTGAAAAAGTTATCTCTGATCCCTGTGTGCCAGTGCTTATCAGACTAACCTGCAGGTTCAGCTTTGGGTTCTGCTGTGTGGTCCATTAGCATTCAGACTGCGAAATGATTTTTAAAGTGCGGCAATTCCTACTCCGTTCACTCTATCTGTCTCTAAATACACCATAGATTCTGGGCTGTCCTCTCCCCCCTACATTCAAGAACCACACATTTTTACTCATGAAGAACCTGACATATTAATTGCCTGATTGAGGTTTTCTGTTGAACTGCCGGTACGTTTAAACCAAAAATTAGTCTAAATTACATGTAGTGTGCTCGAGTCCTTTGCGTATGAAATGTCGATGAAATCTTCTGTGCACATTCTGCCTCGTCGAAAACTTGTGGTTTTCATCATTCATCATAACAGCTCCTTCCCGCATTACTTTATTCAGATAGCATTTCAGTTTTACCACAATACATTCTGATTCACCTGGGTGTCAAGTGTGAAGCCAGTCTGGCCAATCAGAAGCTCTAATTGTACAGTTAATTAATCAATCACCTAAAAAAGAAAGAGAGCGAACCAGGGCTGAATTTGTATTTGATGGCTAGAGTTAATGATCTGTGATATAGACTGGCTGAAAGAACTGGAAAAATGCTGTCCAGGTTAAAAAAAATTCAGCTTCTTTATAAATGCATTGTTGTGTTCAGAAACTGCTGCCAAAACTGTATTTTTCAGAAGCAAAACATTTAGATTGACACTATGTTTCTGACTGAACTTCAGCCTGAAGTAACATTGCCTTCAGTACTCACTGTATGAGCTGACGTCGCTTTGCTTCGGTTTCTACAGAAGAACTCTACTCCCTGGGGCTGGCTCTGAACTCAAGGTCCTATTATTTCAATTTACTTTGCTAATTTACCAATGAGCAATCTTATCCTTACTACATGCCAAAAGCACTTACCACATGACTGCTCTCACCCGGCTCCACAGCTCCCTTGCTGTAACAGTGAAAGCACTATGTTACATACTTGAGTACCTTTGTTGCGCACCTTCATTGGAATCAAATTCTTAAAATTCAAGTTTTGATATTTAAGTTGCGCCAATTACTTGAAATAAGCGTGTGCACTTAAAAATCGTCTTCTCCTTCGTCCTTCACGGTACTACTTCATGGTGTTCTGCCAAAATCTCTCCAAGTGGCTAATGTACTTATGTTCTTCCCATTTAATAAGGGATTCCCCCACGAGGAAGGGGTGAGGAGGGCGGTATTATCAGTGCATTGGATTGCGGCCCCAGGCTCTGATTGTAGTGCTGAAATTGGTCTGCAGACGTTGCACTGTGGCTACCCATCACCTGGGTAACTGGGCTAGGTCAAATGAGGACACTAATCACCCCGCTGGGTTTTGTAAAGAACACATTTGGCAGATTTTTTAAATAGCAAATAAAAGCATTTAATTATTGCATTTTCACGGGCCCAGTAATGCCTTTGGACCCTGTAAATTTTGTACCCCTTTTCCTGTTAGTTTGGCACCTGTGTAAATGCCCTCCTATGAAAGCTGACTGTCCACAGACTGAGTTGAGAAATATTTAGGTCCAGTTCGAGTGAACCCTGTTAGAAATGCACAGTTCTGTTCCCGGTCAGAGTTCTTGCACAGCTCACTGTGAGCAGGGTTTTGGTTTGGACATGAGTGCAGAAATTCATTTCACTGTCCTGCATGAAAGGTCTCATATCCTGTGATCAACTGAATACATTCATGTATAAATCTTCTGCAATAAATGTATCCCATGAGAAGGAATATTTTTTGTTTCCGTTGTTTATTGTAAATATCATTTTCAGTGTTGTTTGGCCGCAATAAATTCCATATAACAAGATTTGTATACAAATTAATTTGAACTGATTTGCAGTTTCTTATTGTGATACTTTACATGGATTATGAAGGTTGTTAATTTGATATTTGTCCAATATTATGTGATGCCAGTACACTGATCAAATTAAGGCCCAATGCCTGAGTGCGATGATGGGGACACTGTGCTGAAGGAGACCCTCACAAGTGGATGAGACACGAAACTGAGGTCCTGATTCGCTGTGGTCATTAAAGGTCCCTCAATATCGCTCAGTACCAAGAGACGGGGGTTACCCAGTTAAATTCCCAACCTGGCCCTCTCAGTCTGTCACATAGTCATCCCGTTTTATTCTGGTAAAAAATTGATCTGTCCCAGTCTATGGTCCCACTCCACCCCTGTGGATATGCAGTAAGTGTTCTGGTGTGTCTAACCCAGAGGTGGGCAGCGAGGGTCGTATCTGTCCCTGGTTTTCACACCAACGTCTGGTCTTTAATTAGTTGATTGTCTCAATTAGCCAAACCATTAATGAAATCTGACGTTTCATGCGCATTTCTTTAAATTATCATGAAACTACAAAGACTAAGCTTGTCTCCCTTCATAAAACATTTTCCTTTGATCGAATCATTGTGAAAATCTATATTTGTGCATGCAATCAATTAACTCAATTAGTCAGGGTAATTGATAGGAATAAAAACCTGCATACACACCGGCCCTCCAGGACCGTGATTGCCCACCCCTGGTCTAACCCGTGTTGGAGCTACGCACAGGTGTTTGTGTAAGTGAGTTTTCCCCCCTCATTGCTGTTAAGCCCGTGGTTCTCAAGTTCGGTCCTGGCGCCCCCCTGTGTATGCTGGTTTTTGTTCCAACTACAATTGCAATTCTAGAATTTTAAAAAGCTGTTACTTTGTCTAAATTAGCAGCATTCCATGTTTTGAGTTGTTATTTACCATCTTAAGTCACATTTGGATGGACATATCCATTCTGCTATGAAAAATAAAAACCCTTGAACATATTGTGCTTAATTTTCAATATTGCTTGGATTTTCAGGTGAAAACATTTTTACACAGATCAAATTAGACTCTGAGAAAATCAATAAGCTCCAAATTAGGTTTCTGACTACAGGTGTTTTGAGTTTTTCCCAAATAACCTGCATTCAACAGGAAACACAACAGGTGTGACTCCATTGTTTGCCAAGTAAATTGTCGGGTTTTGGCACCATGTGTCAGGAGTTTCACCAATGAGGAACCTTTTGATTATTTATGTTGATTAAATGTTTGGTTACATTGTTTCCCTCTGCCAATATTTACAATATATCTCAATGTGGATATTTGCATAAATGCACCTAATTAAAACAAATAATCAGCTTGTTAAAATCTAAAGATTGCAATTGTAGTTGGAACAAAAACCAGCATCACAGGGGGGCGCCAGGACCGAACTTGAGAACCACTGCGTTAAGCACTTTGGGGTCTATTCTCCCATTAGCGCGTAACTCTTTTTTACGCGATTCGAGTTAAGCGCATTTGAGTTACGCGTATTCTCCCCTACGCACTTCGATCACGCCCACAGCGCTTAACTTCAGAATGTAGGCGGCCTTATGAAAGAGGTGTGACTAATCCAAATGAGAGGCAGACTCTGTACAAAGCTCATTGATTATGGCTATCAGGAAAACATTGAACAATGATTTTCTGATTAACCATGAAAAAGCAGTTGTGGTCCCTGGAAAATGCAAACCAGACTTTAAATTTGAATATCGTCGGCCTGCTGATAAAACTCTCCAAACTGATAAGAAACAAAAACTTGTATGTCCACTATTCTTTCACGCAGAATTAAACATGTTTCATTTTATTTATATTTTAAATTCTATTTATAAATTTATATATATTTTTATATTTATTTTCCTTTGAAGTTTATCATTTTGAAGATACAAGGTTTTATCAGCAGGCCCACGATATGCGGCTGTAATAGCAGGCCTATGTGTGTCTGTGCCAATTACAAGAAGTACTGCAGACATCTCTTTTTTACCCCTCAGCCCTCAAGGCTGGCGCGGTATTGCTATCCTTCGTGCGGTTGGGCGGGCGGGCGTCTCCAAAAACTTCGACATCGAGCTGAGGGGTATTCCGTGCATTGCACGCCTATTTTTATTTCTTACTCTAGCCACCATGGCATTAAAGCTTTGCAAACAAACTAATCGCCGCGATAATGAAATAATACAGAATTTAGCACTTCTCAACCAGCGTAATCAGAGCATTGAAAATGTGCCCCTCCTACACCAGCCTGTTTGTTCCGTGGAAGACAGGGAAGAAGACAAGTAAATAGAACATTCTAGTCACACAAAAATAACAATCAATGACAGTTTATATGATCTCATTTAGAAATTGCGCGCTTGAAATTTCAAACAACTCCGATGTCTGGTTTGCAACTAAAGGACAAGGCAATGCTGTAACAAACAAAGGATTCTTCCCCCACACGCGGAAAAATCTGCGGGGCACTGTAAAAGCCAGGCTCTCTGCACACCGGAGAAGTGTACACGCAACAGGTGGTGAGCAACCATCATCCCCCGTGCATTTCACTGCACTGGAGGAGGAGGTGGCATCCACTCTTTCTGCAGTGGAAGTGTGTGGAGAATAACTTTGAGTGGATACAGATGAAGGAGAGTTACATAAAATGGTCACATTTATTTGCCTGTACTCAAAGTGTCACTGCGATAGATGCTGGAAACAAGCTTAATATGGTTTCAAATATTTATTGTATTTTTTGGCATTTCAAGCAGTTGCGCAGTACATAGGCGTCATGGGCCAAGCCAGGGAATTTGGTGCAGATGCTTAATATGCGCGTATCATGATCGCACACAACCTGAACATTAATGCTGTGCCGACGTCTTCGGTCTCTGTACATATTCTTATTAGTGGAAGGGGTTCTGATTGCAACGTGAGTACAATCAATGGCTCCCACAACACTGGGGAACCTGGCGACCCGAAGACTCCAGGCAGCGGTCATCAGCCATGCTGTCGTAGGGGATTGAGTATTTCCATCCATCCATTTTCTATACCTGCTTATTCCTCACTGGGGTCGCGGGGCGAGCTGAAGCCTATCCCAGCTGACTACGGGCGAAGGCAGGGAGGATTGAGTATTTCATACTTGTTAATCTGATTATGCGTTTTCCTGAATCTATTGAAACTTTGTGTAAATCAAAACTATCTTATCAAAGGTCTTTGAGCACTAGGTTTACCCTTTAGGTAAAAAGTCATAAGTGTCTGGCGGATGTGCTGGGTGTTAATCTAACAGAAATGACCTCCGCGGACACGATTCCCAAACTCGACCTGCGGGAGTGGCTAAAGATGTTAGCCTTTAGCACCCACTAGCTCTACAGTCACTTCCTGAGACGTGTTTCTGCCTTAAATAAAACCAGATTCTCTAAGTAGGTCAACCTTATGGGCTCTTTCAAACAGGTCTTCTCCAAACTAGGTCAACATTATATCACTTATGATAAGCGTGTCTGATTCATTCCACTGGGACAGCTGTTAATGGGGTTGCAGCCTCATGGCTACAAGGTTCGAATCAGGCCCGGGGCCCTTCTGCATGGAGTTTCCATGGTCTCCTTGTGTTTGTGTGCGTTTACTGCAGGTACTCTGGTTTCCTCCCACAGTCCAAAGACATGCGTATCAGGCTAATTGGAAACTGTAAATTACCCTCAGGTGCGAGTGAATGGTGTTTGAGCCATGTGATGGTTTGGTAAACTGTCCAAAGTGTGTCCCCCATTGCATGCTGGGTTAGGCCACTGCTCTTCCTGAGCCTTATCAGGAATAAGCATCTGAAATTATGAATGGATGGATCTTACAGCTGAGCTTCTCCTTGAGTTTGTTCTATTCTCAGTAATGCAGTGGTTTTGGGTCACAGTGTCGTTCGCTCTGTAACGCATCACATGATGTCCGTCTTCGCTGTGTGTTTAGCTTTATGCTGCCCGGACAGGTTTTGTCGAGTGGTGTGGATCATTCTGCATTTTCTGAAGTGAGTGTGATATGTACTTAGTTTTGCCTGTTCTGGGTTATTCTGAGGTGATCACAAAACCGCTGCAGTCGTGTAGTTCTGAAAGCGGCACATTCCTGCCTTGATGGTCCATTACAATAGGCCAGTCATACCTCAAGATTTTGGGGATTGACACCTAAGGTGGCCTATCCGATTGCCTGTTGGTCACCTGCCCAACATCCCTTTGTTAAGCTGCTTTCACACCGGACGCGCAAGGAATTTTTTCAGTTCAGATTACTTTCAAAGTCAATACAAGGATGCGCATCTTTGCATTGACTTTGAATGTAATCTGTCATGCGAAAAATTTGTTTTGCGTCCAGTGTGAAAGCGGCTTTACCGTTGGATTTTTGCAGCTTATCCCTGAGTTCTCTCCGCTTCTGCTGTCGTGTCCTGTTCTTAATTATCTGGGTTTTACCCCTTTCCACTGCTGGTTATGGGGGGAGAATCAGAAATAAAAATCAGATTTTCAGCCCAAAAAGCCCCACAAGCGAAATCCTACCGAAGACTCATGTGGCTTCAATCTCTCACCCTCTGCTTAGCTGTTTTTTAAAGGGCGATCGCCTTTTTCATTTCTTGCTTTTGACGTTTCATATACTGCAAGACTTTGGTTCTGCGTGTATTATTTATGGTGTAATTTCTGACACGACAGTTCAAGAACAAAAGAAATTGATTCAATGAGAAGTTTGTTCACTTGCACTTACTGTAACAAGTGTTCACTGAGCAAGATCAATTATTCCATCATTATCGAAGTGCCAAAGTGCACTGTCGCTGGATCAGAAACATGGTCCATAGTCAGAAATCACACCGTAAATAAGGAATGCAGAACTACAGTAAAGTCCTTCAGTATATTTATGAGAAATGAAGCTTTAGGTCTTTCCATGGCTCAGTGTCCATGTCTTACGGTAGCTGTGCTTGGTTTGATTATTAACACACGTGACCAGTCATGGACCAGCTTGAGTTATTCAGATGTTGTGCTCGCCGTTTGTCTGTCGTCCATGTTGTCAATCGACCCGTAACTTTTAGTGGTCACGAATATTGACCAAATGCAACAAACCCTGGTCTGCTACAGCTTTAACACATGAACTACTTTCTAAGAAAGGGATCTGAACCCTGGTATGGAAGTAGTTGAGGGCGGGTGTGGAGTTTGAAACAAAATGGCCTCCGGGATTGTGAAAGATCTGCGTGATGACTTCAAAGGCATTCTCGACATGCATGCATTATATTGGCCACTTCAGCAGGGTCACGAGAGATTACAGTAATCTAAAAACTGCATTAACTCGCGTGATATTCTTCAAATCAGCTGCTGGTGATACGAAGTGAAAATCCTATAAAGATGTTGTTAGTAACCATTTTATCCTGATTCTTTGACAACCAGTTCAATGTTTTGTCTATAAAAGGACTATGAAATTCTAAACTTTTATTTGGCTTGCCAGTTCATCTGAAACTGGAGCCGTTATTGCAAGCTCAGACACTGTGAAATTAATTCTGTTAAAGTTGTACAGGTTGCATTTTAAGCACTTATAACTGCTGTATAAAGTACCGCATTTACCATAACCCTTTGGACCTTTATTTAGATCTGCACTATAGTGCTTTGAGTTTGAAGGGGTACAGTTACTGAGTGCAAAATTTCAGCTTTAAGTCGAGGTGGTTTTCATCCGTATCAGATGATCCGTTTAGAGAAGACAGCACCCTTTGTATACAGACCTCCCTATTTTTGGGTGCATAAAAGCATGCCGGACAATTCAACATGAGGAGGAATGAAGTAATAATTTACTAAAATTTGGTTGCATATCCTTTGCATGGAATGATTTCTTGTAATATGTGACACACAGACTCTGGTATCTTCCCTGGTGATGCTCTGCCAGGCCTGAACTGCAGCGTCTTCACTTCCTGTTTGTCTGAGAGACTTTTCACCTTCAGTCTCCTCTTCAGCATGTTTAACAGGATTCTGATCTGGTAATTGAATTTGCCAACAGATAATAACAAAAAATGATTAATAAATAAATCTGTCACTGTCCAGTGAATTATGAAGCCCACTGCATGTTACCAAAGTTGGCTCATTTTACAGTTGTAATATGGAATTACTGTTGACAAATTACCAGCAGACAAACAGATATTACAATATTAGATAGGAGGGTTACCCTCACCGCAATATGAATCAGACCAGGTTTAGCACAAGGTACCGAGTCTAACCTAGTTAAACCTTAAGTAGCTGGTCAAACCAGGTTAATTTTGTTGCTTCACAAGTCTAATCAGGTTAATGTCACTGTTTCTGGTCAAAGCAGGTTTCTCTTGTGTTTCTCTGACTCCTTCCAGCTATTAAAAACAGTGAAAAAGAATGAAGCACAGGCCAGAGATTCAGTGCTTAATACCATCAGCTTTTTTGTACTTCTGTAGTTTTACATTCTGGGGTCAGGTTTCTCCAAACTGACTGTGAGTCCTGGGGGTTTCTTCAGATTTGAGTGTTTGGAGGAGCAGGGAGGATTTAAGGTCAATTTTAGCCTTTAGGAATCGGTAGTTTGTGTGGATTTTTCAGATGATATTTATTAGCTTTAATAACCATTTAAGCTCTGTAGTCATATGGTCACAGTGTGCCTTACGACTTCAATCCAGTGCCGTAAACCTCAATCATCTGGTAATGAAATGTTCTTTAAGATGCACATTTTTGCCTGAATGATATTCGCGTTGAAGGAATGATGGCGCAGATATTCGGTCTGATGCCTTTGACTAAGCACACCTCCCAGTAACGGCGAGGAGGAAATGGATGTCGTGAGGTGAGCTTCGCGATGGGATCTGAGGGAAATGGAGTTGACACGTTAGCAGCGCTGGCCGAAGGGGCCCCTCCTGCCTGTATCGGGGTGCAGTGGGGGCTTCGGTACAGATGAGGCCGGGAGCGAGGTAATCATCTCCATATGCAGCCACCATCAAAGCAAAACGCCGTGAAACAGTCAAACTCCCTCCCTTTAACTTTACTGGAGACCCCTCCCCGACTCCAGTAGTGTTTTCTTGACCGTTTAAAGCCTGGGAACAATGGTAAACATGAATAGATACGGGAAAGTTCACAGAAACTGAACACCAGCACACAGGGAAAACATTCAAAACATAATCTTAGTAGCCCATGAAGCACTCAGAATGTTGATCAGAGTGAGAGGAATATTTGATTAGATTATGTATCATAGTTTAGTAATTTGGTTGGTGATGATGCAGTTTTGCGGATTAAAGTATTTGTGTATCTTGTCGCTCATATAATTAGGTTATTTATGAATTCACTTTTCATTGTTCTTTTGTTCTTTCCCGGATTTAATTTATTCTGAATAGCTGTGCGTGGCATTGAATAAATTATATCGCATCTGTCAAATCTGGCTTCAATGTTCCATGTAATGTTCACCAAAGTGAATTTCATACTCAACTGATCATTCTAAGAGACACATTTGAGCTCACTTTGCTCTACTCTGTAGAATAAATATGATTGTGTCAATGTTTCATTTAGTTCATGTTGCCTTAAAATTTTACATAAAGTTGTATTTCTAAAGACAAGCTTACTGTAATTATTGTAAAACACTTGCCTTTTCAAATAGAAGACACTGAAAGTGTGAAGGCATCTCAAGCGGTTTCTTTACAGCAAGTCTTAACAGGCCAGGTGTGGGTTTGTCTCAGGACCTGTGAAGTTTAACTGATGGAGCTCACAAGCAGAACTGAAGCCTTATTTCCTATGTTCATAGCTCTCATGGTGGTTTCTCACATTGATATAGTAAGTAAATAACTGAAATAATTAGCAAAATGCTGAAACTGTGACTGTAAACATTATTTTATTGTACATAGTAACTGAATCATGTTTTTTCTAGAATCATGATTCAGATCATGTTTTCAAGGTCCATCTCGCCCATCCCCTTCCACTGCGTGTGAACAGTGATTTTAGCTGATTGACCATTACAAATAACTTGAAATTGAATTCCAGAGCAGTAATACCCCTCTTCGCCCAAATTTCCAGCTGATAACCGATTTTGTTGCTCCCTCCTTTGACAGCATGCTATTAAATGTGCTGTACTAACTGTGGAGTAGGGAGACTATTTGTCTGTTTGTACTTAAACAAGGATGTTTTCGGTGATAAAAGAAAAACTTCTCTGTTCCGCCGTGGGCGGGGCCGTGTATTTACAATCTGTGCGCTTTATTAGCGGCGATGGAGGGAGGGATAGAGGGAGGAGGGAGGGATAGAAAGAGGGGAGGGTCGGGTTGCAGACATCCCCTCCTCTCCTCTCGTCCTCTCGTCCCGCTGCGGCCCGGCCTCAGACAGACGGAGCAGGGGGAGGAGGTGAGATGAGCTGGGGAGGCTGCTGCTGAGCTGAAGAGGAGCTGGGTCAGATCGTCAGGGGTCAGGGGTCAGGGTTAGCAGGACTAGCTTACCTCAATGTGAAAACACGTTAATGTGAAACAGGCCCCAGCTCTGAGTGGATAGTCTTCTCCGGCTCTGAGGATAAACAGAATGGGTTTGTGGGTGAATTGTGCCATGATTCAACCGAGTAGCGGGGTGATTTGGACGAACAATGGCGCTGTTCGACGCGGTGGTGGCGTGATGTGGCGGTTCCTCTGCGTCTCTCTGCTCATGCTTAGTCGGTGCAGCTGTGGCCCGACTCTTTCCGAGGCGCGAATATCTCCCCGCCGCTCGACCGGCGGGACAGACCTCTGGGCGCCCCCTGCCGGTCTAGAGGACCAGGACGAGGATGGCGAGAAGGCGGACGGCCTGGAGATCCCTGTCCCGCCGGAGTTGGACTTCCTTGCGGACTTTGCGGGGAAACACCGGCTGCTGGTGATGACGGCGCCCTCGCACACAGATAACTATCTCCGTATGATGGAGAAACAGATTCAGGACATGGAGTCGGAGGGTCTGAGCTGCCGTCTGGCCGAGAGGAACACACTCATCGTCACCATTGTGCAGAACGCCATGATGGAGGGGCGCATTCGCTGGCCATCTTACCAGGGTGGGCAGAGGGAGGAGCCTATCGACTCGGACCTCGTGACCAAATTCCTGCACTACCTGGACCTGCAGGAGCCGGTGTTCAGCATGCTCATTCTGAAGAAGAACCTGATGGTGGGCGAGCGCTTCCCCTATCCCGTCCGCATGGACGCCATTTTGGAGGTTATCGACCAGCTGCCCGTACGCAAGCTGGAGAAGATGACCCGGAAGGGCTCCTCCGAACGGTGCAAGGTCATCAAGAAGCGGGTGGTGACACGCAAGCGGGGGCCGGCCAGGAAAGTGGCGCTCAGCGCACAGAGGCAGGGCAATTTCACCACGGTCCCTAAGCAGCGACTAAAACCCCTGGACAAGAAGGCTGCCCTGAGGAGCCAAGTCCAGAGTATTCTGAGCGGGAAATCGCGGTTCGTGATCCGCAAGGACAGCAGGAAAACGCAAACGACAGCTCCGGAGCACACGGACTCCGACGGGAAGCACGACAACTCCGAGGTCGGAATCACCGTAGGCGGAGAGGATGTGAGTCAGAATGGTGGAACCACAAAACAGGACCTACCAGCCGAGGGTGAAGGAAGTCTGGATGGATCCAACTCCAGCGGGGTCAAAGGGGAATCCGACTCCGACGGTCAAAACGGAAAAAAGTCCAAAAAGAAAGGAAAGGGTCGAAAGAAGGATGGAAAGAAGAAAGGAAAGGGAAAGAAACTGCAGCGAGATGCGGAAGAGCGAGACAAAAAAGCGCTGAAGTCGTTTCTGGAGAAGTTCCAGGGGAAACGGAGGCTTCTGGTGAGGCTACAGCTGCTACAGTCTCTGTGTAATCGGTAAATCTAACTGCGTAAAGCCGCTTTCACACCGGACGCAAAACAAATTTTTCGCACGACAGATAACACTTGGTGATAGCTGTCCGGTGCAAAAGCAGCTTAAGTCCGAAACACAGCACGGCACCAGATGGTAACACCTGAAATGTAAATGCCTATAATTTGACAAAACACTAATGGATTTAATATCGGGTTGATATACAGCCCCGTGTCCATATGGTTAACAGGTGGTTGAGCTTAATAGCACTGGAATGACCTGGTCACCCAGTTGTCAGTATTTTACTGTAAAATGCAAATTTGTTTTTGTTTCTTCTTTTTACGGTGCACATCTGTAAAGTTTTGTTCCCCTCTGGTCAGCTGTGTATGTTGCTTGTGAGAGTGGAGGCCGTCTTATGGAGCTTTAATTATAGATGCCATCTGCAGAGAGAAAAGCCCCCACCCATCTGTACAAACAGAAATAAAAGCTGTTCTGAGGAGGCTTTGATGTGACTCCAGCAGTCAGATGGTGGAGGAGAGGCGAGTTGAGTAATTCAGCCTGTAGAGAGGAGCGTTCGTTCTCTTCCCATCGCATTCTCATGTTGTGCTGAAATTGTGTTGGTAGATTTTGTGTTCTTTTGCTGTGTTGAAATTGCATAAGAAAGTATTGTGTTCTCGGGTTGTGCTAAAATTACACAGGTCCATTATGCAGGTCAGTTTTATGTTCTCTTGCATCAAAATCATGCAAGTGGGTTTTGGTTCTCATGTTGAGTTAACAACATGCCGGTGGTTCTTGGTTCTCATGTTCTGAATGCAGCTGTTTTTTTGGTTCCCATGTTGCGTTTAAATCATGCAGGTAGTTTCAGCCCCAGATGAGAGCAGCTCAGCGTTCCTCCAGCAGATGGCCGAAAACGAACAGAACGACTGTCACCTTGCCTTGAGGAAGGTCTCCATGATAGCTGTCCTGGGCCCGGAAAACAACAGCTCTCTCCATCTACACCACTATCTGCTGGGTATGTTTAAAATTCTGCAAATACAAACGGGCTGCCCTCCAAATCGCATATAAGGTGCTGAATCCAAAAGAAAAAGCTGTGAAAATTAAAAAGGTTGGACAGCACTTGCTTAAAGAATTTTTAATGTTACGAAGAGTAAAAACGGACGCGTTTCAGCTCACAGGCCTTCCTCAGCGTATACAAATTATAACCACCTGCGTATAATATAAACCAATTAATCACAAACATGCGTTTCCTATTACTCATGGTTCCACTTACCATTACCCAATTAGGCATAAATAAACCGCTAATTGACAATACATCACAGAAGGCAATGTCACTCAATTGAAATAACAATTATGAAATAAACTATAAGGAAAATAAAAAATAAAACAAAGAAAGAGTAAAGTATTAACCAACTTAACTCAAACCTTACAAAAAACAAGTTAAAGAAAAATCTTCATTCATGCCATGCGGCGCAACAGAATTCAAAGTAAATATATACCAAGCCTCTCCTTGGAGGAGGCAATAGTCCCGATTGCCCCCCCTCAGTGTCTGATTAACAATTTCCAAACCCATGAATCTCAATGAATTGACATCGTGACCCATTTTCTTAAAATGTCGAGCAACAGGTGATTGGTCATCTTTGTTTCTAATAGCACATTTATGTTCTCAAGTTCTTGTTTTGAGTTGACGTTTGGTCTTACCAACATAAATAAGACTGCATGGACTTTATTTTGATTACGTCGCTGATGCTTTTGTCTTAAGAGATGCATACAAGATGAGACCAAACAGGATCTGACTCCCCGTGACAGTTTAAACCCTGTAGATATACTGTACCTCCATAATATGTGTTAATGATTGCTGCAATCAGCCACAGATCAAGTAAGAACATGAGTAAACTCTGCCGAACACTATTCTAGAGAACCACTTTGCTGCCGGCTTTCCTTTCAACCATAATTTGGCACTCCTGATTTGACCCATGAGCAACTCAATGAATTTACTTTGCTGAAGTAGGAGAGAAGGTCTAAATGCCATTGATGGTAGATCTCCAGGAACAAGGTTGGGCAGCCCTGCTCATTGCTGCATGTGGTTTGCTTTGTTAGGGTTGGAGTGAAGGCCTAACAGCCATAGAGGATTGATCTATAGGTACAGGGTTGTACAGCCCTGATGTAAAGGATGCAGTCTTGAAATTGCAGTAACACTGAGTGCCCCTGGGGTGCACGACTATTGATTGTAGAAGCCAAGAATAAATTACTGGATTAATACAGTAAGAATAAATGAGACTAAACTATATGATGAAATTTTCAGATAATATATATTTGCATAAGGAAAGCCCTTTGGATAAGATATTCACTTAAGAAAAAGTCGCAGATAACATTTATTTGCATGCGATAAGACCCTCAGAACGAGCTTGTTCAGATAAGACCTTCAGATAAGTGTTTGTTCACAGTAGCAAACACAAACCACGGGCACGACTGAGTAAAGAGTAATTTCCTCTCTTCTCTGGTGTTTTAAGTGTAGTTCTGCTGTAGTCCACTCCGATAATCAGTTTGGGTTTAATGCGTTTATATCTCATCTCATGCTGCCATAGTGCTGTTGCTAGTTTCAGACCATCTTCTTTGGTCTCTCTGGCTTAAATATGTGCTCCTGCAATCAAAGACTTTATTTCATCAAGAGCAGGGACCAAAATCATGTTAGGAACTTGAATAGAGTAAGGCATCTGCATTATATATATATCCCTATCGAATCGCTACGCAACAACTATTCAATATGTTTTAAAAATGCAACAGTGCAAGTTTTAACTCATACATGAGATTATCGGTTTGGTGAATTTAAGATGATATGAAGAATCCATTGGTAAGTTATTCTGGCACATTACTGAATAGATGCATTTTTCCATCACGCTCTTGAGTATCGTTCTCACCCTGACCCTAGTCCTTTGGTTTGTTTCATGCACATGGTATCCTTCATTGGAGGACACAGCGTTATTAATGGGGTTGATGTGTATACAGTAACTGATGAGGCTGATTGATTGGTTGAGGATATATCTGTGCCTGTTGACATGTTTGTGTTAGATTCAGAGCCTCTGTTTGAAGTGGGTCCAGAGAAACAGACTGACCCTGGCCTCGTCATCCAAATCCTGAAGGAATATGGAATTCTTCTGAAGGATTTCTCCTTAGTGCTGACCGACTATGACCTGAAGCTCATGGTAATATACTGTAGGCTCTCAGATTCCCAGAAATCTGTTACTGAGGGTTAACAAAATGTATAACTTTATTTACCAATGGCAATATTAGTGTTTTGTGCCCATGTAGTATGATACACAATATGGTGATTTAGCTCACGGGCCATGAATCTCAATGCTGATGCATTTCCATGGTTATGATCCTTGATGAGGATGTGTCTCCATGGTGATGTGTTTCCTTGATGATGAGTGTCAATTGTAATGTGTCTCCATGGTGACGCACATCAATGGTGATGTGCCTCCTTAGTGATGACCTCAATGATGATGTGTGCCAGTGGTCATATGCATCTCAAGGGTGATGCATTTCCATGGTTATGATCCTTGATGAGGATGCGTCTCCATGGTGATGAGGATCAAAGGTGATATTCCCCCAAGATGATGATCCATTATTTTGATAATCTGCTCTGCAGAAGGTCTTCCAGTCCCCCACCTCCCCCGCAGTGCTTATGGACACCATTGACTCCTTCCCATCCAGAGAACCAGAGAAGAAGAGAGAGAAGAGCAAACCTCCTGCCTGCACCTCACCTGGAGCTCAGGGTGGAGCTGGAACCTCTCTGCTCAGGTAAGGGAGAGCGCTTAGCAAGATGAGGTTTCTATAGGTCAGGGAGAGCGCTAAGGTAGCTGATGTTTCTATAGGGCAGGCAGAGCGCTAATCTAACTGAGGTTTCTATAGGTCAGGGAGAGCGCTAATCTAACTGAGGTTTCTATAGGTCAGGGAGAGCGCTAATCTAACTGAGGTTTCTATAGGTCAGGGAGAGCGTTCATCTAACTGAGGTTTCTAAAGGTCAGCGAGAGCGCTAATCTAACTGAGGTTTCTATAGGTCAGGGAGAGCGCTAATCTAACTGAGGTTTCTATAGGTCAGGGACAGCGCTAATCTAACTGAGGTTTCTAAAGGTCAGCGAGAGCGCTAATCTAACTGAGGTTTCTATAGGTCAGGGACAGCGCTAATCTAACTGAGTTTTCTAAAGGTCAGCGAGAGCGCTAATCTAACTGAGGTTTCTATAGGTCAGGGAGAGCGTTAAGCTAGCTGAGGTTTCTATAGATCAGGGACAGCGCTAATCTAACTGAGGTTTCTAAAGGTCAGCGAGAGCGCTAAGCTATCTGAGGTTTCTATAGGTCAGGGAGAGCGCTAAGGTAGCTGAAGTTTCTATAGGGCAGGGAGAGCGCTAATCAAACTGAGGTTTCTATAGATCAGGGAGAGCGCTAATCTACCTGAGGTTTCTATAGGTCAGGGACAGCGCTAATCTAACTGAGGTTTCTAAAGGTCAGCGAGAGCGCTAATCTAACTGAGGTTTCTATAGGTCAGGGACAGCGCTAATCTAACTGAGTTTTCTAAAGGTCAGCGAGAGCGCTAATCTAACTGAGGTTTCTATAGATCATGGAGAGCGCTAATCTAACTGAGGTTTCTATAGGTCAGGGACAGCGCTAATCTAACTGAGGTTTCTAAAGGTCAGCGAGAGCGCTAATCTAACTGAGGTTTCTATAGGTCAGGGACAGCGCTAATCTAACTGAGGTTTCTAAAGGTCAGCTAGAGCGCTAAGCTAGCTGAGGTTTCTATAGGTCAGGGAGAGCGCTAAGGTAGCTGATGTTTCTATAGGGCAGGGAGAGCGCTAATCTAACTGAGGTTTCTATAGGTCAGGGAGAGCGCTAATCTAACTGAGGTTTCTATAGGTCAGGGACAGCGCTAATCTAACTGAGGTTTCTATAGATCAGGGAGAGCGCTAATCTAACTGAGGTTTCTATAGGTCAGGGACAGCGCTAATCTAACTGAGGTTTCTAAAGGTCAGCGAGAGCGCTAAGCTAGCTGAGGTTTCTATAGGTCAGGGAGAGCGCTAAGGTAGCTGATGTTTCTATAGGGCAGGGAGAGCGCTAATCTAACTGAGGTTTCTATAGATCAGGGAGAGCGCTAATCTAACTGAGGTTTCTATAGGTCAGGGACAGCGCTAATCTAACTGAGGTTTCTAAAGGTCAGCGAGAGCGCTAATCTAACTGAGGTTTCTATAGGTCTGGGACAGCGCTAATCTAACTGAGTTTTCTAAAGGTCAGTGAGAGCGCTAATCTAACTGAGGTTTCTAAAGGTCAGCGAGAGCGCTAAGCTAGCTGAGGTTTCTACAGGTCAGGGACAGCGCTAAGGTAGCTGATGTTTCTATAGGTCAGGGACAGCGCTAAGGTAGCTGATGTTTCTATAGGTCAGGAACAGCGCTAAGGTAGCTGAAGTTTCTATAGGGCAGGGAGAGCGCTAATCAAACTGAGGTTTCTATAGATCAGGGAGAGCGCTAATCTAACTGAGGTTTCTATAGGTCAGGGACAGCGCTAATCTAACTGAGGTTTCTAAAGGTCAGCGAGAGCGCTAATCTAACTGAGGTTTCTATAGGTCAGGGACAGCGCTAATCTAACTGAGTTTTCTAAAGGTCAGCGAGAGCGCTAATCTAACTGAGGTTTCTATAGGTCAGGGAGAGCGTTAA
Organism: Gymnothorax reevesii; assembly: GCA_029721435.1. Taxonomy (NCBI): domain Eukaryota; kingdom Metazoa; phylum Chordata; class Actinopteri; order Anguilliformes; family Muraenidae; genus Gymnothorax; species Gymnothorax reevesii. The sequence goes on along the minus strand of CM056583.1, from coordinate 16,637,314 downwards.
GCTAGCTGAGGTTTCTATAGATCAGGGAAAGCGCTAATCTAACTGCTAAGCTAGCTGAGGTTTCTATAGGTCAGGGACAGCGCTAAGGTAGCTGATGTTTCTATAGGTCAGGGACAGCGCTAAGGTAGCTGATGTTTCTATAGGTCAGGGACAGCGCTAAGGTAGCTGATGTTTCTATAGGTCAGGGACAGCGCTAAGGTAGCTGATGTTTCTATAGGTCAGGGACAGCGCTAAGGTAGCTGATGTTTCTATAGGTCAGGGACAGCGCTAAGGTAGCTGATGTTTCTATAGGTCAGGGACAGCGCTAAGGTAGCTGATGTTTTTGTAGGTCAGGGACAGCGCTAAGCTAGCTGATGTTTCTATAGGTCAGGGACAGCGCTAAGGTAGCTGATGTTTCTATAGGTCAGGGACAGCGCTAAGGTAGCTGATGTTTCTATAGGTCAGGGACAGCGCTAAGGTAACTGATGTTTCTATAGGTCAGGGACAGCGCTAAGGTAGCTGATGTTTCTATAGGGCAGGGAGAGTGCTAATCTAACTGAGGTTTCTATAGGTCAGCGAGAGCGTTAATCTAACTGAGGTTTCTATAGGTCAGGGAGAGCGCTAATCTAACTGAGGTTTATATAGGTCAGGGAGAGCGCTAATCTAACTGAGGTTTATATAGGTCAGGGAGAGCGCTAATCTAACTGAGGTTTCTATAGGTCAGGGAGAGTGCTAATCTAACTGAGGTTTCTATAGGTCAGCGAGAGCGCTAAGCTAGCTGAGGTTTCAATAGTTTAGGGAGTGCGCTATGCTAGGAGGGGGTTTTATAGGTGAGGGAGAAAGTTAAATTAACTGGGGTTTCTATAAGTAAGGGAGTGAGTTAATCTGACTTGGGTTTTGATAAGTAAGGAAAAGGGCTGAGCTAGCTGAGGTTTCTGTTGTTAAGGGAGAGTGCTAAACTAGGAAGAGTAAAAGAGGAGGTTAAGCTAGGTGGGGCTCCCATAAGTAAAATGGTGAGTTAATCTGGCTTGGGTTTTGATAAGTAACAGAAAGAGCTAAGCTAGCTGGGGTCAGGGAGTGAAACTAAACTAACTCAGAGACTGTAATAAGGGAGAAGAGCTATCTAGGGCTTACTTGAGTTAGGGAGTGATCCAAGCGAACACTGGGTTACAGAGAGAGCAGTGACGTGCCGTCGGAGGTCAGTTAGGGTAGGCAGAATCCTCACTGTTAAACAAATGATAACTCCATTACATTGCTTGATTAGCAATCTGAGGATGGATTAACTAATTTACAAGACTAAACGGCAGAATAGCGTGCCAGTTCCATCCACGACATTATTGCTCAGTGCATCGAACTTAAAATGCTCACAATCATTGCTGGCTTAATTGACCATAAAAAAGGTGAAATTGATTGATTGACAATCAGGCACAGTACGTGGAAACGGGTTGACAAAATCTGGCAATAAAAAGGAGTCACTACCTAGTGAGCGCTCGTCCCTGAGAGAGAGAGAGAGCTCTGTGCTTGTCCCTGAGAGAGAGAGAGAGAGAGAGAGCTCTGTGCTCGTCCCTGAGAGAGAGAGAGAGAGCTCTGTGCTTGTCCCTGAGAAAGGGAGAGAGCTCTGTGCTCGTCCCTGAGAGAGAGAGAGAGCTCTGTGCTTGTCCCTGAGAAAGGGAGAGAGCTCTGTGCTCGTCCCTGAGAGAGAGAGAGAGCTCTGTGCTTGTCCCTGAGAGAGAGAGAGAGAGCTCTGTGCTTGTCCCTGAGAAAGGGAGAGAGCTCTGTGCTCGTCCCTGAGAGAGAGAGAGAGAGCTCTGCGCTCGTCCCTGAGAGAGAGAGAGAGAGAGCTCTGTGCTTGTCCCTGAGAGAGAGAGAGAGCTCTGTGCTCGTCCCTGAGAGAGAGAGAGAGAGCTCTGTGCTCGTCCCTGAGAGAGAGAGAGCTCTGTGCTTGTCCCTGAGAGAGAGAGAGAGAGAGAGCTCTGCGCTCGTCCCTGAGAGAGAGAGAGCTCTGTGCTTGTCCCTGAGAGAGAGAGAGAGCTCTGCGCTCGTCCCTGAGAGAGAGAGAGAGCTCTGTGCTTGTCCCTGAGAGAGAGAGAGAGAGCTCTGCGCTCGTCCCTGAGAGAGAGAGAGAGCTCTGTGCTTGTCCCTGAGAGAGAGAGAGAGCTCTGTGCTCGTCCCTGAGAGAGAGAGAGAGCTCTGTGCTCGTCCCTGAGAGAGAGAGAGAGAGAGCTCTGTGCTTGTCCCTGAGAGAGAGAGAGAGCTCTGTGCTTGTCCCTGAGAGAGAGAGAGAGCTCTGTGCTCGTCCCTGAGAGAGAGAGAGAGAGCTCTGTGCTTGTCCCTGAGAAAGGGAGAGAGCTCTGCGCAAGCTGGGGTTCACACGGAAAAACTAACATGTACCGGCACAAGAATGTTTGCTTCTGACCAATAAGTTGAAGTTGAGTAATGAGTTATTATGTTGTTTCTTCCCCAGATTCATGTCGAAAAGGAGACTCCTGATCATTTCCACTCCTTCTGAGTATGATTATCCTTTCCAGCAGCAGTTGCAGGCCCTGAACGGCCAGTCCTGCCATCTGGGTCAGCATCCTGCGCACTGACATTCTGTTCAGAGATTAAAATGGTGCACAGGTTGTGTAGCTGGTTCAGGAGGACTCCAGATGGCCCTCCCTCTCATACACACATCCTCGTGTGTATCTGCCGCTGCTTCCACCGTTCATAAGGGGGGCTATTTCAGCTGCTCACCTGCACTGCCTCTGCTCCAAATATACCCTTCCCTGCTGCTGCGCTGCATTACACTCTACTGCTGCTAGTTAATATCACTCCTCCACCCACCATCCACCAGCTCACCTGTGGGCTCTGGGTATTTCCTTGGGGCTGGGGGGGCTGGGGGGGGTTGGTGGTATCATGAAAAGCACCTGTTCTCTTCAACTGAGTTTCAGGGTGCGTCAAGGTCAGAGTCTGAACGCCAAACTATCATTATATCTCTTGGTTAATACTGATGTTTCAACTATTATTTTAACTGAGAGTACAGACCCTAACTATAGTTAAAAGTGTGTTTTTGAAACAAGGGGCCCTGTCTATACATTTTGAGATTTTTAATTCCTATAACTGTGCCCTATCTTGTCTGGAAAGATTAAGAGGACGAAAGGCTAGTATTAGTTCAATGTGTCTCAGTGCAGTTTTGTGCATTCAGGAATTATTCAGGATTTGCAGCTTCTCATTTTTCGCTGCATGTAACCTAATACGATCGGACTCATGTAAATGGGCAACATCTGATCACCTTATCTTTCCCTTCCGTACTGACTGTGCTGTGATGTTGCTTGTTTTTTTTTTCGTGCAGGAATACGGCATTTTGCGCTACTGAAGTTGGTTGGCTCTGGGCCTCTGGCCTCAGGCTCGGTGGAGCTGTTTCCTTTGAACGGTGAGAATTTACTCACTGTGGGGCAGGACAAGGGCTGATGGCCACAACGAGTCCTTGGACTTTAATCACTTGGAGCCACAAGAAAATAGTGCATTAAACTCCATAGATTTAACAGGCCTGATTGTCCAATGTGACATAATAAGTATAATATGAATAAAGATGTAATTATGGAATGAAATGTGCAGCCATGTAGCCTTAAAAAGAGAAGCCTTATGTTTAGCCGTAAATGTAGCCATCATTTGAAAAAGGGGGAAAAGCATCTTGCACAGGAATTTTTACTCTGATATAAGCCATTGAAAAAGTTCCATGATTATGATTATATTCCTGAATCCTTTTGGGGATATATTGGATTAACTCTCACTGCCACTGTCACAGATTCTCCATGTCAATATCGTTACTTGTACGCTTAAGTTGGAATCTTTTTAAGTGCTGTACAGACCTTTAAAACCAGTAGAGGAGGAACCCTGTCAATGTTAGTAAATTTATAGTAAATTTCAACGCTATTAATCAACTAATTCATTCTTATTCATATATTTTTGACCAAAATCTCAATAACTGTGCATCATGTTGCCACATTTGACTTAATGGGGCATCTAGGACTGGAGAATTAGGGGAAATGGACTTGCTGTTGCGGCCGACAGCGTCCTCATATATTTATTGTCATTCCTGTAATTATTATTGTTATTAGTGGTAGTTATTGTCATTATTGTTTTTGTTAATTGTTACTGTAAAAGTTTTTATTGTTTTGCTGTGATTTTTACCGTCATTATTGTTGTTGTGGTTAATTTAATGATCATTGCTGCTGCCCTTCTGTTGCAGTTGTTATCGCTCTCTGTCGCCCTCTGCAGGTAAGAGTCAGTCGGAGCTGGAGCCGCTGAGTGGCGAGATGGTGAAGGAGTTGCGTGGGCATCTAAAGATCACTCGTGAATACTTCAGCATGCTGGTGGTGGGTAAAGATGGGGAGGTGAAGGCCTGGTTCTCATCGCCCATGTGGTCTCTGCTCAACATCTACGACCTGGTGGACTCCATGGAGCAGCGACAGGAGGAGCTGCGACTGCAAGGCACTCTGGGAATCACCTGTCCCGAGGATCCCGGGCGTGGCGAGCACGGGTACGAGGATGAAGGGGAGGAGGGATACTTGTACCAGCGCCCAGAGGACTGAGATGGGCAGAGCTGTAGCACAACATCAACCAATCACATTAGGTCTGGGAGAGCACTCTTATGGTTTGCCACTGCCAGTAAGCATCATAAAAGAAGAGATACACTTCCTCTATAATATTTATTGGTGTTGACAAACCAGTTTAAAGTTGTCATATCCTTCGGCTAAAGTGCTAAAATAGCACTTTGAATCCTTGAATTTCCACAGAAAACTCCTTCATAAGAAAGTATAATGCCTAAGTAACGAAAATATATAAATACAAAGCAAGACAGAAACCGATGGAATCAAATTTTGACTTGCAGTCGAGCGGATTCACCTCCTTCGATTTCTTGTTGGGCCGACGCATGCACAGTAATGGTGACACAGCTCCTTAAAGGCACACCTCTCACCTGAACTTGAGCGTTAGAGACACCGTGGCTTCGCTCAGCTGAATGCAGTGTTTTTAAATCTTCTCCTGGCCTTCTGGTGTTTTAACAGATAAACACATGTCCAACTATAAATTGGTGTTATTTGAAATTGCAGTACATTTATGAGTCTTGCCTGCATCCTCGTTTTCTCCAGTGAAGTGCATCCAAGTGTCCTTCTGTTTATGTGGGTGTGTATAGTCCTGCGTTCACATGTACATACTGTAAGAGCTGTCAACGATGCCTACATCTCAGTGGAATGCTAAGAAATACCGAGTGTATCATTTTGTTAATTTTATACAGAAAAGAAAATATTTGAACATATTTTTGAATGTAATGGTTGAATAATTCCGAATGCAGTATACATATGTAATAAGGCCGGTAAATTATAGACAGATTTCAGATTAATTTCTCTATGAATGTGTCATTTTATATTAAAGAGAAGATTTGGTGTGGGAAACTAGCATATGTTCATGTAAAATTCTGCCAGTACTCTACAAACTGGCCAGTATTTAATCAAAATTTGTTTCAGACTTTCACTGTTGTGGAATTCTACCCTCTCATCCTATCGCAGTTAAAAGGTTCATCAGCTATTTTCAAACAAACAAGTAAACTAATAAATGAGAGCAGAGTTGAGCAGGTGCGAAAGACAGAACTCACATAGGACACATTTAAGCGTCCCTTCTCTCATGATGAAACTTACTAACTGCTTCCATTACAGAATTTCCAAACCCCCATATTGCTAAGGCCTTTCATAGGGGAAACTGAACTAATGACACATATATCAGCCTGTCATGTTTTGAGCTTGAAGGTCAGTGGTGAATCTGATCAGATACTGAACTCAGGGAAATGAACAGTGCTGATGTGTAAGAGTGCTTTTCTCTTCCAAAGGGCTACATATCCATCCCTCGGGCAGACATGCAGTGTGTAGGAGGTTTGGTTGTATTTGAATATCTTTCCCTCTGCAGATTTGGTTTATTTTTCCTGTCCTGTGTGATGCATGACTAAAGTAATGTCAGTTTATCCAACACTCTCACATATCGCTCATCTGCTCTGATCACATGACTGCGCTGGAGTCTGCGGGAGGACTGTGTGCCCGTCCCAGGGCCCCCCTCTCCTCCCCTGCGCAGGCGCTCTCCTGCTGTAATTCATTACTGAGAGTGGGGAGATGGGTTCTGCTGGACAATCGCTGCTCGGACTTCAGTCAGACAGCAGGAAAATAAAAGAAAGATGATGATTAATTGTTCAAAGATTTCATAACAGGAGCTGTGATTATCACTGCCGTTTAAGCCTGTGGCACATTTCTGACTGTAGATCACTGCAGTTGCCCTGGACACTAACCCCAAGAACTGAGCCCAAATTTTTATGTCCTCTAATATCATACAGTTCAATATAGCAGCTCAAACTCAGGGTCCTCATGGATAGAAAAAAAATCTGTGTATATATCATGAGAAAATATTGCAAGAGAAATGAATTATGTTAGAAAATTTTAGATAATAAAATCGTGGGTTTGCCAAACCGTGAGCAGTTTTTACTTCCCTCTATTAACCCTCTATTAACCAGCGTAGCATACCTGCTACATGAAGTGAAAGGGTTAACAGCCTGGACACCCGGCTGGTTTCGTTTCTAATTGCCGAATAAACATTTGAGAATAACTTGAATGGTCCGTCACTTTATTTTTTTCATTAGCATTATTACCCAATGTAGCAGATTTGCTACAATTTGGAAGGGTAGGCCAAACGTGCTGAAAAATTTTTTCAATTATTTTTTTTCTTTTTTTTATTTTTCAAATAATGGCCCAAAATAAACATTTTTGCACAGGGAAATAATTTTAACACATTTGGAAATCGGTTTGGTTAATAGAGGGTTAATTTACAGTTCAAAAATTTAAATATGGCAGCAGATGTGTGCAAATCCATTGAGTTTTCCATGCATTTCATGTTTGGATTGTAGCATATGTAGCTATCAAGGGCGGAGGTTTAATGTGACCATTGGTGGGGACAGGTATGTAATGTGAGCACTCGTTAATCTGAGTGCAGATTCTGCCTTCTCTGTGTACAGAGATTATACGAGTGAGAGTTTCTTTGTTTCTTTTATGATGCTAAACAAACTGCCTTCATAATCTTCATATATAGATGCCACGTACATAAACTTCTATTTCTATTTTGTGGCCATCCAAATACTTTTGATTTGATTTTTGAATGCAAGTTTATAACTATTACTAATGTTATGAACATTTATTATGAAGGTTAGCAATATTGAACAATTGAAATACTCTAACCAATTTCTTAATTACATAATGATATGTTTTATTGTTAGAGAATGTTAAAATCATTATACGCAATTTATGTCCATTACGCATCTCTCTGTTCAGTAACGTGACTGCAGCCGAGATAAACACTTCAAAATGGACCACTGACTATCTGTGATTTGGACGAGCCGCAAACCCAGCGTTTTATTGGACTGGATCATGTTAGATTTACAATTTACGATTACTTGTTTCTTTCATTTTCCCCAATGAGACAAAGTTTGCCAAGAAATTTCAACTTTCAAAGGTTACATTTGCTGAACATCATGAGACTAAATTTAATGGTTTCGCTATAATTCCATACTGTGATTCATAATTAAGACCTCACCTGAAGCTCTGATACACCTGTGTCCTCAACAGCTTGCTAACATGGTACCTGCATACAAAATAACAGTACATTAATAATAGCCCCATCCTGGTATTTCTAGACTGAAATTTACCTCATAATTTGATATATCCACCCATGTTATGTCGACTATAGCTAGCAACCTGGCTACTACCCAACATGTCAGAAACCAGGTTTAGTTTGCTAGAAGAAACTAGCAAACATGATTAACTAACATTAGTTGACATTATTTTCCAATAAAAAGTAACAAGTTTTCACTTATATAATGGTTAGCTATAAAAAGGTACTGCAAGCACACTTAGTTATGAGAGTGGCAGTTAGCTAGCCTGCTACAGTGCTAAGCCGCACCGATTCAAGTTCCCAACATTATACTCGGTATTCAGTTTGGCTGAATATTAACAGCATTACATGGACCAATATTTTTTCCTCACACTCTGAGACAATGAAATTTCTGCAAAAATGATACATACCTAAGGTAATATTAAATATATGACATGAGTTGGGCCATGGGAAAAGTGCCATAGTTACGTGATGAATAAAAATCTTGAACAAATGCCAAATTACGATATACCTCAACGGGTAAGCCATTGCAAACATTAGGTAATCAAAGCCAGAGATTCAGTTGCGCATCTCAAGCCCCGCTTCAGACAAAAATGAATATAAATGATCTGAATAGAGTGGTCAATTTACACGTGACTTTTAGCCTTCAGGTAGCCCCTCTCTTTCAACCAATTAAATGCTAAAATGCGTAAATAGGTTGTCATGGAGGCGCAGCCTCCACAACTGGGTCTAATATGGCTTATCTGGAAAGATGATAAGAACTAGTTTGCTGAAATATTGGTAGGGACAATCTGGCTTCCCAATACGCAAACATACACCCTTGGTAGCTATATTTTTTTATGTGGAGGGCATACCACATTTATGACTGAGGCCTCTTTCTCACAGACCCTGATGATGAACGTTTGAAAAAATTCAGATTTGATTACAGGCCATTTAAAGGGTGATGGCAACATGCAAAACAAGAGCAGAGCAGAGTGTGGCAGATGCTCCCGCCCGTATGTTGATCAAGGGCATATTGAGATGGCTGCTGTGGCGGCCATATTAGATGTCGCACGACGCTGGTTTTCGAAAGGAACCTTTCTCTAGCCACTCCCAATACGCCATTAAGAAATGGCATCAATCCGATGAGGGATTCTATAGTTATCCCACGGAAACGAATAGTTAACGGACAATGGACGGACGGACGGACATGCTGTCGACATAATGCCCCCTCTCCTCTTTGGAGGGCGGGGCATAAAATTACATGACAACAATGAAAACTTTGATTTGGGCCATACTTTTACAAAAAAAAAAAAAAATCTATCATTTATGCTATTAATTAATTAATATTTTGGTATGCTTTCCATAGTGTAATAATTAAATATTATACACTCCGTTTCTCAAATCTCCTGTTTCTTAATTTTACTGAGGGAGAATACGTTCGCCCTTCGCATGCCTACGAAGAAAACAGCCAGGCTGTAACAAAAGTTTGTCAGATGTCTACCTTTTTCAAAGAACCAGCAACACGTGGCATGTTTTTTCGGTTTTTTTTGTTACTGGTTATTTGAAAAAAGGGGAGACATCTGACCATCCTCTGACGCAGCTTTGCAGTTTTCTCTGGTAGGCCTGCTTATCAGCACTAGCCAATGTACACAGGTAACCCAGCGCCTGCAGAACGTGCTCGATTCGTCCGTTCCGTTAGCGCCAACCTGAGATTCAGATTTTGAGCTCTTCCCGGTGAGGCTCATGGAGAGCAGGAGAGGAGGCGCACCCGGACATCTGCTTACCAGAATTACACGTTTGGCGCCGAATTGTGTATTATTTAGGCAAGAATGTGTTTTTTTTTTTTAAATTAAAGTAAAGATATTGCCTTTTGTTTGGTTGCCTCATTTGCGTGTATTGTTATTGATGGTAAATGTAGATTCTGCTTTAGGGGTGTCCTCAACGTCTAGCTTCACCAAATGTGGTGGTTCCCCCAGGAGAATGTGAGATAAAATCCCATTGTAAATCTCATTGTAAATGAGAATTTGTTCTCAACTGACTCATCAGGTTAAATAAAGGTTAAATAAATAAAATTAAAATATGAATTATTTCTGCCCTGATTCAGTTGTTATTCTGATCTCTGACTGCGCTTTATGTTAAGTATAACAGATCACGGCCCAGCTGGCGTACACGTGTGTGCGAGATGTTTGTACCTTGTGCTGCCACCTTCTGGGCAGAAGGTGATCCAGTCAGGTGATTTTCACACTCACTAGTGAAATGTAAAGAATTTCTTCTCTATTCATGTTCTGCAACTTAACTTTTCAGCGGTAGTTATTCATATCAAATTTAGCCTTATTGATGGTCATACCCTCTAATTTAAACTGGAATAAAATTACAAGTAGTTCACGGTCAGAAATGACTGCCACGAGTTATTGATGCTTGCGCCAGGTTCAACTGTCATAGGCGTTACTCAAAACATCTCATCTACTCCAAATTAGCCGGAACAAACCAAATGATCAAGAATGGGGTTTCGGGACAATGTCGCTTTGGATCAAGAGTGGCATTTGAATCTAAGTTATATGAACACTCACCTAATTGCTAATCTATCGTTTTCATGATCTTACTTTCTGACGTTTAAAACGTAGCGCACCTGGACATTAGCTCTGCTGAGATTTATAATCCTTATGATATTTTAACCATAATCAAACTGTTTTTCTGGAAGCTGGGGGCGGGACTCTGATAAGCGATTTCGCTTCCCCCGCGACCCTTTCGGTCACGATACATGTTGTGTTGTGTTGAAATTGTCATGAAATGATTCTACAATCATGCCGAAATAAAAAGGGAAAAAAAACTACATTTTCATGAAAACAAACATTACGTTTTACTGTTTAAAAGCAGGACAACATTGGAGACTATGTAAGCATCCCTAAAATCAGATTAAGGAATCGGAATAAATATAGGAGCAATACATGTCAGAGCTTTTGAAATATTAAAGGTTAACTTTGACTTGACGCGCTCCTGTCAGCTGATAATGACCTGCTATTTCGAGCACTTTGGAACACAGCCGAAAACTGGCTTCATTGACATTACTTATGGCGCAGTAATCTTTATATGATTGCATAAGTATACACAGGGTGCACACGGCCGTGTTTCAACACTTATTTCACCAGCGGACGGGGTTTCGGAACACATATTATGCAGGATTTTCGACTTGAATTCATGACAAAATAATTTTCCTCGGCCATAACTGGCCAGCAGATGTCTGCCTTCACAACCCTTGGTGAAATACACTCATCTTACTTATTATTTTGAAGGGTGGGTGTGGCCTCGAAGCTAAAAGCCAATAGCGTTCCTTTCAAGACTTGAACCTTTTTATCACTTTTTGAAATACTCTATCCAACCACGGCAGTGGAGATGTAAACGTAAAACTATTTTACACATCGAAACAGTGCCGCGTTGGCGACGATCTTTGATCGTCAACAGAGAACCATTTTGGGGAAGCCCGCTCCTGTGTTTGACGAAACCAGAAATGTCCTCATATTATTCTCTACTTCTGATATTTCCATTCACTTCCATAGTCTTTACAGTCATATATATTCGCCTTGTATTAGTTCTGTTCACTTCCGTCTGTGCGGCCGAGCGCTCCGGCCCCATCAGGAACGAACAGCGTTTCGTCACATGGGTTTTCAGTGGGAAATCCCGTGATTACACTGACGGCAGACCTGTGGGAATCAGCTGATCCTGCTATTCATCTCAACTGAGGAGTTTTTCTTCTAACGCAAAAATGAACAGTGAGCAGGAATATAAATGACACTGGACTGGAGTACGCTACTGCATACTGACAAACCCGCTCTCATCTTCACCAGTGTGACACGATATGAGTGACTGAATGTAACCGAACTGAAACCAGTTTAACTCAATACCTGTCACTCTCCTCTCGCTAATTGTTTCCTATTTCAGTTTGCGTCCTTATTATTACAACTTAAGTCATACAGACCAAGAAAATTATGGAACATTTTTGGAAACTGTGAATTTGTAACAGAACATGTGCCTTACTTGACTCATTTTTTTTTTCCTAAAAATTTCAGCTTTGGGTGACATACTGTAGCCTACTTCTCATTGTGACATCAAGATGACAGACATTAAAAATAACAGTATTACCTGGGTGCAGCTGTGTGTGTGTGTGCATGTTCAAAGCACACACACTCACACGCGCATTGCAACACTGTCCATTTGCATGCTAATTCCCTGCTCAACTGTCTTGCCGAATGGCTGCAGTAACTGACACTGCAAACACTTGTCTTGCACTGTCATGATCTTGCGCAGTGATTCTCATGTGCACTAAATCTACTGACCAGCGAATCACCTGCGCAATGATTCTTTTGCTCTCTCAATCTATTACTCAGCAAATCACCCGCACGATGACTCTTGCACAGTAAATATATTACACAGTGAATCACCTACACTTTCTTTTGCTCACTATCTGTTGCAAGTGAATTACCAGAAGCAGGCTCTCCCCTCCCACACGAGCACAGGCTCAGCGAAGAACAGACTGACAAGAGCCTGTGGTCAGAGGGTGTGAAGAGCTCATGAGAGACAAAGATGTGAACATCTCTGACCGCTGAGGGCTTTCTGGTGCACTGCAGACTTTTCCCCAACAGTCTTTCACCTAGAAACCCATCACGATGCGCAGCACGGTTTGATCTTTCTTTCCCTCCTCAATCACGTTGTTGTGTTTGGCCACAGGTCGCTGCGTATTTGTCAGCAATGAGGAAACCTGACTCTTGTAAACAAGTATGTCTTAGCGTATCTTCTGAAATGTCAGCGGATGATATCTTTGCATATGTTATGGAGGGACATCTGACCCTGTCAAATAAACAAATAAGGTATCCCTGCCAATTTAATAAATCATCATTACGCCATTAATGTGTGTCTGGTGTTCAGCTGCTCTCCGGGGATTGACTGGCCCTCAGCGGCCCTGTGTCAGGGTGCTGTCCTGTGTCTGTAACTGAGGTTCAGCTGTGTGATCAGTGCATATGGGGAACACGGCTTGGCTAATTTCTGGCGGTGATCTGCGTGTTTTTCCAACTTATTCAGTACCATTTCTCGACTGTTGCATTCAGGGTCTTCCCTTGTGGTGTGTTCTTGTGCAGGGATACAAGGACCTTAACGGTTTTAGCGGTGACTGTCACAGAGATGCAGGGCATTACCCGGGTCCGACGCACAGTTTTACGTAACTTAGCAACGTTAGCGGCATTTATCTGCCAGAGTACGAGGACCTTAGCGCCATTGGCGGTGTTTGCAACAGGAACGCAGGGATCTAAGTGACAATTTTATGCTGAGATAAAGGGAACTTATCGTGTTGGCTGCGTTTTTTTTGCTGGGACAAGACCCTCTGCATTTTAGCGCTGTCTTTGCTTTTTTTTTCAAACCGGATACTGGGACGTAACCTGTGTGATCGGTGCTCATATGCCAGGATACAGCGACCTTAGCTATTAGTGATGTATTTATTCACGGATCCTCGAACCTAGCATGCTTGTTGTGAATTTATCCTTGTTTACAAGGACCTTAGCACTGTTAGCAGTGTTTTTATGTCAGTATATAGGGACCTTAGAATCACTGTGGTGTATTTATGCAGGGAAGTTAGTGGTATATTTATCCTGGGGTACAAGGAGTTTTGCAGTATTAATGGTGCATTATTGCAGGGATTCAAGGACTTTAGAATGTTAACGACATATTTATCCAGGGATACAGGGACCTTGGCAGTGCTAGTGGTATATTTATACGGGGATACAGGGACCTTAGCATGTTAGAGGTGTTTTTTGCCATGACACAGGGACCTTAGCACGTTAGCGATGGGCCCAGGTCTTTGGTGCCATTAGCGGCGAAAGTAGAAAGCTGTGCATCACTGACTGGACAAAATAGGCAAAGGCATGTGACGGAGGAACGATAGCACTTCCTGTAATGACTGCTGTTGAGGCTGGCCACTGAGAGGGGAAGTTGCACTGCACAGACTGGGCATTGCGGCAAAAAAACGTACAAGCAGGCTCTGTGCAAGATACACACACACACACACTCTCTCTCTCTCTCTCTCTCTCTCTCTCTCTCTCTCTCTCCCCTCTCTCTCGCACACGCACTATCCCACACGCACCCTGTCTCTTGGTTGTAAGTGGCTCATCTGCTATTTTCGCGCCATGGTGAGTACTTTCACTCTTTGTACTTGTAGGTTTACCTGTATTTCAGATACCCTTGTAGTTTGTGTTCAACAGCGGGATCAACTCAGACCCTGACTGCCTCTAATGTCCTCTTGAGCTTCTGTCAGATTCAAATCAACCTGCCGGTCAGAATCGGAGTCATACACTCAGTCTGTGTTCTGTGAATAGACTATTAGAGGACTGTTTGAGCACTGACATATTTGGGCTGATGGACTTTGAACACCGGGAAGAGGGATGACTGTTCGATCGACTGCCATGTAAAAACGAAGGACCACGGTGTAGCGAACTTTACTTATTTATTAGCCAGTGTGAACTTGACCTTCGCGTCGGACTGACAGCCGGCCTGTTCAAATGTTTATTTTCTTTTATAAATGCAAAATGACAAAGACCACCATAGTTTAGTCGGCATTGCTAAGCAGCCGCTACATGGGATGCATTTTTGGGTTTTCCAGCCAGCGCTTGCTAAACTTGGGCTAAGCGGTTATGCAGAAAGTTTGATTGTGTAAGTAAGCAAGTGTCAGTGTTTTTCCCCTGATGAAAACACAGTTCCTCTTTTTTTACTGTCCAAGTTCTGCTCCTCTTTCTTTAGATAATGTGTGTGTGTGTGTGTGTGTGTGCGTGTGTGTGTGTTTTATAGGGGTGCGGAGTAAAATGAGTCCTCTGTCTTAACCTGATGGTTACACCTGATGTGAGAAACTGTAGAACTGTAATTTGTTTGAAAATACATGGCAAACATTCACTCATGCAGTGTGGCTCTTGAAAGGTGACAAACCACAATGCAGAGAGAGAGAGAGAGAGGGAGAGAGAGAAAGAGAGAGAGAGAGAGATCAAAACCGTTGATTTTATCGGGCCAGCCTCTCAGCCTTCATGACACAGTCAAACTCAGCTCCTTGTGAATCCCTCACCAGCCTAGTTTCCGTATGGCTGCGCTGCAGTCTGGAAATTCCGAGGGTGAATTTCCACAAGCTTTTCCAGACATCTGCATCAGTGCAGCGACTGCAGCTCTTTATTTCTGATTTACCTCCCATTTGTGAAAAACACTCATTAATTTGTCATTAAAACTTAAAAGTTTTGATGGTTTAGTTTTACAGATATTTGATGGCAGCCTACTCAATAAAAGTCATGTACTGCAAATTTGACATGTTATGAAACTTTGTTTCGGCAGTCAGACTGAATGCAAGGCCTCGGGCCCTCAGATGCCCCAAGCAGGATGGGAATAGAAAACCACTGTTTTGCATAAACCTGCAGTAACACTACCCACACACACACACATCATTACCCTCCTGAATCAAGAATTTCCCTTTGTCCTGTAACTGAAGCTGTTTGTTGTGCTATGAGGTTCATCGCCAGATAAAATGAATAATAGTTGTTCCTCCCTGGAACGACAACAGCAGCTGTGCTGTTTTGATCCTGCTTCCTAATTCATGGGGACGTTGTTGGACAGTGAGTGAACAGCAGTGTGCAGTGATGATTATACAGTGAGTGTACATCAGTGTGCAGTGATGATTATACAGTGAGTGTACATCAGTGTGCAGTGATGATTATACAGTGAGTGTACATCAGTGTGCAGTGATGATTATACAGTGAGTGTACATCAGTGTGCAGTGATGATTATACAGTGAGTGTACATCAGTGTGCAGTGAAGATTATACAGTGAGTGTACATCAGTGTGCAGTGATGATTATACAGTGAGTGAACAGCAGTGTGCAGTGATGATTATACAGTGAGTGAACAGCAGTGTGCAGTGATGATTATACAGTGAGTGAACAGCAGTGTGCAGTGATGATTATACAGTGAGTGTACATCAGTGTGCAGTGATGATTATACAGTGAGTGTACATCAGTGTGCAGTGATGATTATACAGTGAGTGTACAGCAGTGTGCAGTGATGATTATATAGTGAGTGAACAGCAGTGTGCAGTGATGATTATACAGTGAGTGTACATCAGTGTGCAGTGATGATTATACAGTGAGTGTACAGTAGTGTGCAGTGATGATTATACAGTGAGTGTACATCAGTGTGCAGTGATGATTATACAGTAAGTGTACAGCAGTGTGCAGTGATGATTATACAGTGAGTGTACAGCAGTGTGCAGTGATGATTATACAGTAAATGTACAGCAGTGTGCAGTGATGATTATACAGTGAGTGTACAGCAGTGTGCAGTGATGATTATACAGTGAGTGTACAGCAGTGTGCAGTGATGATTGTACAGTGAGTGTGCAGTGATGATTGTACAGTGAGTGTACAGCAGTGTGCAGTGATGATTATACAGTGAGTGTACAGCAGTGTGCAGTGATGATTATACAGTGAGTGTACAGCAGTGTGCAGTGATGATTATTCAGTGAGTGTACAGCAGTGTGCAGTGATTATACAGTGAGTGTACAGTGATGATTAAACACTTGAGAAAATGAAGATAAATCAGAAATGGGTACTATTCAAATAATTATTTCATGTGTTATTGGATCATATAGATGAAAATAAGTAAACAAATAAATACTGTATATAGTAAAAACAAAAATAATACTGTCTTTTTGAGAAATAAAAATCAGTATTTAGTGTGGCCATTCTTTGCTTTGATGACAGCATTTAATTTTTCAGGCATAGTGTTCACATATTTTTTATTTCCTCACTTGCTGAATCATTCCATTTGGTTTGTAATTCGTTCCAAAGAGATTCTTTCAATGTGACAACAGATTTGTTCAGTCAGATTAACTTCTGGATTTTGAGCAGCTCAAGTCTTAACTTTTATTTCACCAGATGCTCCTTTCCGATATAGTTCTTGCTTAACTTAGAAGCATGTTTAGGGTCATTATCTTGTTGAAAGTAAAATCCCCAACCAATCAGTCTCTTTCCAGATGGCAATGTGTGTCTCACAAGGATGCTGTGATACTTCTTATGATCCATGATTCTGTGGATTTTTATGAAATCATTGGCTCCTTTCGAGCAGACTCAACTGCAAACCAAAATATTACCACCTCCATGTTTTATTGATGGGGTTAAACAACCATTTTTAATTTTTTTTTAAATAAATTTGGCATCTCCAATCCCACCCGAATCTGGTTGCCCAGTTGGTGAACTATGTACAAAGCTTCCTCGTATGCGACCCATTGCTGCCAACTCAAGATAGTGAGGACAGTTCACGGCTCTCCTCCGAAGCACGTGCCTGTCTGCCACTGATTCTTATACACTCATTGGTTGAATCCTCGTAAGTTCAGAAAGAGGGCGGAGGATATCCGGACATGAACAAACCCAGAGTCTTCCTGACGAGCGCCCGTCTGGCCAACAGGAGGCCCTGGAGCAACGAACAAAGCTATTATTGTATCCCCTAATCCGTCAGTCCCTTCCCAATTTGGAACCCTGTAGCGCGATGGCCAATTGTGCGCTACTCTGAAAAAGCTGCCGACCTCTGCCGGAGGGTACGCCGGGGCTCGAACCCGCGACGTGATGGTCACCTCTGCACTGCAGCGCAGTGCTTTAACCGAGTGAGCTATCCGGCAGCAAACAATCATTTTTTAAACACTGTCCAACTCCACAGTGCAAGTCCGCTATGCGATTCATCGGTCCAAAGGAATTGTTCCCAGTCCACTGGTGTCTTTGAATTTCTTGATGCTTCCAGCTCTTGGCAGCAACACGACCCATCAGACCATTTTACACAGGCATCTGGAAATAGTTGATCTTGATACTTTCATCTCTTCACTTCTGGAGCTATTAATATCATCACAGAGTTGTCGTGCTGTCAACTGCCAACTTTTGTTTGTTTGTTTTTTTTTTGACATACACAGATAACGGACATCAGAGGCATTTAACTTCCGTTTCGCGCCTCTATTTCCGCTAGTTTTCATCAAACCAGTCTCTTTGAAATGCTTGATGGTGTTTCTTACAAGGCAATGGCAACATTTCACGTCTTCAGTATCATGTAAGGCCACAATGTGGCAACTGTCATGGTTCTGTTTTTGTGTTCATGCTTCATGCTCATGGTCGTCTTTTCTTTATTCTTTTTGGTCATTGTAATGCTCAGGTTTTCAGTTTATACCATTTTCAGTTACATTGCACTTGTCTCCCCGTCTCGTTTCTAGTTGTTCAGTCCGTTTCCCCAGTCTGTGTGCTCACCTGCTTCGGGTGATTTCAATGGTTTCTGGTGTTTCATATTATTACTTCAATTCTCCTTTACTTCCTTCACCTTGCTGTCCTAGATTACTAACAAGACTAACATTTGTATTTTGTATCATAGTCTACTGACACTACTAATCCATGTATATATTACTAACTCAGTAACGAGCACTTTAGTTAATCTGTAAAGCTGCACCTGTACTAATTAGTACTAATTCCCTCTCAGCAATCGCCTTGTTCTAGTCTCCGCCTCTTGCTCAGCTGTACCTGTCTTCCCCTGCGTTTCTGCGAGAATCTCTCACACGTGCTTAATTACTTTCCTGTGCTCATTATCTGTGCACTTAGAACTCCTTGAACGGAGCTGTTTAAATGTCATAAGCTGTCTGTGTGATTCCCGTCTGCGTCTTGGCTCTCGCCAATTGTTGTGGTTAGGGTTCCCCCATGTGTACCTCCCAATTTAATTAGTTCTCATCCCATTCACCTGTTCCCTGCATAGCATGTGACTTCCCTTCTGTCAATTTAGAGTCCTAACTGTCAGAACGTTGATCAATATTCCTTTGTGCAGAGTCTCGTGTGCCAATTGATTATTGTTTCTCTCTGACTGTTTCGTCCAACCAAGATTCTTGCCATTGCCCTTTTTGTATTGTTTTTGTCTTTCTGGATTTTGACCCATTTTTGTATGACCACAATTCCTGCGTTTGGATGCCCTGTGTATGACCCACTGCTTTGGATATCGACTACGACTTTTTGCCTACTGTCTATGTACCGTCGCACCTCTGTTTTACTGGTTCTGACCCGGTCTTGTCGACTTTGTTTTTGGATTTCGCTTTGTGGCTTGGCAATTTTTGTGTCTACTGGTCCTAACCCGGCATTCAATAAAGGCTTACGTTTTTTGGATTTCCCTCTCTCGCTTGCGGTTCCTGAACGCACTGTCACAGCAACAAACAATCTCAGAGAGCCCCTTCTGTTGTGCCATCGTGTTTAACACTGACACTGCTCAAAGCTCATGTCACCTTATATTCTGCAACAACTGACCATCAGAAGTCATTTTGCAGTATAATGTCTCCTCAAACCAGTTTCAACCAATTTTTTAGCATCTGTAATTATGGAATGAGCCCTCTAACGTGCAAATAAGCTATGCATAAAATTTGTGACACCTTTCAATTGTTATGAAATATTAATGTATTCAGTGTTTTTGTTTGTTACCCTTATTACCTCAGTTCACTTGCGGGAATGATTCTTAACCCCATTGCCTACAATCGTATTTTTCACGACATTTTCACCAAAAAGTGAGAAGTAACACATTAGGACCCCTTTTTGACAAAAGTTGTAGTGCATAATCATCAGTGTGCAGAACTGCACATTCAAACCAATCTTGGTGGATCCAACAGCCTGTTTGTGAAACGATTCACTCAAGACAGTAGCCTTAAACCTACGATTGATATTACAGAAGAAATCATACTTCATAAATAAAACTTTATGTCAATAAAACTTTATGAATTCAATTGTTTGTATTGTAACATTTTATTGCAGTAATAAGGACCTCTGTAAAATTTGCCATCGTTCAATGAGAGTGATGCTTCTTACTTCACATGAGAGTAATTAGAGAGTAATAGAGAGTCACAGCCCTGTCCTCATTTTGTTTGCAGCTTAATTTGCATTTTTCAGCTTCCGGTTCCAGTGATCCAATGTCTATGATTAAAAATACAATGTAAATGAATTTTCAAAAATCAGCCAAAAATAAGGTCAATGAGTAAAATGTCCCCCGGAATGGTGCACATTTTGTTTTGTGAGATAACATGCACGTTACCTCACAACCACTTGAAAGTGTAACACTTCGTGTCCATTAAAATGCGAATGTTGCTAACAATATGCTATCATGAACAATACTGTAATTGAACTTCAAATGTGGATGACATTTGCATGAGCAGATGATCTGAGACCAGTGGGTGATATTGTTCCACATTACTCCAACCATAGCCTGTCAATAGCAACATTCACCTTTCAGGGTCTCAAACCCTTTCATTTTTGAAAAGGTTTAAAGTACAATCACATTATCCCAATAAATAAAAACAAAAAACAATCACGTTTTCCACGTGTAAAGTTACTGATTGGCCGTCTTTTCACCGACTTTCGAAAACCACGTTCATTTTCTTCGTAGATACTTGACCTAGAAACAGAAACTAAAATACAACTGATGAAATCACATACAAATTTACATCACGGTGTGACTCTACACTGCATGTTGGTGACATCAAATGGATGACCAGAAATATGTTTACTCAAGCAAACAAAAAAGGTGGACCAAATATTGTTCATGGACGTCATGCACTCAGGTTCAAGGAGGCAA
Source organism: Gymnothorax reevesii (assembly GCA_029721435.1). Taxonomy (NCBI): domain Eukaryota; kingdom Metazoa; phylum Chordata; class Actinopteri; order Anguilliformes; family Muraenidae; genus Gymnothorax; species Gymnothorax reevesii. The sequence goes on along the minus strand of CM056583.1, from coordinate 16,617,008 downwards.
ATGTTAACAAGCTAATGTCTACCAATATATCTAACTTTTGGCAGTTTTGACCAGACAGTAATTTGGCTATTACTTTGTTAGATTCTGCATAATTTATTGCAGCTCAAACCGTCACTACCCACAATATAGAAACGGAGGAACAAATGAACTACTTTTGTTTCTTCCATTTCCATTGGAAGGCCTATGGCCACGAACTGAACAAACTGTTCTCCTAACATCATTCAACTATAACTGCTCACGGCCGATGTTATCATCATTCAATGATGTGAGACTACTAACTCTCCCGAATGCCCAGGATGAGTCCGAGAGATATCCTCCTGGGTTGCCTCGGCAACACTTTTGCTTCCCAGCCTTGCTTCTGGTTTCAGTGCCCCTGAGCTCGTGATAGTTAGAGTCACTGTAAGGTAAAGGCGCTTTCACACCGGACGCGGAACAAATTTTTCGCACGACAAATTACATTCAAAGTCAATGCAAAGACGCGAATACACACAAAACGCGTGTATTCGCGTCTTTGCATTGACTTTAAATGTAATCTGTCGTGCGAAAAATTCGTTCCGCGTCCGGTGTGAAAGCAGCTTAAAGCAATTCTTACCTTTCTGGCATTTTTACACTTTTCTTTTGTAATCTTAAAATGTTCCTAATAAGCGTATGGCACACAAAAATGTAAAAGAAATCCACCAGGTGTTGAAACTCTTCAATATTCAATTCTCTTATATTTCTGAAAGAAGTCTGACCAATCATTTTCTTCAATCCGAATAAAATAATTTGCCGAGCTTTATGACTGTCATCCGTCGTAGCGCCCCTACAGTGCCCCTGTCGCCTACCCCTGTCACCGCTTGCGAGTCGCGCGCCTCTCCGGCAGAAAAAAAAAACGACACATTTGACTGTCAACAAACGAGCGCTGAAATGCTATAATTACGCTAATAACCTTAATGGTAGTTTGTCAGACTACAAAGGTAACTCAACATTACGAGGGCATTTTATTTTATACCACATATAGAATGAAATATTATGTCATTACTGTTAGTCAGTTTTTCACTTACTGGTGCCTCTGATTCTGACTCCATTGACCTGTTTCACTCTCCTAAGAAATAAAATATTGCGTGCGGCGCGAGGAAGTGAGCAGCGCGAGTGAAATGGGTCAATGGAGTCAGATTCAGAGGCAGCTTTTGGTTCACAGGCTTGACTGGGGCAGCTAGCTTATTGGTTGTTGCGCCCCAATGTTGCCGCTATATTTGGGGATTAAGCCCTGCATATGCTGGCCTGATTGGCTAAAACTATTAGCATGTTCATAGCCTGTTTGCAGCAGAGCTGAAAATCCAACAACAAGACCAGTGATTGGTCACAGCGCTTAGGCAGCAACAATTAGTTGTGCTTTTAATTTTGCGAGCACTGAAAGGTTTTTAAACATCATAGTAAGTCTAGGCCGCGGTGCAATCACTTCTAAGCCGCTTTGACATTAAACCGTGGGCTAAATAATCATGATATAATGCAGTAAAATAGCGGTGACGTCGGTGGTGAGTACGGTGTGCTAACACGATGAAGGCTAAACGGAATAACTGCCACAGGAGCCGCAAACCTGAAGCCTCCGGAGGAGGGAAAACCGGTTTTGTCTGTTACACACATTTTTGGTTTGGTTTGGACATCTGTAGTGGTGGTGATCCAGCTGCTTGAGCAGCCTGGGGCCCATTAAAATAGATCACAGATGGTAATGACAACTCAGCTTGGGTCTTATTCTTAGATCGCTCTGAAAAATGTACCTCAGCTCCAGTCGCTATATCCGTAAAGCACTAGCAAAAGTTAGACCATGTGCTCTGTTATAAAACAACTGCAACAAATTATTCTCAACATTTTATTTATTTATTCATTTTTTTGCCATTTAAAGACAACCAAAACCAAAATCTAGCCATTGAAACACCTTATAAGTATTAAAATTCCAAAAATTTCTCCATCTGATTTCTGCTCTTTCGCAATAGGAGGCTTCCTTGAGACAATGTTTACTCTGGAGTAGATTAGACACACACCTTCCTCATAAGGCCCTGAGTGAAGACCTCTTCACTCCAACTGAGTAAAATCCAGCTTCAGAAAGGAGACAGTCTGAAATGCAACCACCTAAATTTGCGAATTAGCACAGTTATTTAGCCCGGAGGTTCGTTCAAGGTCCAGATCAAATAAAACTTCATTATTCCACAAGCGGAAATTGATGCAGTCATGCACATCCTGTTCAACACAAAGAGGTGCTCTGTGCATGCAAACCAACACACGCTCACAAAAGCAAACACGTGTCCGTGCACACATCAAGAGAAAATTCTGTGCAGTGTTAACGAGATAAATTTTATACATCATATACAGTATACTCAATCAAGAATGCCAAAATCTAATAATATAGTCGCACTAATTAGTGAAATCACCTGACTGAGTGAATAGGAGGAGGAGTCACGAGAGGACTTCCACGTCCTGACCTGTGCACTCCCCCTCAGAGCGAAACTGGCATCAGAAACCACAGCTTTCTGAAGAATGTGTCTCTCAGGAAGTGTATTTAAGGGCTGTGGGCTTTTTCTGAGCCGTTTTGTGGAGGTTCTACTGAGGCTTCCCCTCTGCAGAGTGTGAGGACAGGGAACCTGATCTCTGATCTCGAGTTCTCCTGGGAGTACTTCTTCTTTCTCTCTGGAGTCAAATGCAGGCTGCTGAACAGACCACAGACAGCCTCTCGGAGGATAGCTGAGGTCTACGATCCCCAGGGGAGACCCCTGTCTCTACACTCCAGGCTCAGCACTGAGAGCTCGCAGAAGCCTTGTTGTGGTTTGTGAAAGAATACCGCGGTGAAACGTATGACTGAGTCGAGGCAAGCTGAGGATGTACAAACATACACATGCAGACACACACACATACAGACACACACGCATGCACATACAGACACACCCGCATGCACGTACAGACATACACGCATACACATACAGACACACATGCATACACATACACGTACAGACACACATGCATACACAGACATACACACATACACATACAGACACAAACGCATTCACAGACACACACTTATACATACAGACACACATGCATACGCAAACAGACATACACACGCATACACATCTTTTTAATTTTTTTATTAAGCCTTTATTTAACCAGGTAAGACTCACTGAGATTTAAAATCTCTTTTTCTAGAGTGACCTGGCCAAGAGGGCTGCATAAATAAAAAGGACCCATATAAGTTTCATAGAAGGACAATGACACAGAGATATGAAAACATAAAAAAAAAAAGTAAATTAGGCACAGAGACAGTTTCTCATGCCTTCACATTCTAAATCCTTTAAAATTGAACCAAAAGCATTAACAGAAATCAGTTCTGACAATCTCAAGTCCTTCTGAAGGATGTTCCAGGCAGAGGGGGCAGCATATATAAAACCTTTTTTCCGAGCTCCGTGCGAGCACGCGGAACTGTCAAATGCAAAATATCTTGAGAGAGGAGGTTTTAATGGCCTTCACATCAAAAAAGATATATGGACAACTAAGAAGGGACCAGCCCAAGGAGAGTTTGATAAATAAAATGCAACCAATGGGTACGCCTACGTACATACAGAGATGGCCACTCAGCCTTCGAATACAAAGTACAATGAGTTTAGTTTTTTTCTGTATTTAATACCAATTTTAGTTCCTGCAGGCGGGACTGAACAATATCAAATGCAGACTGTAGAAAGTTAATGACCTGTGTTACAGATGATGAGCAGCAATAAATAACTGTATCATCAGCATAAAAATGATAATTAGCATTCGAAAGGTTTTCACATAGGTTATTAACATAAAGGGTAAACAGAATAGGTCCTACAAAACCCAAAACCAGTGAAGTTGGCACATCATGTAAATCGTAGATAAAAACAGAATACAATGATTTGCAAATCCTTTTCAACTTATATTCAATTGAATACATTGCAAAGACAAGATGTTTAATGTTAAAACTGAGACTTTTTTTTTTTTGCAAATAATCACTAACTTAGAATTTAAAGGCAGCAACACATTGCAAAAAAGTTGGCACAGGGGCCTTTATACCACTGTGTTACATCACCTTTCCTTTTAACGACACTCAGTAAACGTTTGGGAACTGAGGAGACCCATTTTTGAAGCCTTTCAAGTGGAACTCTTTCCCATTCTTGCTTGATGTACAGCTTAAGTTCTTCAACAATCCGGGGTCTCCGTTGTCGTATTTTGCGCTTCATAATGCGCCACACATTTTCAATGGGAGACAGGTCTGGACTACAGGCAGGCCAGTCTGGTAAACGGCGGCGTTTCTGGGTGCTGTTGATAAATGGCTTTCGCTTTGCATTGTAGAGTTTTAACTTGCACTTGCAGATGTAGCGACGAACTGTAGTTACTGACAGTGGTTTTCTGAAGTATTCCTGAGCCCATGTGATGATGTCCTTTACACACTGATGACGGTTTTTAATGCAGTACCGCCTGAGGGATCGAAGGTCACGGGCATTCAATGTTGCTTACGTGCAGTGATTTCTCCAGATTCTCTGAACCTTTTGACGATATTACGGACCGTAGATGATGAAATCCCTAAATTTCTTGCAATAGCTCGTTGAGGAATGTTGTTTTTAAACTGTTCGACAATCAGCTCACGCATTTGTTCAGTAAGTGGTGACCCTCGCCCCATCCTTGTTTGTGAATGACTGAGCATTTCAGGGAAGCTGCTTTTATACCCAATCATGGCACCCACCTGTTCCCAATTAGCCCATTCACCTTTGGGATGTTCCAAATAAGTGTTTGATGAGCATTCCTCAACTCTCAGTCTTTTTTGCCACTTGTGCCAGCTTTTTTGAAACATGTTGCAGGCACCAACTTCCAAATGAGCTAATATTTGCAAAAAATTACAAAGTTTACCTGTTCGAACATTAAGTAACTTGTCTTTGCAGTGTATTCAATTGAATATAGGTTGAAAAGGATTTGCAAATCATTGTATTCTGTTTTTATTTATGATTTACACAATGTGCCAACTTCACTGGTTTTGAGTTTTGTAAAACAGAACCTTGCGGCACCCCTTTAGATACTGTTAAGAAAGAGGAGGTGGACCCTGCTATTTGACAGATAGTTGGAGAACCAAGCTACTGCTCGCTTAGACCATCCAATTTGGTGACGCATGGCGACTGAAATGCTATGGTCAACTGTGTCGAAAGCTTTCGATAAATCAATAAAAAGTGCTGCACAATATTTTCCGCAGTCTAATGCCTCAATAATGTCATTTGTGACTTTAAGAGCAGCAGTCATAGTGCTGTGTTTTTTCCTGAAACCAGACTGAGAATTTGATAAAATGCCCTTAGAATCTAAAAATTTCTTTAATTGATTGCTCACAAGCTTTTCAAATACTTTAGCTAGGACACAAAGTTTGGAGATCGGTCTATAGTTATTCCAGTAAAAGGGTTGCCCCCCTTTCAAAAGAGGAAGAACAAAGGCAGATTTCCAGACTTTTGGGATCTCACTGCTAATAAAACTAAAATTATAAATCAAAGACAAAGGTTCAGCAATAAAATCAGCAGCTAGCTGAAGAAAATAAGGGTCCAGCTTATCAGGGCCTGATGATTTCTCAGGGTCCAGGTGGCTTAACTCTCTATGGACCTCAGCAACAGATACAGGCATAAGCTTAAATGTGCAGTCAGTAGGCCTATATGAGCTTGTGAAGAAATAAAATGCTCATTAAAACATTGAAGCATGGCTGACTTGTTAGTCAGAGCAAAGGAATTGTGAACAATGTAAGTAGGAAGTTCACCAGAGGGTACATGGTCAGAAGTTTGTTTAATTATTTTCCAAAACTTTTTCGGGTCATTTAATGTTTTTGTAGTTTCAGAGAGATAATAATCAGATTTAGCCTTCTTTATAAAAAATGGACACTTATTACGAAGCTGTCTAAAACGAGCTGAGCCAGTTTATTTCCGTTTTAGATTTTCTTGCCCTGGCCCAGGCGACATCCCTGTCTTTCAGGAGACTATTCAGCTGAGGAGAACACCATAAACTGTTTCGACCTTTCACTCTGAACTGGCGGAGCCGGGCATGTTCATTTACAATACTTGAAAAACCATCATAAAATAACTTCCAGGCCAGTTCCACATCATCAAAAAGTGAAATTTTATCCCAATCATAATGAGACAGATCACAAAAAAAGGCTTGTTCACAAAAATGTTTCAAATCTCTTTTAATAATGACTCGTGGCTTAGACTTTGGGAGTTTAGCCTTTCTAACTGCTGCTACGACACAGTGGTCACTCATATCATTTGCAAAGATTCCCATGTCTGAGAATTTATGTGGGGGGTTTGTAAGAATTAAATCAAGCAAGGATGAGCTCTCAGGACATTTAATATTAGGACGAGTTGAACCATCAATTAATTGAGTCAGATTAAAAGAATCACAGATAGATTTAAAGCTGCCTGAATCTGAGGACAGCCAATCAATATGAAAATCTCCGACAAGAAGAAGCCCATTCGAACTAAATTTAGATAAGGGCTTCTTCACAGGCTGATGGTGGTCTATAACACCCAATTACAGTCATGAACTGACCTGGCATGAACTCAAGCTTCAGGGCAAGGGGCTCAAACTGCCTGCTAATAGCGTTATAATGTTGCAGTGGAATTTGTTTTTTATATAAATAGCGATGCCACCGCCCTTCCTGGGGCGATCGCAGCGAAAAACACTGTAATACAGACACACATGCATACACATACAGACAAATATACATAGACGTACAGACGCATGCATACACATACAGACACACATCCATACACATACAGACAAATACACAGCATCCTCCATCATTATTGGCACCCCTAGTAACGGTGTGTTAAAAGCCTTAAAATAAATTCAACTTTTATTGCAGAAGCATACTCTCACACTGTAAATTGTAGAAAAATGTATCTTTCAACTCTATTGAATTTTAAGGGGGAAAAAAATCCCTGACTAAGCAATAAATATTTTTCGTAAAATCACCTGTTCCACAATTATTGGCACCCCCAACAATTCCTAGGAAATAAATGTAATTGAACTATTTCTGTCCTTTCTACAGCAGTTTACAAAGTTGATCAGATTATCTAGGAACATTTAATTGGTAATTCATCACTTCCTGTTTCCCTGGGGTTTAAATATGACGTGACACAAAGGCCATTTCTCTTATCCACTCTTCAACATTGGAAAGACAAAGGAACACACCATTCAAGTAAGGCAGATATGTGTCGACCTTCACAAGTCAGGCAATGGCTACAAGAAAATAGCCACTCGCCTGCACCTGCCCATATCTACTGTAAGAAGAATCATCAAGAAGTTTAGAACAACTGGAACAGCCGTAAACAAGCCTGGACGAGGACGCAAGGTTATTTTGCCGCCACACACAGTGAGGAGGATGGTAAGAGAAATAAAAAGTTCTCCCAAGCTCACTGTTAAAGAATTGCAACAAATGGTAGCATCTTGGGGTCACAAAGTCTCCAAAACAGCCATCAGGCGCTATTGACATGCCAACAAGCTGTTTGGGAGGCATGCACGGAAAAAACCTTTTCTCACTCACAATCATAATCGCAAACGTCTGGAGTTCGCTAAGCGGCGCTGGGACTTCAACTGGGACCGTGAGCTTTGGTCAGATGAGACCAAGATAGAGCTTTTTGGCAACAAACACTCTAAATGGGTCTGGCCGAACACAAAAGATGAGTATGCAGAAAAGCACCTCATGCCAACTGTGAAGTATGGGGAAGGATCGGTGATGGTGTGGGCCGGTTTCTCTTCCAGAGGCCCTGGGAACCTTGTTAGGGTGCATGGGATCATGAACACTTTTAAATACCAGGTCATTTCAAATCAAATTCTGGTGGCCTCTGCCCGAAAGCTGAAGATGGGTCGTCACTGGGTCTTTCAGCAAGATAATGACCCTAAACATGTGGCCAAATGTACGCAGAAATGGTTCACCAGACACTGAATCGAGCTCCTCCCATGGCCATCTCAGTCCCCAGACCTCAACCCCATTGAAAAACTGTGGAGTGAGCTGAAGAGGAGAGTGCAGAGGAGAGGACCCAGGTCGCTGGATGATTTAGAGAGATTGTGCAAAGAGGAATGGTCGAAGATCCCTCTTTCTGTATTCTCCCATCTTGTGAAACATTATAGGAGAAGATTAGGTGCTGTTTTGTTGGCAAAAGGGGGTTGTATTAACATCAGGGGTGCTAATAATTGTGGCACACATGATTAGATGATAAATAATTATTTCTTAATGTGGTATTTTTTTCCCACTGAATAAATGCACTTGAATTAAAGGTTGGATTTTCCTCTTTTTTTCATTGTGGTCCTATATTATTTAGAAAAAAACTGAATTTGCATCTGGCAAATTTGGCAAATGCTGAAGTCTCGGCGATGTATTGCCCATTAGCAAACACTCTCTATAATACGTCTCGCGGATGAAATTTCATTCATCGCGTTGACGTCGGCGAGACGTATGTGTGCTGTCTGGGGTGAGTCCTATGTTTGAAGTTCACTAAAAACACTAAATTCACAGCTGATTTTATCACTCTGCCTTTTCTGATTATCAGCGTTTCTCCATCTGTAACAAATGCTAGCCTTACACAAAACGACTTTCAAAGCGGTCTGACTGTCACAGACAAATGTCTAAAGTCAGAACAAAATCATGAGAGCTTCGCTTGAGTTAGGGCATACACGTGCCATCTCAATTGTTTGGAGTTGGTCATAAAACTCAGTTTGACTGTCTTTTTCATGTCTTGACATTCTGATAAAGTCAAACACGTTCAAAGGTGTACTGAATCGGATTTGTCCATTGCTGCTGGTAAATGCAACATTCAAAGTTGGCCCCTCATCCGCAGTTCAACCACACAAGAAGCGCCGGGCCCTTGAACGTAATTTGGGCTTTGCTCAGCACTAGATACTCAGTATGATCCTATGGAAATTATAGTTGGCTGGTGCTAACAAAATTTTAGCTTGTTCACTCAAAATTACTTTATATTGTGGATCTAGACCTTAATTGTTTATGACAACATTGCTACACCTGTTCCACAACAATATAAAAAATAAGCTGCCAACAGTAATGTTAGTTATCAGCGAGCCGGAATAATGTTACCTGCTCATTACGAACAATATAGCTTTACTATGTTGGTTGGAGACAGCCACAACCTGACTTGCATGTTAAGTAGAAAATGATTCTAAAATCAAATTCAGCACGACATACCTTACGGGTTATTTCTCAAAACTTAAATTGTTTGCTTTGGTCAATGGTAGAACTGAGGGCCTGATCTACTAAAGCTTTGCGTGTATAGAAACGCGTGCAAATGCCGTATCACCCGCAAATTAACCTGCAATCTCATCTACTAAGGGTGTGCACTGAGGACTGTGTCTTTGAAGAGTCCAAATTTGCACATTCTATGCAGTTAGTCCTTTTGGCCCTGATGAATATGTAATAAGGGGCGTGCCTATCCTAGCGTGCAAAATATGGGAGGAGAAAATGCGAATACAAAATTTTAGCACATGCATAGTGACTTATCTAGCCTGAAAGCAATTTCAGTGACGGTGATTGCGTTTGCGATTTAATACCTTTAAAAGGTAGGTACTAATTGGCTCCACGTAATTGCGCACAGACAGGGCTGCCATTATTGCCGCAAGGAGAAGACGCAGGCGGCGAGTACACTGAGAACGGGTGTTCAAATCCATGCGACAATGTTTGGGATGTCAGAGGAGAGAATAATCCAGACATATCGCCTATCCAGCAATGCCATTTTGGGGCTGTTAGATGAAATAAGGGCTGATTTGGAGCCAGTCATAGGAAGTCATGCCACACCTGCAATGACAAAACTTCTTGCTACTCTCCATTTTCTCAGAACTGGTCCATTCCAGCGTGCAGTAGCTCTCACTGCTGGGATCTCCCAAACCAGTTTCTCGTGTGGACTGTCTCAAATACTGGATGCCATGTTGCACAGGATGGGCCAGTACATAGTTTCTATCCACACAGGAAGTACTGAGTGAAACCAAACACGAGTTTTATGCAGTTGCTCGCTTCCCCAGAGTAATCGGAGCGAATGACTGCACTCGTGCAAATTGCTTCCCCCTCAAACACTGAGCATGCACTGTTATAAACTTGCACCTTTTTTGCCAGTTATTTTAACAGGAATTTTACAATCAGTTTTTAACACAGGTTCTGTGTATGTTAACCATAAACCACAGTTTAATGTGCGCAGGACTCTACTTACAGTTAAAATAACAAGGAAACAATGCATTAACTGTAATATTCAGTGTATTTATAACAGTGTATTCGCTTCCTCCACGAGCTCCTCCATCTCCAAGGAGTCGGATTTCATGTTGCGCTCGGATTTGTCCTTTTCCTACAGACTGTCCGCGGTGGGAATGACTGCAGCACGCAAAGTCCTCATGTAAATAATGCTGTTTGCACCAGCAGTCATTTAGGAAGTTACTCTTAGATCACCCACAAAATGTAAGCCAACCAAACATGCAAAATGTTACCCCGAGCAGCAATTTAGCGCTCTTTATCTGGGATCTTAGTACATCAGTCCCTTAGTGTGTATGTGCAGTACTTACTGTAGCTTGTACCTAAAGTTACACTGCTAGCTAGCTACTGTTTCTTGAACATTATGTTTGCTGCAATGTAAAAGCAGATACTTTAGCAAGCTAAATGAGCTGAACCACAGGCACATACCTGTCTAAATGAGCTGAACCACAGGAACGTACCTGTCCAAATGAAAGCAGGCTGACTCTGAGTTGCAATTCATCACCATCCTGTTCAGGTTAATGTAGGTAGTCCACTCATGATTCTCATCATCAACCCCGAGATTCAGTTGAGGACCTTGATTAGTGGTATCAGGAATACAACTGCTTGGAATATAAGCCTATACCCACACCAGTCCTTTCCTTGGTGCAAAGAGTACATACAAGTGTTGGGATTTGGTGCAATACTTATATGAGGAGGTACAAGTGGGTGGTCTGTCTGTCCATTGTTTTGGACATTATGCTTGTGGGATACACACTGCCATCCAGTGTTTTGGACATTATGCTTGTGGGATACACACTGCCATCCAGTGTTTTGGACATTATGCTTGTGGGATGCCCACGGCCATCCAGTATTTTGGACATTATTCATGCGGAGCGACAGAAATAATGTGAAGTTGAAGAAACCTGGTCATTGATCTGCATGATGATCTATCTGTATTCTGGACATTACTTATTTGAGCTATTTACTCAGCATGCGTAACGTCCAATACTTTTGATAGAGCACAGACTCAGATGTATTCCAACACATAGACATGCAGTACATAGGTTATGTGTTTTCAGTTTGTGATATATAATGTATTTCCATCCCCCAACAGAAAAAAGTCTGATCAAAACTTGAACAATATAAGACTATTTCTGACTACCGTCAACTTACCTCTTACTTGCGGATGCAGCCATTGTGACTGTTTGTGGTAATGTTGTGATTCTGCCTTGACCACGTTCATGCCCTGTTTATTCTGACTGCCCTTTGTGTTTTTTGACTATTTGCCATGTCTGACTATTCTTTGTATAATGTATTGTGATTTGGTTACCTTGATTTGTCATGTTTAGTCTTAGTTTACTTTTTGCCACATCACATTCCGGTTCATGTTTTCCATTTTGCTTTGCACTTTGTCTCCCCCGTCTGGACTCATATCTTGTCATTGCACTGAGCCCCAGTCTTGTGTTTCACTCTTCGGGTGATTTATTGGATTCTGGTTTCCTTCCGATCTCGTTTACTGGCTTCACTCTTCTTTTCTATCTACTACCAATACTAACAGTTGATTATTTTCTCCTGAGATTACTAACAACAACTAACTTTGTATATAATACTGACTGACTTACGAACACCAAGGATTTGTATAGTTGCACTTACTAATTGATTAACAAGCCCTCAGCACTCGCCCTGTTCTAGTCTCCGCCTCTTTGCTCTCCCTGATTACCTTTGCTGCATTTTCTGTGAAAGCTCACATCTGATCGCGCTGTCCTGTTTTTCATTATCTATGAACGTTAGAAACTCTGTAACTGGAGCTGTTTATCTTTGTATTGGTTTGTCCCGTGATCCCTGTCCGGGTTTTGGCTTCTGCCAAATCCCATGTGATCAGGTTCTCCCTCACGTGCTGCTCCTTTGTAATCAGTCTGACTGTTTGCACCTGTGTCCCTCACCATGTGACCTCCCCAGAAGTGTTTATTAGGTGTCTTCTCACAGCCAGTCTCTGTCAGATCGTTTTCCTCAGTCTCCTTGTGCCACACTTCTTTTCGCCTTGATTACTCAGTGTTTATCTTTCTGACTGGACCGCCCGACTTTTCGATTTTTGCCTTTGTGATTTTGGATTATTGTTGCATCTGTGAGTTTTGACCTTTTAATGCCCGACTACGAGATCTGTTTGCTGCCCTGGTTACGATTTGGATTACGCCCATTGGATTCTGGTTTTGCTTCTTTGACATTCCTGTACCTTTGAACCAGACCCATTTCTGTCCGACTACGATTATTGTGATTGCTGCCCTGGTTTTCGATTCTATTTTTGCCCAACTGGATTTTGATTTTTGGATTGGACTCTGTACTTTTGCCTTCTGCCCTGCGGGGATCCTCCCCCTTTAATAAAGCAAGTTCTACTGCATTGCCTGGTTCTTGCAACTGGTTCCTGATCGCACCATTACAGGTAAATCATGTGACTAATCAGAGAGGCACCTAGTGAGGAAATTATCTGGAAATGTCCAGTAAAATGTATACTGACTAACTTCCAACGCAACACTTGGGTTTATTGTTACACGTCATTTTCCTACGATAAATTAAACCATACATAACAAATATTAAGATTCAAATCAAAAATAGTTTTAGAGTCAGGAATGAAGTACAGATTTTTCCTGGTTTCAAATTCATTGCATCAGTTGAAGGCACAATTCTGGATCACCAAAGTTAGTATCTTGTATGGCCTCCTCTGTTGTCTGGACTGATCATAAATCTCCAGTACATTCAGCAAACCAAGCGACGTAATTCCTGGCAGGCGCGGTGGTTGGGGTTGGTTTTTTTTTTTTTTTTTTTTTAAACCGTTTAAACTTCACGTTAACCTATTGCCCTGGCTCAAAAAATATTAAGCCAGATGCCTTATCGCAGATTTACGACCGGTCAAGCAGATTTTGGCACCCGTCCAGTGGAACATGGAACCTGTGGTTCAGGAGGCTTTAAGAACCGATCCCGGTCCTGGTGGGGAACCACCCGGTTGTCTATATGTTTCCGGAGCGGTTCCTCACGGGTTCTCCAGTGGGGACACTCTTCCCCTCTGGCAGGTCACCCTGGGGCCCATGTTACCAAACAGTTCTTAGCCCGACGATTTTGGTGGCCCAGCCTGATGAAGGACATTCAGGAATTTGTGGCAGCATGCGGCACTTGTGCCAAGAATAAGGTGTCCCATCTCGCCCCCGCTCGCTTGTTTCACCCGTAGCCGGTACCCAAACGCCCTTGGAGCCATATTGCACTCGATTTTATCACGGGCCTGCTCGTCTCTGATGGCAATACTGTCATCCTGGTTGTGGTCGACCGTTTTTCCAAGACCGCTCATTTTATCGCGCTGCCTAAACTGCCTTCCGCGAGGGAGACAGCCCTCCTAGTTGTAAACCACGTGTTCCAGTTGCATGGTCTCCCCCTTGATGTGGTTTCTGACAGGGGTTCTCAGTTTGTGGCCAAATTTTGGCGTGCTTTTTGTAAACAGTTGGGGACCACAGTAAGCCTGTCATCGGTGTTTCAACCTGATGCTAACAGGCAGACTGAGCGCACTAATCAGTCCCTAGAGAATACTCTTCGGTGCTTAGTGGCCGAAAATCCTGCGTGCTGAAGTCGTTTTTTGGCATGGGCTGAATACTCCCATAACTCATTATGTAACTCCTCTACAGGTCTTTCTCCTTTCAAGGCCCAGTTGGGTTATCAACCTCCTCTATTTCCTGAGTCTGAGAAGGAGTCAGAAGGTCCCTCTGTTGAACGCTTCATTCGACGCGGCCGCTCTGTTTGGACTTAGGTCCGTTCCTCCTTGTTGCGGGCTGGGAGTAGTCAGAAATCTGCTGCTGACAGAAAGCTCCGTTTGACCCCATCTTATCGAGTGGGCAAAAGAGTTTGGCTTTCTACTCGGGATCTCCCCCTGAAAGTTGAATTTAAATCGCTTTATTGGCCCCTTTTAGATTGTGCGGAAGATTAACCCTGTCACCGTGCGTCTTAAGCTTCCTAGATCCTTGCAGATCCATCCCTCCTTTCATGTGTCCAGGCTTGAACCGGTTAGCACCAGTGTCCTGGCACTTGCCGACAAATCCCTGCCCCCACTGCGGATGATTGAGGGGGCCCCGGTGTGCACCGTATGTCGTATTGTGGCTGAGAGGCGTGTTGGTTGGGTATTCCAGTTTTTGGTAGATTGAGAGGGATACGGTCCTGAGGAGCGTTGTTGGGTCCCTGCTCGGGATATCCTGGACCCTGCCCTTATTTCTAAGTTCCGTGCTAGGGGTTCTTTGAGAACGTCTGGGGCCGTCCCTTAGACGGGGGGGGGGGTCCTGTCATGGTTTGCTATGTGCTTTTTGCTTTCTTTGTTACTCTCGTCCCTGATGACATCGTTTTCTTTCCCCATCTGATTTTCTGCCCAGCTGGCTGATTATTCCTGGGTGGTCCTTCCCGGAGTCTATTTAAGCCGGAGGTCGCCACACCTCCTTCACTGGAGTGTTTGAAAAGACTTTGCTCACTTTGGCTCAATATAGTAATAGTCAGGGGTTTGCCGATTTATATATATTCTTTGTTTCTGGGAAGCTTAGCTTCTTTAGGTTTATTGGCACTGTTGTTGGGTGCCTTCTTGGTTTTGTCTTTTATTGACATTTCTTTTCTATCTGGTCGCTCGCTTCGTTTCTGGAACTTAAGCCTTTTGTTTATTCAGAAACGCAAGCTCCTTTCCTTTTATTTGGCCCAAATCACTTTCAGCTGCGTCGGCTCGCTGCTTGGTGCAGCTTTGCCTGCCGCGGCATCTGATACTCCACTCTAACCAGCCATTACACAAAGTCCATTCAGCAGAGATACGGAAGCTGGACGTGCTGATGTATTCGTAGCGTCCTGAGGTATTCCTTGCGCTTTAGCGGTAGAGACAGGCCAAATCTGATGAGCTTCATGTCTGATCAAGACTTGAGCAATATAAGACAATGTCTGACTTTCGTCAAGTTACCTCTTACTTGTGGATGCAGCCATTGTGATTGTTTGTGGTAAATCATGCGACTAATCAGAGAGGTACCTATTGAGGAAATTATTATCTGGAAATGTCCAGTAAAATTTACATTTTTTGTTTTCAGGGTATCTGTGACCCTAGAAAAAATAAACCCTACTTAACTTATGTCCATAATATTGGACAACATGCAACGAAAGGTTAAATACTCATGCCATTGGACTTTGAGAATTCAGTGACCCCTCTGAGAATGTCTGCAAAGTCCATTCAGCGGAGATACGGAAGCTGGGCATGCTGATGCATTCTTAGCGTCCTGAGGTACTCCCTGCGCTTTAGCGGTAGAGACGGGCTAAATCTGATGTGCTTCATGTCCTGTCATCATGATGGTCGCTAATTCCGTCTGGATTGAGGAACAGCCCGCAGAGTCTCTCTCTCTCTCTCTGGTTCCCGTAAACGCTTGCTGTCTTTGCTTATGCTGCAAGTTCTTTTCTGTTCCTCTTGAGTGCCCAGTCTTGGCCAAGCATGACTTTGCATGTTATTGTAATTTATGAAAAGCGCCTCAACTGACCAGCGGGGTGCCTCTGTTGCAAAGTGCTGGTCTCATGTTGAAAATAGAGCTGCACTTCCTGTAATGACCGCGTTACCCATTCACTTCCTGTGTGCATTTCGCTGTCTGACCGACACACAGGAAGGCTCTTTGATCAATCCTACGGCCATAAAATAATGAGGGTGCCCTGTGGGGGTTTCATTAAGAGAATACTGAAATGAAGTTTAGTGAATTTATGTAAAAACAGGGATCCAACGTTTCACAGAGTTTATGCAGCTACTCTTCTGTGGGTAGATGTACGGTGTCTTAATTTCTGGCTACAGCTCAGTTCTGCTGATTAATGTATTTAAGGGACCCGTGTATCCCCTACACTTTGAGTTCTGTGCCCCGGGAAAGTCCCTCTGCGCCTGGGTCCTTCACACTCCCTCTCGTCTCCAGTAAAAGCCAATCATTGAAAAAGTCATTGAACTTCACTACTTGCATGTGCCAAGACTTAAGATGTTCAATAATAATAATAAAAAGGATTGATTTTATTGGAGCGTTAAGAGTTTTATGACCACCTTACACCAAACGCTTGAGATGATAGGAGAACACGCAAACTCCACCAAAACTCTCGTGATTTTATTCCGATATTGGAATTTTGACTACCAGAGTTAAATCGCTTCAGGTTGTTCGGTCTCCAGGCAGCATTAGTTGTTTTCTTTGCTTGATGGAGACCAATAATTTGCCCCTCTTGAAACACAGTAACATCCTTTCCACTCCCACGGGACACCTCTTTCAACATGGTTGTTTAAGAAATGAGAAGCTGCTTGTTGTATCAGTCAGGGTTAAAATAATTATTGCCAGCTGAAAATCAATTGCTGCAATAATTACTCAATCATAGTATCCTGAGTATTTGCTTTTTCAAATCCAAACGGTGACTGTTTTTATAGCTAGGCACTGTAAACTCACTGCATCCTACTGTGCTAGATGACTGTCGCGTTCCCAGTCTTACAGCTTTAAATTATATGTTGCACTCATTGTTTTTTGTGGAAAAGCTCACTGGATGTTCTCTGCTTCTCGTTTGTCAGGAGAGTTCGTCTAACGTAAAGGCCATCATGGCCCGCTTCAACACAGGTCCCAGCTCCACTGAGGGGCCATCAGGTGGGGCCTTGAATTCCAGGGCAGGTTCTGCTGAGGAACCTTCAGGGGGTGGGCGCCCTAAAGTGGCCCTGCACCCCACACTCTCCTCGGGGCCCCCCACACCAGTGAAGAAGCAGGCTCTGGAAGGCAGCCTCTCAGTCACAGGTGGGACCCCCCCCAAACCCAGTTTCCTGAAGAGTGCTGCTCCAAGTAAGAGCAGCCCGGACGTATGCGAGTTCCCCCGGCCCAAACCGCTACCGGGGAAATTCGGTGCCCCCCCGTTGGACAATGGGAGGCCCGGAGCCTTCAAACCCAAACCGCCTGACCTGCAGCAGGACTCTGAACCCAAACCTCTGCACCCGAAAGTGCTGGCAAATAAGCCTGCTCTTAGCACTGCCACTAACGAGGAAATGACCTGCCCAAGACCGCCCCCCGCCCAGACCAAACCCTCCGCCCTGAACAAGCCCCCTCTCGCCCAGGCCAAACCGTCCCCCATCCAGGCCAAACCATCCCCCATCCAGGCCAAACCGTCCCCCATCCAGGCCAAACCATCCCCCGTCCAGGCCAAACCATCCTGGGTGAAAGACGATGCCAAAGAAGAGGACAGCGGTGCTGAGGTGGTCCCTCCCAAAATGCCCCTGGGGCCCAAACCCAAGAGCTCGTTTATTAAGATGAAGACCCAGGTGGAGGAAGCAGCCACCGCACCTGTGTTGCCCAACAAAAGCGCCAGTTTCCGGGCGGCGCAGAACCGCTTTGGAACCCAGGAGCCAGAGAGCAGCAGCAGCACACAGCCGAGCTCCCATGATCCTCCGGAGCCCCGACGTCCCGTGCCCAACAGAAGCAGCTTTGTGAGGGCCCAGCAGGCGCGAAAGGAGCAAATTGACCCGGCGGCTCCGAAGAGGATCCCCCTGCTGAATATACTGGCTTTGGGGAGCCCCCCAGCCAAGCCCAACAGACCCCCCAACGTCAACCTGGAGAAGTTCCGGAAACAGGCAGAACCCCAGGTCAACGGTGAGTTCAGCCTCCTCTCTTCCTACGGGATGGGTGATCAGGATGGGAGTCAGGTTTTGTAAAGTGTGGAAGGTGACCGGGTCGCTGATTTGCTGGTGGTGGGGTTTGGGATTCTGACATGATCTGGAGAGAGGATCCTGGGAAGCTCTGTGCTGGTAGGCTAATGAGCAAGACCTTTGACCCCTAAAACTACTCCAGGAGCATTACCTCCGTTTCTCTCCATTTCTTACCCTGCTTGTCTGTGTCGCATTTCTCCCAGTGCGTCCTCGATAAAGGTAAAACATGCTCTCGATGAATCTCCTGGGTTAAATGGAGTCCCTGGGTTGATCCACGGCCTGCTGGTGCCCCAGGATGGGTTGATTTAACACCTCTACTCATTTTGACTGAATGTCGTACTACCGCAATGAATTGATTTACCACTTTTTAAAGGCTTTTGACACAATCTCTTCTCATCATGAAATTGTGCCACAAATAATCCTAATAATCCTAATTTTCTATTTGTTTGTATTGGGCCCCATGCTATATATTAGTTATGTAAAAGTAGAAAACAAATAAATTATGAATTGATATTTGCTGCCTGGATTGAGTGTAATACTGAGATATCGCCCCTAAGATGCATGTAGCTGACTTACTATTTTTAAGTATGAACATAGGCTCGAATACGTCTGTATTTGTGCGCTTATTCAGACCGACACGGTATTTTAATACAAAGGTACTATTTCGCCGAACCCTAAATGTAAACCTTAATCTTAAGCCCTTCCCTGACCCTTACCCAGGCCTAAACCTTAATCTTCACCATCTCCTGCAAATCCCCCAATGAGACTTAATTTAACACTTAGCCGTAGACTAGAGCCTAATTCTAAGACCTAACAGTATAACTAGACTTTGTCCTAATCATATCCCCTGTTGCGATTCAAGACCTAAACCTAATCTCTGGTTTAGAATTAATCTCTGCTGTGAGGACCCTAAACATGTGCTAAAGTCAGTATATGTGCGACTTCACTGTAACTGTGAGATGTTTTAGTTTTCACAAGTGTAGTAAACAAGAGCTTTCTCTCTGCTTCTTTCTCTCACACATAAGCACACACTGTGTACTGCGCGCACATACACACACACGCGCGCGCACACACACACTCTTACGCACACAATCCGTCTCTCTCTGTCTCTCTCACACTCAAACACATCCTCTCTTGTTCACACACACGGACACACGCATGCTGACTTGTTGCAGTGATTTTAGGTTCATGACTGGAGTTAAGTCTGATCTCTTCTTCTCTGCCGGTTGTGTAGTGAGGTGTGCTTTGGGTCCTTACAGCAGAGATGTAGGGTTCAGGGCTGGAGTAAGCTCTGCTCACACACACTCTCTCAGTTCCTCTTCTGTTTGGAGGACTTTGCTTCACTGAGAAGTTCCTCTTACAAGCACCAGAAAGTACTGAAGTTTCACTTTTTAGTCCCAACAAATTCTGCTGTTATAGCTGTTCCCAGAACTGAGCAATCATTCACAAATGTGTGTATACCCCCACAAACCACAAATGCACTCACACACAAGCGCGCACACACACATGCACACACTCACGCACATTTTGGGTTTTTACGTCATGTGGGGACATTGCTCAGACCTACATTCATTACCTAAGCCCTTTCCCTGACCTTAACCCTCAACAGTACATATATAACCCTAACTCTAACCCTAACGCTAAATAATAGACACATACACACACACAAATATCCCCACAAATGCTCACACAAAATTTTCTTTGCAGTGTAAATACATACATTTCACTCCTCAGACCTCCTTAACACATAAACTCTGTATTATTTTATTTCATGACGGTTCAGTTAAGTTCAAAGTTGCATTATTTGCCCAAAGTCAACAACACTTTTAAAGTTTCTAGAAGTAAAAAATAAATAAACAAAAAATAAAATAATAATAATCAGTCCCAAATGTGACCAGTGGGATTGAATGGGTTAATCCTGCTTTACTCTCAGTTTTGTGAATGTAAAGATAAATTCTGCTTTACTGTGAGTTTTGGATTGTAAAGGATAATCCTGCTTTAATCTGATTTTTTTGTGAATGAAAAGTTTAATCTTGCTGTAATGTGAGGTTCATGAATGAAAAGGATAATCCTGCTTTAATCTGATTTTTTTGTGAATGAAAGAGTTAATCCTGATTTGTTGTCGGTTTTTGCGATTGAAAAGGTCCTGGGATGAAGAAAGAAACTCCTCCTCCGCCTCTTCCGCCTCCTCACCAAGGAAACTCGATGGCCCCTCCCCTGCCCCCTCACAGCTCCGCCCCCAGCCTACCGCCCCGCCCATCCCAGGCCATGTGAGCTTCATCAATCACATTATCCAGATTTATGTTAATTTCTCACTCTTTCATGAGGCAGGAATACCGAGTCACCAGGGGAATTTTGCTGAATAAAACCTGGAACAACTGTCTTACTTCAGTCCATGTTCCAGATTAGTGAGGGCTCTGGGTCCAGCCCAGTGCAGTTATCCAGCTAACTCTATAATCCTGCTTTGTGAAACCAGCCCAGAGCTGCCCTGAGTCTTACGTTTCTCTATCTCTTTGTCTCTCCAGAATCCAGCCTGATCCAGATGAGAATTACGATGATGTCGGGGTGATGAGTCATGCGGCTCCACCCCCTCCCGGAGGTGAATATTGCACTTCTCGACCCCTGCACCTGAGGATGGGGCGAATGTCCCTGGGGGGGCTCTGGTCTGTTTACACTAGACTGTAATACCTGCCTGCTTCCTCATTCCAGTGCTGTGAAATCCTTTCTGTTTTGAAAGATTTGTTCTCTAAACCTTGACTCATTCCATCTCTGCATGTTCCCTTTTTTTCCTACTTTAGGTCACCCGAGTCGAGCGGGAGAGGTGAGATCACCTGACACAGCGAGGGAGGACTTTTTTGAGTCTATCGACTGAGATACATTTGGTCCCGTGATGTTTAAAGGGGACCTTGTTGAAGGAAAAAGCATGAAAAATGTCTTTAATCATAACATCTATACACTTTGTGTGTAAAGACAGACATGTAGTTACAAGTTATGTCTAAAGATGCATTTTCGTGTGTTGGACGGTTGTATGTTTGTGTAGTGCGTGATGCGGTCAGATATTATCAATGCTTTTATACCAATGAGCAGGTTCAACAGGAGTTATAAATTCTCCCATCTAACAACTGACCATTGTATGAACTCAGATCAGTTGATTTTAAATGTTGAGATTGTGTGCGTCCGGAGTGTTGGGGGTTTGTGTTGGGTTTGCATGAAATAAGTTTCCATTCTTACATGAGGAGAGAAGAAGAGTTGCACAGTTTATCATTAGCTTTGAGTGCGTATTGCCATTGTAGCTACATTATATGCCCCAATTTCCACCATACCAAACACCGATGAAACACAGTTCTGCAATGTCTTTTAAGTTTTAGACCTGTTGAAAATCCCACCCAAAACCAGCCAGGATTTTATCGTTCTTTAAGCTTTGTGTGCCATCCTGGTCAGAGCAGGATAGTCGCTGCTCGCAGCTTCAAACCCAGTGAAGCTGGTTGAGAATCTGCTGACCGGACTGCTGACGGGTGGCCTAACCAGCTGACCAACTAATAAACTGCTTGTTGATCAGCTCTTAGCGGTTATAACACAGCTTATCCCAGCTTTGTCCGGTACTGAAAGGGATTTTATTCAGGGTCCAGTCGTATTTCACTATTCAGGTAGTTTGCTGAGCTGAGTTTCCCTTCTAAGCCGGTGCTGTGTGGCTGTTGTTTTTCTCAGGAACTGGAGTAGCTCTTTGTATATTTGACAGCTGTGCCACTAATTTTGTCTTTTATTATGACAGGACAGTGGAAGCGATGAGGAGACGTACGAGGATCCTGACGAGAGAAGGTGATACTTTTTACTTTATTTCTTCAGGAAACACTATCGTTTTTTCACCCCATTTCATTTTCGTTTGGCTCAGTTCTGCCATCTAGTGGTGGTTTCCCCAGTTTACGCGCTGTGCAGTTCTTCACCCAGCCGCGGCACATAGATTATATGGGGCATCAACTTTTCATTTCGTTCATGAATTTTCCTGAATTATATCTGAAAGGAAATGATGTCTCTCGGAAATGGAGATGAAAAGATTTATTTTTCCTCAGATTTTCTTCATAACAAACCCCCTCCCCCTTTCAAGCTGAAAATTATCGGCACAAACCTCCCTCTGACTTCCTGACCGATGTCTGGCCTCCTGGTCATACTGCAGTAATATCTGCTGCCAGATGGCGGGCCTTACACTCTGAGCACCAGAGTTATTGGATGAGATTGTGTGCTACACGCCTTTAGGCTCTTGGCCTCTCATTAGAGTCGTGTTACACATCCTGCCTCTGTTTTCTTGACCCTCTCCCGGAAATTAGGAAGGATCCAGCCTCATTTAGAAGTTTGAATATGGGGGGGGGTTCCATGGATATCTTAAGATGAGACCTTTTTCCCCAGATTTTGTGGTTTCGGAATGACTGACCCACGCACCATCTTCTTTCCAGCAGCCGTTGCAGTTACAGTCACTTCAAAAAGTCGTTTCGGAGAGCAAAGTCCATCATTTAGATTTTTTCAGATTTTTCTGTTGCTCCATAACTCTGGTTTCTTGAGGTCCATAATTCGTGCTTTTATGGCCCATAATTCAGATTTTTTGAGCTCTATAAGTCAGGCTTCTTATGGTTCATATTTCCGGATTACTATGGTCAAAATTACACATACGGCAAGATCCATTTTTTGGGTTATTATGGTCCATAATTCAGGTTTATGACAGTCAATAATTCAGGTTTCTTCAGGTTTATAATTATAGCATTTTATATATGTGTATATATATATATATATATATATATACAGTATACATAGTACCAGTCTAAAGTTTAGACACACTTTGCTAATGTCACAGCACCCTGTTCTGGGAGAAATTTAAACAGCTTATATAATCTCAGATGGAATGTTGTAAAAGTTAAATAGTCAGACGTGAAAAAAGAATAATTTGCTTGTTTGATAATTGTCCAAAATTTTAGAATTCTCAAAGAAGCCATATTTTGCAATGTAAACAGGAAAATAAGCTCCCTCTATTTTCCAACAGCTGAATTAAAGTCAAGCAGTTTTGGGACTTAATGGGTGAAATGGTTGATGAAAAACCACCTCAAGTGCAGCACGTCTTTGGGAAGTTAGACAGCCGTCCAGCAGCAAATTCAATATAGTCATGTGACTGCCCTAGTGCAAAAAAAAAAAAAGAGAATGCACTGCAAATACAGTACAGGCCAAAAGTTTGGACACACCTTCTCATTCAATGCGATTTGTTATGGCCCCCATTTGTTATTACATGTATGACAGCAAGGGATGACAGACAAAATTTTAAAACTTAAATAGATTTAATTAAACAAACACCTTTAACTAATCTACTATCTACTCTACAGACCAAGATTGATAATTTACAAGCAAAAAAATATTTACAGTCCCTAGACAAGGGGTTGCTTGGTGATGTCCTGGGACAGGAAAATGCTCCAACACAGGCAAAAATCCACAAAAAGCTTCACAGGTCTTGAAAAGAGTGACAGGTCTGGTCACATGTATCCTTCTTGCAGTTTATCCTACTACTTTACTCTCTCAGTTTCTCTCCTTATATACTCTTTTGCAGCCCCCTCCCACCTTTTAGACTTTTTTTATTCTCTGGGACTTCCCCTCTCAGGCATGCCCAGGACATGCCCAAACCTAGCTGCAGACTGGCTTGACAAAAAAAAGTCACTACTGCCATCTAGTGGCTTCTTTCCACATTACAGTTTCCTTTATTTTCATGGCTATTTACATTGTAGATTCTCACTGAAGGCCTCAAAACTATGAATGAACACATGCGGAATTATGCATGTATCTACCAGTTGTCCAATAGGGCTGTCGGCTGTGTATCAACCCGACTTCTGCCCAACACAAATGATGGTCCCAACCCCATTGATAAGGCAAAGCCAAGAGTGTGCAAAGCAGTAATCAGAGCAAAGGGTGGCTGCTTTGAAGAAACTAGAATATAAGACATGTTTTCAGTTACAGGTATTTCACACTTTTTTGTTAAGTACATAATTCCACGTGTGTTCATTCATAGGTACGATGCCTTCAGTGAGAATCCACAATGTAAATATTCATGAAAATAAGGGAAACGCATTGAATGAGAAGGTGTGTCCAAACTTTTGGCCTGTACTGCATGACAACAAATGATGGCTAGTTTGGTGGATTTAAGAATTAGATCTCTTTTTTTTGCAAAATAAAGGCTGGTTATTTCTTTATTTAACATATACTGTAAGAAAAATGTGGGTATGTCCAAACTTTTGACTAATCCCCCCCCCGCCCCCATTTTTCCTGCACTGAACTCAGCCAAACTGTTTCGCCCGTCACACTGCGACCTGCTCCCATTAACTGAGGAGGAAGATGGCGTTATACGCGACTCCTCCGACTCGTGTGACAGCGAGCGAGCCCTCGCTTCTTTACCCTTTGCAGTTGCGCTGCCAATTACACTCTGCCAGTGCTATCAGAGGGTCATGCAGTCAGCAAACAATTTAGGTTGTACAGATACAGTACATGCGCCAAACCCCCCAGCTTTGTTTATTTACCAAAGCCCCGCTCCATGGGTCATGGTGGTGGGCTGGCTGTTATCCAGAGGGCTGACATCCTAATTTAACAGCTTCCTGTGCTAAATGCGACCTCATTTGAGTGCACTGCCTTCAGATTGGCTACCCTTTAACAGCTTCAGGTTACCTTCATTTATCGATCCCTCCAAAGACTCCACAACGTTCATGTCTGAATTCTCTCAGCTGCTGACATCAGTCTGCTCCATGTCCTCATCCACGCTTCTATTGGCTGATTTTAAGATGCTCCCACTTGGTTAAATCATCTGCGACCGTGTTCTTCAGTTCTAATCTTATGCTGATGTTGGGGTAATGGCCTCGCACAGAACACCAATGTTGGGGAAATTAGCCAAATGATATTATTAATTTGACTATCAAAAACGTGATATTGTAATATTAATACAAAACCCAAAACCAGTGAAGTTGGCACGTTATGTAAATCGTAGATAAAAACAGAATACAATGATTTGCAAATCTTTTTCAACTTATATTCAATTGAATACACTGCAAAGACAAGATGTTTAATGTTCAAACTGAGAAACTTTTTTTTTTTGTGCAAATAATCATTAACTTAGAATTGAAAGGCAGCAACACATTGCAGAAAAGTTTGCACAGGGGCCTTTTTACCACCGTGTTACATCGCCTTTCCTTTTTACGACACTCAGTAAACGTTTGGGAACTGAGGAGACCAATTTTTGAAGCTTTTCAGGTGGAACTCTTTCCCATTCTTGCTTGATGTACAGCTTAAGTTGTTCAACAGTCCGGGGTCTCCGTTGTTGTATTTTACGCTTCAAAATGCGCCACGCATTTTCAATGGGAGACAGGTCTGGACTACAGGCAGGCCAGTCTAGTACCCGCACTCTTTTACTACGGAGCCATGCTGTTGTAACACGTGCAGAATGTGGCTTGGCATTGTCTTGCTGAAATAAGCAGGGGCGTCCATGAAAAAGACGTTGCTTGGATGGCAACATATGTTGCTCCAAAACCTGTATGTGTATCAGCATTAATGGTGCCTTCACATATATGTAAGTTGCCCATGCCTTGAGCACTAATACACCCCCATACCATCACAGATGCTGGCTTTTGAACTTTGCGCCTATAATAGTCCGGATGGTTCTTTTCCTCTTTGGTCCGGAGGACACAACGTCCACAGTTTCCAAAAACAATTTGAAATGTGGACTCGTCAGACCACAGAACACTTTTCCACTTTGCATCAGTCCATCTTAGATGAGCTTGGGCCCAGCGAAGCCGGCGGCGTTTCTGGGTGCTGTTGATGAATGGCTTTCACTTTGCATTGTAGAGTTTTAACTTGCACTTGCAGATGTAGCAACAAACTGTAGTTACTGACAGTGGTTTTCTGAAGTGTTCCTGAGCTCATTGGTGATGTCCTTTACACACTGATGTCGGTTTTTGATGCAGTACCGCCTGAGGGATCGAAGGTCACGGGCATTCAATGTTGGTTTTCGGCCTTGTCGCTTATGTGCAGTGATTTTGTCCAGATTCTCTGAACCTTTTGACGATATTATGGACCGTAGATGATGAAATCCCTAAATTTCTTGCAATAGCTCATTGAGGAATGTTGTTTTTAAACTGTTTGACAATCAGCTCACGCATTTATGCACTAAGTGGTGACCCTCGCCCCATCCTTGTTTATGAATGACTGAGCATTTCAGGGAAGCTGCTTTTATACCCAATCATGGCACCCACCTGTTCCCAATTAGCCCGTTCACCTGTGGGATGTTCCAAATAAGTGTTTGATGAGCATTCCTCAACTCTCTCAGTCTTTTTTGCCACTTGTGCCAGCTTTTTTGAAACATGTTGCAGGCATCAAATTCCAAATGAGCTAATATTTGCAAAAAATTACAAAGTTTACCTGTTCGAATATTAATTAACTTGTCTTTGCAGTGTATTCAATTGAATATAGGTTGAAAAGGATTTGCAAATCATTGTAATCTGTTGATATTTACGATTTCCACAACGTGCCAACTTCACTGGTTTTGGGTTTTGTATTATATATTAATATGAATACCTCGGGGCACCACCCTACTTTATTGAAGGGAAAACGATAGCCAATTAATAAAACCTCAGTCTCAATATTCACTAAGCTATTAATTTGGAAATTGATTAATAATTAAATTAATAATTGTAACCAACTTACCTAATCAATAGCTACACTCAACAAAAATATAATCGCAACACTTTTGTTTTTGCTCCCATTTGTCATGAGATGGACTCAAAGATCTAAAATTCATTCCAGATACACAATATTACCATTTCTCTCAAACATTGTTCACAAATCTGTCTAAATGTGTGATAATGAGCACTTTTGCTTTGCTGAGACAATCCATCCCACCTCACAGGTGTGCCACATCAAGATGCTCATCAGACACCATGATTAGTGCACAGGTGTACCTTATACTGCCCACAATAAAAGGCCACTCTGAAATGTGCAGTTTTGTCTCACAGCAAAATGCCACAGATGGCGCAAGCATTGAGGGAGCGTGCAATTGGCATGCTGACAGCAGGAATGTCAACCAGATCTGTTGCTCGGGCATTGAATGTTCATTTCTCCACCATAAGCCGTCTCCAAAGGCGTTTCAGAGAATATGGCAGTACATCCAACCGGCCTCACAACCGCAGACCACGTGTAACCACACCAGCCCAGGACCTCCACATCCAGCAGGTTCACCTCCAAGATCGTCTGAGACCAGCTACTCAGACAGCTGCTGAAACAATTGGTTTGCATAACCAAAGAATTTCTGCACCACCTGTCAGAAACCGTCTCAGGGAATCTCAACTGCATGCTCGTCGTCCTCATCGGGGTCTTAACCTGACTCCAGATCGTCGCCGTAACAGACTTGAGTGGGCAAATGCTCACATTCGATGGCGTCTGGCACGTTGGAGAGGTGCTCTCTTCACGGATGAATCTCGGTTTACATTGTCCAGGGCAGATGGCTGACAGCGTGTGTGGCGTCGTGTGGGTGAGCGCTTTGCTGATGTCAATGTTGTGGATCGAGTGGCCCATGGTGGTGGTGGGGTTATGGTATGGGCAGGCATCTGTTATGGACGAAGAACACAGGTGCATTTTATTGATGGCATTTTGAATGCACAGAGATACCGTGATGAGATCCTGAGGCCCATTGTTGTGCCATACATCCACGAATATCACCTCATGTTTCAGCAAGATAATGCATGGCCCCATGTAGCAAGGATCTGTACACAATTCTTGGAAGCTGAAAATGTCCCAGTTCTTGCACGGCCAGCATACTCACCGGACATGTCACCCGTTGAGCATGTTTGGGATGTGCTTGACCGGCGTATACGACAGCGCGTACCAGTTCCCACTAATATCCAGCAACTTCGCACAGCCATTGAAGAGGAGTGGACCAACATTGCACAGGCTACAATTGACAATCCGATAAACTCTATGCGAAGAAGATGTGTTGCACTGCATGAGGCAAATGGTGGTCACACCAGATACTGACTGGTTCTGAGTCCCCAGACCCCCAATAAAACAAAAACTGCACATTTTAGGGTGGCCTTTTATTGTGGACAGTCTAAGGTACACCTGTGCACTAATCATGGTGTCCGATGAGCATCTTGATGTGGCACACCTGTGAGGTGGGATGGATTGTCTCAGCAAAGCAAAAGTGCTCACTATCACACATTTAGACAGATTTGTGAACAATGTTTGAGAGAAATGGTAATATTGTGTATCTGGATTGAATTTTAGATCTTTGAGTCCATCTCATGACAAATGGGAGCAAAAACAAAAGTGTTGCG
Organism: Gymnothorax reevesii; assembly: GCA_029721435.1. Taxonomy (NCBI): domain Eukaryota; kingdom Metazoa; phylum Chordata; class Actinopteri; order Anguilliformes; family Muraenidae; genus Gymnothorax; species Gymnothorax reevesii. The sequence goes on along the minus strand of CM056583.1, from coordinate 16,588,708 downwards.
TTTCTATTTTTGTTGAGTGTAGATTGAAGGATTCGGGAGTTCTATATAGAAGAGGTTGGCAGTTTCGTTCACTCTTGTACAACATTAATAACCACAGCATATGTTTTTCAAGAATATTTATTTAAATGAAACAAATAAAAGACACAATCTAGGCTACAATAAACACTAACACTATATGCACAATGAAGAAGGTGTGTGTGTGTGTGTGTGTGTGTGCGCGTGTGCGGGTGTGGGTGAGAGAGAACAAAGGGATGATCTGAGGTGTGAGTGGAGAGGCCTTGCTGACCATGTGGAGTGGGGGAAGGCAACCCTACTGTAACAGAGACCAAGTCTCTGTAGCAAAGGAAAGTTAACAGTTTTAGTCAGTCAAATGGCTTAAAACGCTCAATGTTGTTTGTGTGTGTATTAGATTAAAATGAAGAGATCTCTGTGTGTTTTGCACAGGAAAGGCGCCGTGTTAGTTTACAGGTTATTTGCATGCAAGACCTTGTCTGCTACACATTAATACCATCCTGTCCTACTAAAACACAATCCTAAAAACAGTCACAACAACTATCATTTTAGAAAGACACAGTCAGTTTTAGTCTTAAAGCAAGGTTTCAATGCCCAGTCGTTACCAGTCCTTAGTAGAGGAAAGAGGTTTGGAGGTTGCTGGAGGATCCGATCGTGGCGATGCTGGTCCGACTGAAAAGAGCGGTTCTGGTGCTGCAAAAGTCCGTGTCTTTGCTGTGGGAAGAGGAGGGAGGCTGGCTGCTTCTCTAAAGTAAGCTGTTGTTTCCAAGGCTGCTCTACTCCTGGTAGCCTGGCAGATTCTTCAGCATTCAGAGGGGCCCAGAGGTGGGGGAGGAGGACCCCAGCCTGAGCAGTCCCCAGGGGTCCAGGAGCCTCTCCAAGGGAGAGAGAGAGAGTCTAGAGCCAAGAGAAGAGAGAGATAAAATGGTTGACCACTGCTTTTATGTGCCAGGACTGCTGGCGGGAGGGGCTTGCAGGCAGCAAGTGGTCATGGGAAATACTGGGCTCCATTTTGTTTCCTCACATATGAAAGTTTTCCTCCATGTGACCCCAACACTGACGACAGCCAACTCTGTCAGTGCAAAGCCATCCGTTCACCTCCCCCTTCAGTTTGTCTTCAACTGTCTCAAGGACGTAAAATCATGGATGATATCTATTCTGCTCAAACTAACACCAATAAACAGAGCTCATGGTTGTGGCTCCCAGGGTACTAGTCCAGAGGGTTGGAGACCTGCTCCTCAAGGTTCCTCATTCTCTCCACCCCCTGAGGTCCGCAACCTGGGTGTGATTCTGGACTCTACCTGATCATTCCAGGTTCACATAAAATCTGGCTGCGTATAAGAGAAGGTATTCAGCGCTCATGGGATAAAAAAGTTCCCAAGAAAATGTAAAGCTGGTGCTCTTGGAAGTGTGGGATAGGAGAGTAAACCGAAAATGTGAGAATTCCAGGCACTCAGAAAATAATTAGATCAAAAGAAGCAAAAAGGATGAAAAGCCTTAATTATATCATGGCTAAACAGTTAAAAAAGCCCACCGGTTTTGACCAATGCGGTCTTCATCAGGGTGTCAACATGTAAAACCGGTCGGCTTTTATAACTGTTTAGCCATGATATAATTAAGGCTTTTCATCCTTTTTGCTTCTTTTGATCTAATTATTTTCTGAGTGCCTGGAATTCTCACATTTTTGGTCTTTGCATAAAATCTGTCACTGAATCCACTTATTATCTCCTGAAGAACATTTCCAGACTCTCGTCATCACTCTCTGACCCAGCGGCAGAGAAACTCCTTCATGCATTCGTCACTGGAACGGTGTCCTGTTTGGGGTTCCCAGCAAAGCCCCAGACGGGCTCCAGCATGTCCAGATCTCTGCTGTCTCACCCGCTCCCACCCCGGCAGCACATCACCCCCCCACCTCCACTGGCCCCCAGTCCAGTCCTGCATCACCCACAGAACCCCCCCACTCATACACACCTCCCTCCATGGCTCCGCACCCCAGTGTCTGACAGACCTCCTCCACCCATACACCCCGTCCCGGACTGTGCAGACTGCAGACGGTCTTAAAATACACTCAACAAAAATATAAACGCAACCCTCCACATTCCCCCCTCTCGCCTTCCAACTGCTGGGTAATAATAATAATAATAATTATAATTATTATTAATAATATTATTATTATTATTATATTTTACAATGGTGTGTGTGCCCTGCGATGGATTGGCAATTGGTCCAGGGTGGGTCCCTGCCTTTGCCCGTAGTCAGCTGGGATAGGCTCCAGCTCGCCCCGTGACCCTAGTGAGGAATAAGCGGGTATAGAAGATGATTGAATTAATCATATTTTTCCCCAGATTATATCCCAGGGTATAAACTGGGCTCGTCCAGATTATACTTGGGGTATAAAACAGGCTAGCGCACTTTGACCTCAGGTAACTCTGGGCAGGGGGATACTTTAGGCTGTTACACTGGTGTAACTCCTATTATCCCCACTGAAGCTGTGCACGTTGTTGCTTTGCCAGTGTGGGCCTCTGGCCAAAGTCAGCAGTGCTGCAGCTGGGTTTCAAACAGCCAACCACAGGGCTTTGAGGCAACCATCTCAGCCAGAGGCACCTGGACACCTAGTGCGTCATCATTCAGGTCTTTCAGACCCATTATTCAGCTTTGTAAAGGTCCATAATTCAGGCCTCCTCGATTCCTCGATTCCTCCATCCTCGCGTCCTCTCTCCTCTTCCTTGACCAGCATGTGGTGGAAGCTAGGAGTGCGGAAAAGATGGATTGATGCGAAAGTTTGGCAAAATGGCATGTCGTGGTGATGCATTCTGGGATATGGATCCTGTGACTGTTTTGCAGGCGAATGGCTGAGTCGAAAGAGCAGGACAAGAAGCGAGAAAAAGAGGAGAAGAAACGGATGGAGCAGGAGAGGAGAGAACAGAGAGAGAGAGAGAAGAAAGAGCAGGAGGCCAAGAAGAAATTTAAGGTGAGCAGAGGAGTGCAGGCCGTGGGTCAGGTGACAGGTTGTAGAGCTCGTAGTCACATGACTCAGGTGACAGCACATATCCTGGAAACATTGTCAGACTTTGGTAAATCAGTTTCCTTCTGTGTGACTCCTGGCTCGAACCCGCAGTCCCGCACCGTGCTGCAGTTCAGTGGGTGGGCTGGGTTAAATCACCTTCCCTTTTGGTGATTTTCTCACACAAAATCCTCCTGAGAAATAAAATAGTGACTGTTGATTACGACTTCATTAATACCGAGCTAATCAGAGGACGTTACTTGACTGTGCCACGCTTACACTAGAGTGGCAATATGGACTGGCTGTAAGGTTTACCTGGTCAACTTACTGCACTCAAAGTCATAGTGCTGTCAGGTTTAGAATGTCAGGTTCATAGCACTGTTAGATGTTGATATAAATCATGCAAAAAATGCATCCTGTATGACAAATAATTAGAAAATAACATGAAATGCATAACTTCAGATAATTATTTTTCAAACTAATGAAAATGTAGCTCGGTTGTATTAATTTTAATTTGATGTTAAAGGCATTTATTTGCATTTGCATGAAAGGCATGAATTTTCTCTGAATAGTCGCTCATTCCTGTGCATGTGGTACAGCTGTCAGGGCCGATTCAGGTCATCCACAAACTCAAGGTGAAACTGGACTGTAAAGGCAGCCGGACAGACCTGGCCCTCAAGCAGGGCGACCTCATCGAGATCATCCGCATCTCGGAAAATCCTGAGGGGCGCTGGCTGGGCCGGACCAGGGAGGGATCCAGTACGTACGACCCGTCCGTCAAACTCAGAGTCCAGGATGTGCAATACTCAGCGTCTTCTTACGTCCAGCTCAGGACCTGTCCTCCGCATGTCTTCTCATGTGCTCAATATATACTGAGCAACAAAAGAGACAAAAGTCATTACAGGACCAAATGGGGACCAAATATACTGAGCAACAAAAGAAACACACGTTAGCGAGTTAGTTAATGTGCTCTTATGGTTACTCAGTCAAAGTGACCGTAGAACAAAGAAAAGTTTGATGAAACGAGTGTAAATGTGCACGCGCGAGTAATAAATTTGATTTTCTAAAATAATTACGTGCAAAAGTATTTTCCAGTCTGCCTTTAATTAACCTGCGTTTATTTTGTTGTTCAGTATATTTGTGTAATTATTACAGAAATCTCACCTGTCATTAGTACATGCACATTCATTTTTTCAATTGTTTTTTATGTTATGTGGTCACTGTAGCTGGGTGACCATTCGAATACACAAGCGGAGCGCTGATAAATTTGGAATCTTGTTAGAAACGGGAGTGCCAGCATTGCTCATTTACCCTCCCTTGATAAAAGCCAAGTGTTAAATCTGTGACTACTTAACATCCCAGCTGCGATCATCCCAATGGCCTCATCATGGAGCTCTTGCGTTAGCTGAGGCAAGTTTATTTTTTTTCCGTTGGCATGACGAAAGAGGAAGCAATGTCCCATTTCCCTGTTTGCCCTTGAATGAACAACAGCTGCACTCCTCTTTTCTTAGAACATTCCCAAATTACCCTGTAAACACCAACACACCGTTAATTCACTCGCTCGGTCACCCGAGACCGCAGACCTAGTGACTGTAAAATGAAGAAATAAGAATTAATGGGCCGTGCTTGTTACACATGAAATCTAGATAATAGTAATGACTCAGATTGCAGTGGCGGTTCTGGAGCCGGGAACCGGGGGGGTGCAGACATGTCCCTTCATGATAATTATTCCTGGCAAGTCCTGCATCATTTTCCTTTACTGACGCGTTTTCCAATTATTGTAATTGGCAACTGAAGACACGGTTTCTCTCATATGTGATCTAACAGCGATTAAATCATGGGCTAAAGTCAGTACAGTGACGGAACCAGAACTGAGAATTGTGACAAAACATCCGTTTAAAACAGTTATTAGTCCTGACCTGTTCTCAGTCATGATTAACAGAAGGTTCGCTCCGAGAGCGCTCCGCACTTAACAGGTGCTGCTTGTTCTCCCCGATTAGGTAAGACGACAATCGTTCATCTGAACGCGTATTTTCTGTATTTAAATAAAAGTTATTCAAATTTGCATACCTGTCGACTCTCACGCAAATATCTTGAGCAGCACGCTGCCTATTTAACAACCCGCTGCCACTTTCTTTCTTTCTTTTTTTTTTCATTTGAATCAACCCACGCATTTCATTGGAACTTGGACCTGATCAGCCAACGCGAAGCACTGGCCTATCAATAAGTAAATAATCTTTCTGTACTGAATTTAGCCCATGATTTCATTGCTGTTCGATCGCATATGGAGAGAAACCATGTCTTCAGTTGCCAATTACGATAATTGGAAAACGCGTCAGTAAAGGAAAATGGTTGAGAACTAGCCAGGACTAATTGTCATAAAGTATTCCCGGTTCTAGAACCGCCACTGGCTCACATGCTAAGTTGGTGGCCGGTCTTAAAATAACTTGTGTTTCTTCTGTCGCGTAGTGTGTTTGAGAAGGGCCTACCGACCAGTTCTCAAGCCTGTTCTCCTCATCATCTGAACATAAATTCTTGATGGACTGAATGACATGTTCTCATTATTCTGCTTGCAGTCGGCTATGTGAAGACCGAGTCGGTGGAGATAGATTTCGACTCGCTGAAGCGGCAGGGTGAAGCCATCCCAGCTGCATACGATCCAGAGGTGTACGATGACATCGGAGTTCAGGATGATGTTAGTAGGTGAGCAGGCGGCCTACAGGCATTTAGTATAATGGCATTTTGACTGAAATTCATATAGCATTTTCATAAAGTGGAATTATCAATGATCCAAAATCATTTGAGCTAGCATGGTAAATGATGATAATTGCATTTTTATTGTAACTTTCGATTGAGTTTTGTGCATCGGTGTGCGCATCAGCTTGGAATAACAATTTAGGTCTGTTAAATGGTGTACTAGCATTTTTAGTGTGATGCATCTACAGTATATTAAAAAGTGTTGTTAAATAATCTTTAATTTTTTTTCTTTCCCATCTTAGTGTTAAAGGTCTTGGAGGTAAGCTTGCAAACACTTTTTTTTTTTTTGGAAAATTCAAGATATAAATATTTATTATGTGTTCATCAGTGTAACTAAAGTACACAGGCATGTGATTTTTCCTGTTATCTCCCTTGCATAAGAAATTGCATATTTTACTGGCATCAGGGTTAAAAGTCTTATCTGGAGTTACAGCTGTACTTTCAGTGTAAAACAGCATCACCTCCTGAGTGTTATAGCAGCTCTTTCTGCGTGTAAAACCAATACTTCCTGTGTTCTTCAGGAATTCTCCCACCCCCACCGGAGGATGAGGGCGAGCTCTACGATGCGCTGGATGAACTCGACCTAAACCCGAGGTGAGCGGTGAAAACCTGTGCAAGTCACGCGTGTAACATTTATATCTCGCCCGGTCAATGCGTGTACCCTACAGGTCTCTGGGTGTGAACTCACAATTCTGTATCGTAGCTCTGTCCAGATGTTAGCGAGTGCTGCGCTGTTTGGCCAGGTGCCACCCAAGACACAGATTTGAGTCCCAGCCAGAATCTTCCCAGTGTGCAGTTTGAGTGTTCAGCCAGTGTTCTGATTGGCTTCCTTTGGGCCCTCCTGTTTCCTACTGCAGACCTCATAAAAAATGTGTAACCCAACATCCCCCAGCGAAAGATGGCTTCTCTGTCTCGCTCTGACGCATTCACAACTGTTTTGTTTGTAGTGGATTGACCTTGTCCAGTAAATGACTGCATTTGTTCAGCCCTGACGCCCCATCCTGTGCTTTTCCTAAGCCCCCCCACAACAGAGCTGCGGTCGCCCCCGAAACGCGGGCTCCTGCACAAGATTACAAAGAACTGGGACGACTGGAGAAAAAGCCCGGCCAGCAATAATGAGTAATTCCCACATTAGTAAGATCCACTTGTGTAATACTCACTAATTCACAGCCCAATCCCGGTGCCCCCACGCTGATTTAATCTGATGTAATCTCCGTCTCACGCACTTTAATCCTATTTAATCAGACTCAATAATCAACCATCCAAACAATGAAGGCCACAGCTTGTGATTTAAAATTTTAAAGTGAAAATATCAATCCAGATTTTCTAACATTCTGCCTCTGTTGTCCTTTATCTGTGGAGTCTTTCCGGTCAATTTCGTCGGCTTTTAAAAATTTAGCACTAATGTAATCTAACACTATGACTATTTGTTGGTATGTCACCTGATCAGAGACTAATTCCTTGCTATTAATTCTTTTACAACATTGTACCATAACCACATCATCTTTGGGAATAATCTCTCTGAATAATCTGAAATGCCAGTGTCTGCTGCCTGCATAGATTCCAGCTAACCCAATAGCAGGAGAGCGAGATCTCAGCTGGGCTAACAGCACACCATTAAAGAGCGAACTGTGCCAGCACTTTTACCTGTCTTCACATGTTTCAGAGCCCCACCACCTCTGCAGTTCAGCGCGGAGGGAAATGCAGGTGAGATCTCCATCATCAGGCACCCTCCACCATCCCACCTTCAGGTTAAACACTATCAATCAGAAATTTGAATCCATGCACAATTTTACAGCAGTTAGACTAATAGCGTGAAGAAGCTTCATTTTCCAAAAAAGATCTAGAGTTTAAATATGTTAAAATAGCCCAGATAATGTTCCAGTAATAAGTGCTGAGCATATTCATATTATGTTTCATTCAGTGTAATGGCATTCCTGTGGTCCAGGGACTGCAGGCCTTGTACGGCAGTAGAATTTTCCTGAGATGTTCCCAGTTATGCTGCGAATGTGAAATGTTTCTCTTGAGAATATAAATACAGCCGTGGGAAACCGAGCTGTGCTTCTCCCGCAGAGAAACCGGACGGTCTGATCGACGAGGAGATCTACGATGATGTGGATTCTCAGCCCCCTCCGCCCCCGCCCGTCCAATCACGCCTCTACCCCTCTGCACTGCCCACTCCCCCCGCTTCCTCCCTCAGCAGGTCAGTGCCACTCAAACTACTGATCTAACGCGCCCCCAGAAATGGCTGCACATGTGCGTACACTCACACCGAAGCATTAGACGGTGTAAAAGTGGAACTATCATACATCGGGTTTGTGGAAGCGTTAAATCCCATTACAATCAACATTTAGTGTTATCGCTAATGGATGTGTCAGTTCAGTGCGGCTGTTGTCTTCCCTCTCAGCCTCCTGCAGACGCAGTCGAAGGCCCGATCTGAAGAGAAGGACCCGAGGAAGCCGAAGCGGGCGGAGAAAGAGGAGAAGGATTTCAGGAAGAAGTTTAAAGTGAGTTCCGCCCATTTGGCGAACCATGCAGTGTCACTCTGTTACTTTCGCTGACACTGTTTTCCAAATTGACTGACTATAGGCTAATGACCTGGGGATCCGATTTCCAACGTGGACTTAATGGCGGTAATGACCTCGTAATGACTGTACGAGTCTCTCTCAAGCACCTTGACCACCATACAGTCGGCTGATTCAAGTCTTCTGGGCTGAGATTGCGAACACGATGGAAAACGAGATGGCTAACATGTTGCAAACGCAATTTCGTACAAAATGGCTGACGTGATTTCTAATGCTGTCTTCCTGTTTCCAGTACGACGGTGAGATCCAAGTGCTCTACCGCGTAACCATCGTTTCTACCCTAACCAATAAGAAGTGGGGAGGTAAAGACTTGGCCCTGCGGCCGGGAGAGACTATCGATGTCATCGTGAAGCCAACGGACAACAAGCTGATTGGTCGAAATGAGGAGGGGAAGTGTGAGTACTACTGTACCATGAGGACACTGATCCAGATCCATCCCACAATGCTCCTCCGTGAGACGCTCTCTATGTCATGAGCTCACGAGTTAACCTCACAACACTGAGAGCTTGACCAGGATCAAATGCTGACGTCATATAAGTGATACACATTTGTACCTGCTGAATTTGCTGGGTACAGTATTTCAAATAGTTTATTTTTCAGCAGGTCCTCCAAACTTAGTTTCTGCCGCAAATGAAATTGTTGAATTGCGTTCTGCTTTTGCCTTTCAGTTGGTTACGTTTCAACGAGCCACATCGTTGCTGAGTAAGTATGGAAGTGTGTGTTACATGAACATGCATGTGTTTGCACATGTAAACTCTCACATACACACACACTGTCACACATGCGCGCATTCACGTGTTTGAATAGAAATGTCAATTTAGCTATTCAACATGTTAAACATTAAAATATACCTCAGTGGTTAAAAGCATAATTTTAATACTGAAGATAAAATAATGACGAATGTTTTTCTTCTCTCAGGGATGCTGATATTTATGATGACATTGGAGAAGGTGAGATGGGAAAGAAAATACTAAAGAGATACAGTAAAAGCTGTTTAGATCACATACTTTTTATTATGTAAACTGTGTTCAGAATACCTGGATTCATTTCAAAAATCCCAGTGAATCCGTGAAATTTTCCCAGGAATTTAAACTTGTTTTTTAATCCTTTTTGTCCGACAGATTGCATCTATGACAATGATTAAGTCGCACCTGCTCCCTCAGATCCAGCTGAAGGTCTCTTGGCCCATGATGCGGAGTGTATTTATTGGTTATCAGTGGAACAGCGAGGATGATAAAGGCATTGTGTTCCATCAAATCCCTGGCCCAGTTCTGCCAACAGCTATAAGAGATCAGGCTAACATCACAGTTGTGTTTCACAAAGAGATCAAGCTAACATCACAGTTCTGTTTCTCAGAGAGATCAGGCTCACATCACAATGCTGTTTCTTAGAGAGATCAGGCTCACATCACAATGCTGTTTCACAAAGAGATCAAGCTAATATCACAATGCTGTTTCACAGAGAGATCAAGCTAATATCACAATATTGTTTCACAGAAAGATCAGGCTAACTTCACATTACTGTTTCACAGACAGATCAGGCTAATTTCACAATGCTGTTTCACAGAGAGGTCAGGCTAACTTCACAATACTGTTTCACAGAAAGATTAGCCTAACATCACAATGCTGTTTCACAGAAAGATCAGGTTAACATCACTATACTGTTTCACAGAAAGATCAGCCTAACATGACAATACTGTTTCACAGAGAGGTCAGGCTAATTCACAATACTGTTTCATAGAGAGATCAGGCTAACATCACAATACTGTTTCACAGAAAGATCAGGCTAACATCACTATACTGTTTCACAGAGAGATCAGCCTAACATGAAAATGCTGTTTCACAGAAAGATAAAGCTTACATCACAATTCTGTTCCACAGAGAGATCAAGCTAACAGCACAATGCTGTTTCACAAAGAGATATTCGGCACACAGATTTCACTAATGTTACACCTCCTTTGCTTCTCAGCAAATCCTGGTCATTTAAGCAAAACCCTGGGCTGGACATTTTCCATCTGTAGGTGGATTTCCCCCCATGGCAGTCTTCATTAATCTGTTTAACAAGTTGAAGGACCAGTCGAGTTTCTAAAAGATCCTGATGTTTGTACATCACTACAGTCAGTGCACCTCAATGACCGTAAATTGCTCTGCTCTATGGGGCAAGAGCGATATCTCCAAAATCTACTGTGCATTTGTTGTGTCTGTTGAAATGTAAGTCTGTGTGTAAAAAAGGCTTTTGTTTTCGCTTTAAGTGCAACCAGGTGTTACATCTTCTAAATGCAATTTTGGCAGTACTTACTGTATTACAATATAGTGTCAGTCTATCTCAGCATGTCTTGACAGTGGGCTGGGAATACAGTCTGGACAGTTCAATGAATCCTCACAGGGCACTCAAAAACACACACGCACGCACATGATGGCTTTTCATGTCTTGTGGGGACATTCCATAAACTTGCATTTGTTCCCTAACCCCTTTCCCTGACCTTAACCCTCAACAGTACATACCAAACCCTAACCCAACACTACATACCTAACCGTAACCTTCACCCTAACCTTAACCTAACCCTGACCATATCCCCACCCAAAACTTAACCCCTAACCCTAAAATAGCTCAATTTCCTCATGGGGATCTGAAAAACTCCCCATAAGAAATAAAAAATCTCTACAGCTCCCCAGTGACCCGGGGGGTCCGACCCGCAATTGAATGGCTATACCCGCAGACCAGCAAACAAATGAAAAAACCCGCAATTTACGCATTGTTTCTCCAACCACGCGTAATTATGTGTTTTGAATCAACGGAAATAAATGCAAATTCCACCCCCCAGTCAACGATAAGGAAATCAATCGTTTTCTGCCTCCCCTGCTAAAGAAATGAAACTGAATCTCTCTCTGGGGTTCCACTACTTTTGGAGTAGGTAAACATGGACCAGACACACACACTCACACAACCACACCCACACACGCACATGCGCACCTACACAGACATGCACACACACTACAACCACACACACGCGCGCGCCTACACAGACGTGCACACACACTGCAACCAGCCCGAATTTTCGCCATTTGAACACATTCAAGATCCCATTCTTACATTCCATCAGAGGTCCACCTCCATGTCAAATCTGCTCAGAATTGTGGGTAATCAAACAGCAAGCACACCTCCCGATTTTATGTTATTAGTAGCGAGGCCTGTTTTTTTTATTATGCATGTAGATGTAAGGGTGTGACGTCACTTTTGGGATGCCACCGAATGTCCTCACAAGAGTTTCTCAAGAGTTGCCTCTCATGAGAATAGCTACAGAGAGCCGCACACACACACACACACACACACACACACATGAACACATTTATTATATAAGGACAGCTGTCTGGGCCTTACAGTCTCAATAATGATGTGTCAGTCATGCATATCTATTCTCTATGACGTACAAATGTTACTAAAAATAATGAGTTTGCCTTGCTTTCTTATGACCCATGCTTAGGTAGCCAACATCAAAGTCTATTTTAATAAAATTGAAGTATGAAATATACAGCACATTGAAAATAATAAAATTTTTATACATGAAATTAAGTGAAATTTGTTCTTTTTTTTAGAGTTCTCTGTGAAAACCTCAATAATGCATTGGATTGGTTCAAAGTATCTGTGTTTCAGATGAACAGTACCTGCCTGACTAATGTTTACCTGGCCCCTCCCCTAGGGGGCCAGGTTAAGCAATGATCATGTCTGTGTGTGTGTGTGTGTGTGTTTCTGTCAGTCTGTCTGTCAGCCCGTGGCTGGGGCCAGGCCTGCTATCTCTGATTGCCTTGTTTTGATTGTGGTGAAATACTTCACTGCTGTGCCGAAGATTTAAAAACAGCCTTGTTCAGCAGGACAGAGAGGCTTTTGGCTGAAAGAAAAGACCAAACGTTCCTGCTATGATCAATAAACAAACTCCTTCCTAGAAGTACTGTCTCATACTCTTGTTCTCGGTTCATGAAGGAACCTGATTGCTGTTACATTTGATACTAGGAGAAGCGGATGTATCTTGTTACCGTCTCAGTGATGCGTCCCAAGCCAAGGTCCTTCTTGAACATGCTGCACTGATAATGGAGAGTAGGTAGTGGCGGAACTCTCCAGAACAAAGGCTGCCTTGATTCGTGTGGTTTAGCGCAGTCTTGTTTTGTTTATTTCCAAATCACCGGGAAAAAAGGGCATATCCCATGAGCATTAAGCGCTTAGGTGGTGCATCATATTTTTAAATACGCAAAGTAACTGCAGCCAAGGGAAACATGGACAATCGCCGGTTCTTTTACTTTACGCATGGCTATATTTCAAGGTCAAGAATTATTGGCGCCCCTGAAAAAAATGGAAGAAAAAAAGGTCAGCATGTAAAAACTGTCACTTTCAATAATTCATGTGCTTAGTTAACAAACAATGAGTACTACATACTCATAGCCTATTTCAATATGTCTCAGTAATTTTACCATATATATGAAACAATAATTATTGTAAATAAAATTAACAAAGGCTAAATTGGTAATACTTTTTTATTTAATTCCAGGCTTAACTGCGTCAGAACTATTTTGTGTTTTTACACAACTGCTTGTTTCACAGGGGCAAGATCACTATTGCAAAAAGTGTGCAGAATCTCCTCATTCATTACCGAGGAAATGCTAGAGAACCCGGATGGGACAGAAATGGCGACTGACCTTCAGCCATGATGAAATCGTTTCCAGAGAATACGGAAAAGGTGAAGAAAGAGGATCTTACGCAAGAGGTGTTTCAAATGAAAAGTATAAAACGATTCGGGTAAATTTTAGGTTTGTTGTGAGCTTTAGTGAATTCTATTACCCGTTTCAGGATTTTTTGCAGCAGTACAACATAATTTATTTTAAGAATGTACTGAATCATCATGTTTTCTGCGTTCAAACGAATAGGCTGCATTCGCAGGGAAGCGTAGTTGCACACTGGTTACTGCGCGAAGCGATAATAATGAACATTTTGCATCAAAGCATTCCTAGTTGAATAATTTAGTAAATTGGTTATTAGTGCATTGTGAAAGCTTAACACCTGGCAAGCGTTTGAAATCATTTAATATGCCTGCCATGCATCGAACTTCAAAGGTAGCAAAGTCATTCATGAGGTCTTTGCAGTCCGGCTCCGGGGAAAGTTTTAGGAAGGCTATAAGATGAGACTGTAAGAACGCCAATTATCTGATTAAACGAAATGTAAGCCTTATCTAAATACAATATTCAGCAGCATTTACTGCATTACATTTTACTTCAAGATCGAATTTTAGAAATTTTGCTTTATTACCATCTATGCAAATCTTATATTGAATCCTTCCTTCTTGATTCAAAGCTGTATGTCTTAATTGTTAATGGCAGCGCAGCTTATTAAAAGCCCATTTGCTCAGTAAATTGAAGCACTGATTACTAAAACCCTACAAGTCAAGTCAAGTCAAGTCAAGTATGACTTATGGGGTTTTAGTAATAGATGCTTCAATTCAACTTATTATCCAATTCTTACTCAGAAATAGGTTGAGTGTTAACTTGCATTATGGGGATGTCACTGGTTGTACACTAAGTTTTCTGTTTGAACGAGCTGCCTTAATGCGCAAGCCTGTGTCGGCAAAACCACATTTTTTGAAACGTTTTCTCAGACGTATCAAGTCGATTGGATGATGCAGAGAGAGAAAATATACTGTTTTGCAACCTGCAGGAATTCTGAAGCTTTGTAAAACACCAATGTTTTGTGTTACCGTTACTGTAAACAGGAATATGCTTCATAATTATTGCAATGAACTATAAAGCAAGTTGAGGGGAAACGGATACGCATCTATCCTTGCAACTGAACAAATTAACATTTCATTGGTAATTAGGAAACCTACATAGGAACAGGTTGGGAGATGTAATTGCGCTTTAAGGCGAGGTGAGAGAAGCGGCATAATCCCTCCAATTGCAGTTTCAGAGAGGACGAGGTTAATGTTGTGCTCTACGCTTTTGATTTGAAATGAAACAAGTCAGTTCAGGTTGAGTGGTGTCACGTACAGTCAGTCATTCCATTTCAGCTTTTCTTATCTCTCTTTTCCCCAAGGAATGCAGCAACTGCCATTGCGGCCTTTGTGTGGCAAATAGTGCTCACTCAATCTCTCACTCAGTCATGCACTAACTCACTCACTCCCTCACTCATTCACTGACTCGGTCACTCACGCACTCATTCACTCCCTCACTGAGGCACTCACTCATTTTCCTCACTCAGTCACACTCACTCTCGTGTTCACTCGCTCTCAAACACTCAGTCACACTCTCACTCATTCACTCGCTCACTGACACTTTCCCACATTCCCTCCCTTCCTCCCTTACTCTCTCACTCACTCACTAACTCCTCCGTACTCACTCACTCACTCACTCATTCACTTGTTCACTCATTCACACACTCACTTACTCAGTCATACTCTGTCACTCTTTCACTCTCACTCTCTCATTCACTCACCCCTTCAGTCACTTGCTCTCTCACACACTGACTTTTACGTTGACGTTCTTATTTTTCAAACATAACTAACGCTAACATCAGCTGATAAGACGCGTCACTCCTAACATCGGTGACTCTTCTGAAGAAGACGGGAGTATCCCGTCGAAACATGTCAAGGTAGGATAAAACCTTTTCTGTCTGAAAAATAAGAACGTCAACGTAAATTAGTTACTACAGACAGTAAGAACCTTTTTGGATTACACTGACTCACAAACTCACTCAGTCACTCAGCCGCAGGCGTTAGGTGAGATGCATGCGCATTACGCGCCATGGGTCTGAACCATTTATTATGTTCTATTTGTTCTATTTATTATTATAACAACATATTATTTTCATAATTATTATTACTTGCAGCACCAGTAAAAATGAAGTGTTAAATTTACTTAAAAATGTTATGTCAAGTTATGGACAGATTTTGATGAAATTTTCAGGGATTGTACAGATTGGTATAAGGAAGAAATAATTAGATTTTGGAAGTGATCCGGATCTCCGTCTGGATCCAGGAATTTTTGGAAGGATTCTTTAACATTGGGAGATAGGGCCATTTTCGACATTTGTGCATATAACTCCACCAAAAATGGTCAGGGCACTTGGAAAAAAATACAGGACAAGTTTCGAACATGTTCTACAATATATCAAAGACTGATCCTGAAAATGGAATAATTCTGGATACTATGATACTATGATCCAGAATACAAAAGTAGGGGACCTTCGGAACTTTCATTATAGGAAGAGAACAAATGAAGCTACAAACATGCGACAAACACCATTATATAGCCAAGATATTGCAGAATTAGGAAGGTGTCACCGGATTTACTGTATCTTCAAAAGCCAGGAAACTAGATCCTGAAGAAAACCACCATTACGGAAAATTTGATTTTCATGAATAACTACTGAACTAATATTTATATCATTATGAATTCAGTTGCTAATGGTATGTTTTCTTGGTCAGGGAATCTGAAAAAATAGATTAAATAAATGTAGGACTAATATTTATGTGTAAATCACAACATGAGGGGAAATGTTGCATCATAAGGAAAAAAAAAAACAAATGAAGCTAGAAACATGCAACAGACATCTTTAAACAGCCAAGACGCTGTGGAACTAATATTGATATAGCATTATGAATCAAATCTTCATCAAAAATGAAGATGAAATAAATGTAAGACTAATATCTATGGTGGAAGTCGCAATATGGAGGGAAATGCTGTGCTTGGCGGAGGTCTGCGCTCTCCGCGTGCTTTTCTAATTGAATTCAAAAATTTTTGGCCAGTTTAATTTATTGCATTGAGTGCAATGTGCTTATCTCAGTTCTGTGTAACCAGCTGACATAATACTATTAAGTAAATGTAGCATTTCCTTTTTTTTTTTGAGAGTAGTGATCCCAGTTTTCGTAGTAGTATACAGTAATAGTGCTTGTAGTAGAGGTTGTTGTAATAGTGGTAGAATATACTGCACTTTTTCTTTGGATGGCTTTATCCTGACTTGCACTAATTGCTGTGATTAGATGTTAATTTTGAGATTGGTGCTTCGGCTTCAGTCTTGGGCGCATCTCAGAGCTCCCACAGTTTGGTCGGGGAGGGGGAGGGGATTTCTGGGAAAGAGAGTCACCGCCCATAGCGCATGACTAAACAGTTAGAGACGCCAAGTCAGAGAGCAAGAGCCAGTGTGTGCTGCCTGCAGCTCGCAGAGTGAAACCGAATTCAGTCTAACTGGGTTTGCCTGCTTCTATTACTGGAACAGGAGCTGAGTGTGTTCAGTATAACTGCATAAGACCCGTACAAGTACCATATAACTGTATAAGACTCGTACAAGTACCATATAACTGCATATGACCCATGTAAGTACAGTATAATTGCATAAGATCTGTATAAGTACAATGTAACTGCATAAGACCTGTGAAAGTTCATTATAAATGTTTAAAGACCGATGTGAGTACAGTATGACTGCATAAGACCGGTGAAAGTTCATTATAAATGTATAAAGACCGATGTGAGTACAGTATGACTGCATAAGACCGGTGAAAGTTCATTATAAATGTATAAAGACCGATGTGAGAACAGTATGACTGCCTAAGACCGGTGAAAGGTCATTATAAATGTATAAAGACCGATGTGAGTACAGTATGACTGCATAAGACCGGTGAAAGTTCATTATAAATGTATAAAGACCGATATGAGTACAGTATGACTGCATAAGACCGGCGAACGTTCATTATAAATGTATAAAGACCAATGTGAGTACAGTATGACTGCATAAGACCGGTGAAAGTTCATTATGAATGTATAAAGACCGATATGAGTACAGTATGACTGCATAAGACCGGTGAAAGTTCATTATAAATGTATAAAAACCAATGTGAGTACAGTATGACTGCATAAGACCGGTGAAAGTTCATTATAAATGTATAAAGACCGATGTGAGTACAGTATGACTGCATAAGACCGGTGAAAGTTCATTATAAATGTATAAAGACCGATGTGAGTACAGTATGACTGCATAAGACCGGTGAAAGTTCATTATAAATGTATAAAGACCGATGTGAGTACAGTATGATTGCATAAGACCGGTGAAAGTTCATTATAAATGTATAAAGACCGATGTGAGTACAGTATGACTGCATAAGACCGGTGAAAGTTCATTATAAATGTATAAAGACCGATATGAGTACAGTATGACTGCATAAGACCGGTGAAAGGTCATTTTAAATGTATAAAGACCAATGTGAGTACAGTATGACTGCATAAGACCGGTGAAAGTTCATTATAAATGTATAAAGACCGATATGAGTACAGTATGACTGCATGAGACCGGTGAAAGTTCATTATAAATGTATAAAGACCAATGTGAGTACAGTATGACTGCATAAGACCGGTGAAAGTTCATAATAAATGTATAAAGACCGATGTGAGTACAGTTTGACTACATAAGACCGGTGAAAGTTCATTATAAATGTATAAAGACCGATGTGAGTACAGTATGACTGCATAAGACCGGTGAAAGTTCATTATAAATGTATAAAGACCGATGTGAGTACAGTATGATTGCATAAGACCGGTGAAAGTTCATTATAAATGTATAAAGACCGATGTGAGTACAGTATGACTGCATAAGACCGGTGAAAGTTCATTATAAATGTATAAAGACCAATGTGAGTACAGTATGACTGCATAAGACCGGTGAAAGTTCATTATAAATGTATAAAGACCGATGTGAGTACAGTATGACTGCATAAGACCGGTGAAAGTTCATTATAAATGTATAAAGACCGATGTGAGTACAGTATGACTGCCTAAGACCGGTGAAAGGTCATTATAAATGTATAAAGACCGATGTGAGAACAGTATGACTGCATAAGACCGGTGAAAGTTCATTATAAATGTATAAAGACCAATGTGAGTACAGTATGACTGCATAAGACCGGTGAAAGTTCATAATAAATGTATAAAGACCGATATGAGTACAGTATGACTGCATAAGACCGGTGAAAGTTCATTATAAATGTATAAAGACCAATGTGAGTACAGTATGACTGCATAAGACCGGTGAAAGTTCATTATAAATGTATAAAGACCGATGTGAGTACAGTATGACTGCCTAAGACCGGTGAAAGTTCATTATAAATGTATAAAGACCGATGTGAGTACAGTATGACTGCATAAGACCGGTGAAAGTTCATTATAAATGTATAAAGACCGATGTGAGTACAGTATGATTGCATAAGACCGGTGAAAGTTCATTATAAATGTATAAAGACCGATGTGAGTACAGTATGACTGCATAAGACCGGTGAAAGTTCATTATAAATGTATAAAGACCAATGTGAGTACAGTATGACTGCATAAGACCGGTGAAAGTTCATAATAAATGTATAAAGACCGATGTGAGTACAGTATGACTGCATAAGACCGGTGAAAGTTCATTATAAATGTATAAAGACCGATATGAGTACAGTATGACTGCATAAGACCGGTGAAAGTTCATTATAAATGTATAAAGACCAATGTGAGTACAGTATGACTGCATAAGACCGGTGAAAGTTCATTATAAATGTATAAAGACCAATGTGAGTACAGTATGACTGCATAAGACCGGTGAAAGTTCATAATAAATGTATAAAGACCGATGTGAGTACAGTATGACTGCATAAGACCGGTGAAAGTTCATTATAAATGTATAAAGACCAATGTGAGTACAGTATGACTGCATAAGACCGGTGAAAGTTCATTATAAATGTATAAAGACCGATGTGAGTACAGTATGACTGCATAAGACCGGTGAAAGTTCATTATAAATGTATAAAGACCAATGTGAGTACAGTATGACTGCATAAGACCGGTGAAAGTTCATAATAAATGTATAAAGACCGATGTGAGTACAGTATGACTGCATAAGACCGGTGAAAGTTCATTATAAATGTATAAAGACCGATATGAGTACAGTATGACTGCATAAGACCGGTGAAAGTTCATTATAAATGTATAAAGACCAATGTGAGTACAGTATGACTGCATAAGACCGGTGAAAGTTCATTATAAATGTATAAAGACCAATGTGAGTACAGTATGACTGCATAAGACCGGTGAAAGTTCATAATAAATGTATAAAGACCGATGTGAGTACAGTATGACTGCATAAGACCGGTGAAAGTTCATTATAAATGTATAAAGACCAATGTGAGTACAGTATGACTGCATAAGACCGGTGAAAGTTCATTATAAATGTATAAAGACCGATGTGAGTACAGTATGACTGCATAAGACCGGGGAAAGTTCATTATAAATGTATAAAGACCGATGTGAGTACAGTATGATTGCATAAGACCGGTGAAAGTTCATTATAAATGTATAAAGACCGATGTGAGTACAGTATGACTGCAGAAACCAGGGTTAGTACAGCATAACTGCTCAAGTTTCCTGTGCCACACGCCCTAATTTGGGACAAAATTTACCCGTCATATGTTATCTTTCTCCAGGAGCAGAGGTCTGTTTTTTCATGCCGAACAAGCAGGTACGTAAATCAATTCACTGCTGTAAAAAAAAATTTAAAAAAAAGGATATTTGGCAGAGTTTTGGGGGTGGTATTAGAAATGGGGGGGGGGGGAATCTAACCATGCTCGGGCGATGATGGGCCCATACAATCAAATAATTTAGATTTTACGTCAACTGGTTCCACGAAAATTTTAAGTAGGCTAACTTCTCAATAAAATCGAAGATTGTAGGCCAATTCAATTAAAATGAATGAATAGGAGGTTAATAAAGTGGTATGGGACCAACTTACGATGCATTTTAATGCAAATCCAGCATTTTATCACATTAATGACGGTACCCTTAGCAAAAAGTAGTATACTTGAAGTTCATTTTACTAAGTATACTTCACTATAAGTATAAGTCTAGCAAGTATGCTACGGGCCCATGTACTTGTAGTGTACTACAAAGTATACTAATTTAATACTTCTTCGGATTGGAAGTATTTCGGACTAAATTGGAACATTTTAAGTTTATAAAAGTATACTTTTAAGTATACTTCAAGTTTAAGCAAAGTAAACTGAAAGTATCCATCTAGTTCACATCTAAGTTTAATTCTATACTGCAAGTACACTACAAGTGAACTTTTCTGTATACTGTGAATGAACTAGTTGTATACTTCTAGTATACTTTTTAATTTATGAAAGTATACATTTAAGTATACTGCAAGTAAACTTACAGATATACTGCTAGTTTATTAGTTGTATACTTCAAGTAAACTTTTCAGTTCATGAAAGTATACTGTGAGGAAACTTAAAAAGAGCATCATTGGATGTTTATTGACTACAATGAGCGAGGACTTCAAGTTCACATCTCATCTGATAGACAACATCATCATCACTGCACTATTGTGTATTATTCCACCAGTGGGAAGATCCCAACCTACTGGCACAACAACAGCAACTTACTTCCCTCAGGCGTCTCCCATCCAAGCACAAACCAAGCCTACAGCTGCTTAGCTCCAACCACACAGCTGGTGCAGATCAAGTTTGAAAATACTGTGTACATTTATCTGCACATAATGGCCAGCTAGATTGAACTGATATCTCAACTTAAACACAGCAATGTTTGGTACAGGTACAATATGCAGGGCTTTGATGTCCACACTCCTGTTTAAAAATGATTAAATCATTGATAAAAAGAATGTACCATCTTTCAAGTATTACAGCACCGCTACATCTTTTCTTTAGTCGGTAATATTTTTGACTGTGATACAGGACTCCATTAACCAAAAGCAGCTCATCGGTGTACTCATTTGGAATATTTCATCAGCCTTTGCTTGAGTCCTTCAGCCTATTGGTCAGGCTGAAGGCATTGCTAATTAATATTTTTTGCATATTTTTGGTTCCATATGAGAGAAAGAGGTTTTTTTTTTTTTGTTTTGAATTGGGATTTCAATAAGAGTTGCCATTGCTGTGTTCTTATACTTCAGCATCTAATACAATATTGTGTTTGTATTTATAAAGGAATCAATTTTGTTCTCTCCTTAGTATGTGTTTCATTGTAAATCCTTATAAGTACCTTCATCTGTGAATTAAAGCAGAATGCACTTAATCATTGTCTACTCATAGAGTACATGAGGTAATCTCTCGTCTACTTGCATTAAATAATATCTGAATTGCAACAGTAATATATTTTAGATTGCAATAATCATAAGCTGTGAGTTTGATGCTAAGTTTGAAGTATACTTGCAGTTAAAAAAAAAAAAAAACTTTTAGCTCCCTGAAAGTTTGAAACTAAATTTAAACTATAGAGGGCTTGAAGTATAGAACTAGTGGACTTGTAGTCTACCTATAAGTTTACTTGCAATATACTTCAAAGTGCACTTTCATGAACTAAAAAGTTGGCTTGAAGTATATAACAAGTAAAGTTGTAGTACAGCTGAGTTTACTTTCAGTATACTTCAAAGTATACTTTTATAAATTAGACATTGTGCTAGAAGTATATAACTAGTGAACTAATAGTTCATTTTTTAAGTGTCCTTGCAGTGTACCTCACAGTATACTTTCATGAACTGAAAAGTTTACTAGAAGTATAGAACTAATAAACTACCAGTATATCTGTAAGTTTACTTGCAGTATACTACAAATTATACTTTTATAAACTAGAAATTGTGCTAGAAGTACGTAACTAGTAAACTAATAGTTCATCTTTAAGTTTACTAGCAGTATACTTCACAGTATACTTTCATGAACTGAAAAGTTTACTAGAAATATACAACTAATAAACCCAGCAGTATATCTGTAAGTTTACTTGCAGTATACGTAAATGTATGCTTTCATAAATTGAAAAGTATACTAGAGGTATACAACTAATTAAGTCACAGTATACTTAAAAGTTCACTTGTAGTGTACTTGCAGTACAAAATAAAACTTAAACTTAAAGTACCCATCTAGTTTACATTTAAGTTGCTTAAACTTGAAGTATACTTTTTTTTTTTTGCAAGAGTATGTATCAAGTCTGTCAATACTACAAGAATTGTCAAATTTGTTCTCAAATAAAATCAGACAAATGTTTAACTATTTCTTTGTGGGTTAATAACACTGCATAAAAATCAAGTTCAGCTCCACCCATCCCAGGTGAAAAAGTATTACACTTAATTATATTAAAAGTATATTTGTTGCATACAAAAGTTATTACAAATATACTTTTGCAAATTAAGCACAAAAAGTAATATATTTAAAATATACTTTTAGAAAGTGTACACTTTAAGTGTACTGAAGTAGTACACAAGTAGTATTCAATGACTAATTGAGCACACTTAATTACACATAAAGGGGGCGAAAAAAACATACACCATACTTAATACAGTCTGTAAAAGTATAATTCAGGTATAGTATTTTTTTCACCTGGGATTTGCTACTTACTCTGCTATGCTGCCCCAAAGCTGACTTTTTACTGCAAACGTTCTTGTAAGTCCATGAGATAGTAAAAACTGAGTAAAAATATAGTACAGTATACTTCAAAGAAGCCAATGTGTATGGTAAAAATATTTTAATGTGCTCATGCTTTTGATAGTAGCCTAACTACAAGCCAGTATACTTAAACATTAGGCATGAATATTTTAATACTTAGATATAGTCAAGAAAAGTATGATAATCATAAGTTTAGGTACCGGTATTAGCTAAATATACTTAGACTTTTCGGTGTACTTTTCAGTATAAGCAAAGTATATGTAAGTATTACTGAGCTAAGTATATCTCTGATAAGTACATCAAAAGTTAACTGAAAGTATACTCTCCTATTTCTAGTTTTGAAGAAGTATACTAATAGCACACCTGAATAAACTACTTTTTTGTAAGGGTACTCAAAGTAGCCTCTTACAAATCTAGTGGGTGAACTGAATATGCTGTTTCCGCAAGAAATATAATTCGGAGGTCAAATATTTTCAAGCTCATGCAAGTTTGTCTCCGTGCGTCTTCATACAGACGTGCTGGTGCATAGATGCCGTTACCGTACCCGTAGCTATACCGCACTGCACGTGATTTGCGCATCATTTCGCCGAATCCATTGAATTAATCCTTGATGTCAGCAAATCTCCTCTTGGGAATTTCCTCTCTCTCTCTCTCTCTCTCTCGCTCTCTCACAGTCGGACACACCCTCTCTTTCTCCCTTCTTTTCATCGTTCATACACTGTTGTGTTTATCAACGACGCATGAAGCGCACTGAGAACGGCATGGGCTACTGGGGTTTGAAACAGTCCCCGCAAAAACGGAAAATCTGAAGAATCGCCTCGGCACCAAACGCTTAAACCTGGAAACTTGACAGTTCATAAGCTTCTTGAGACTGTAAGTGCTGCTGTTTTTCAAACCTGCTGATCTGCTAGAGACGCCGCATATTAGATCATCTTGTCCGTCGAGCTCGAGGTAAGAAAATATCACACATTGCGACATGTGTCCAGATCTATCGCAGGCGACTCCGCTTTCAACCGACTGACTGATTGTCCTGAAGTTAATCGCTGTTTGAACCGTATGAACTCAGGCTTGAAATAGTTTGGTTTATTAACTTTCAGCGTTTTACTGCGTAACACTTCAAAAACCTCCATAAATATTTTTGGGAAAATGTGCCGTCTCCTCATCTTGTATTTAGGATTTTAAGACAAGAAAATGGGAGGCTAATGACGCTTTCCAAAGTGGCTCCTTCATGAAAATCTTGCACTTTTGTATCGAACATTGTGTTGTTTACGTTGAACAGATTTAGGAGTGAATGAATTGGAGTTTTCCCGTTCTGGACCGACAGTGGGTTACCCTGTGTTCTTCGCTCTTGCTCAGCCTCACGTATGCAAACACCTTACCTGTCGGACCTTCAGTGCTATGAAAAAGTATACGCCCCCTTCCTCATTTCTTTTTCTTCTTCTTCTTTTTTTTTTTTTGCAAATGTGTCACACTTAAATTCATTGAACAAATTTTAATATTAGACAAAGATTACCCGAGTAAATACAAAATGCAGTTTTGAAATGATGATTTCATTTATTAAGGGAAAAAAGCAATCCAAACCAACCTGGTCCTAGGTGAAAAAGTAATTGCTCCCCCCTGTTAAATCATGAATCATTTGTGATTAACCACTTTTTTTTGTTCAATTTCACAAGCCACACGCAGGCCTGATTACTGCCAGACCTGTTGAATCAAGAAATCACTGAAATCGATTCTGTCTGACAAAGTGAAGTATTCTAAAAGATCTCGAAAAGCAACACATCATGCCGCAATTTAAAGAAATTCAAGAACAGATGAGAAACAAAGTCATTCTAAGACTCCAGTGAGCCACGGTGAGAGCCATTATCTGCAAATGGAGAAAACTTGGAAAAGTGGTGACCCTCCCAGGAGTGGCCGGCGAACCAAATGTACTCCAAGAGTGCATCAGCGACTCATCCAGGAGGTCACAAAAACCCAAAACAACATCTGAGGAACTGCAGGCCTCACTTGCCTAGGTTAAAGTCAGTGTTAATGATTCAATAATGAGAAAGAGACTGCAGGGCAAAAATTGCATCCATGGGAGGTTTCCAAGGTGAAAACTCCTGCTGCCCAAAAAGAACACAAAGGCTTGTTTCACATTTGCCAAAAATATCTTAATGATCCCCAAGACTTTTGGGAAAATATTCAGTGGATTGACAAGACAAAAGTTAAGCTTTTTGGAATGTGTGTTTGCCCTTATATCTGGCGTAAAACTAACACAGCATTTCATAAGAACAGCATACCACCAGTCGAACGTGAAGGTGGTAGTATGATGGTCTGGGGCTGCTTTGCTGCTCCTGGATTTGGACAACTTGCCGTCATTGATGGAACCATAAATTATGCTCTCTACCGGAAAATCCTGAAGGAGAATGTCCGACCATCAGTTCCTGTCCTCTAGCTCAAGCGCACATGGGTTATACAGCAGGACAATGATCCGGAACACACTAGCAAGTCCACCTCTGAATCGCTTAAAAAAACAAAATGAAGGTTTTTGGAATGGCCTAGTCAAAGTCCAGACTTAAATCTGATTGAGATGCTGTGGCATGGCCTGAAACAGGCCGTTCATGCCCAAAAACCTTCCAACGTGGCTGAATTACAACAATTCTGCTAAGAAGAGAGGGCCAAAGCTCCTCCACGGCGATGCGAAGGACTCATTGCCAGTTATCGCAAACGCTTGATTGCAGTTGTTATCTCCAAGGGTGGCGCAACCAGTTATTAGGTTTAGGGGGCAAAAATTTGGAAGCAACTTCAAGTTTCTGTTCACAATGCCTTTCCTAAAAACCAGTATGAAATCTATGGACTTTGGGATGTATTTACGGCATGATTAGACTTTTCTTTCATTGATATGCACCATTTTCCTCTATTTACCTTTATGTACCACTGTATATACATTGATGGTACCAGACCGTTGCTGAATGACTATTAACAAAAGAAAGGAGGGGCTTAGTTTTTGAGAACCTTTTCAAGAGTCACAACTTCAGTGAAAAGTAAAAAACAAACAGTTTGCATTATTCACTTTATGTCATAGTTTACAGCCCACTGGATGCCAACGGCAATCCAGCGGGTGCTAGGACCATGGGCCTAGCAATATGGGCCTGATAATTTGAGTAAAAATGTACTCTGATAAGACACTCTTTATATAATAATCATGTTTATTTTGTTGCAAGGTATGCCAGTGAAACTATTATCTTTTTTGTACTAATTTGTTTTTGCTTCCAAACTTTTGGCCTGTAGTGTAGGTTTGGATAGATTTTTCCCTCAATAAATTAAATCATCATTTAAAAACTGCATTTTGTATTTATTCAGGCTATATTTGTCTAATATTAAAATTTGTTTGATGATCTGAAACATTAGTGTGACAAATATGCAAAAAAATAAGAAATCAGGAAGGGGGCAAATACTTTTTCACAGTAATGTAAACACAATTGGGCAGCGCATAGTGGGTGCTACTCCAACAACATCAACAACATCAGAAATTATAATAATAATAATATTAATACTCATCGTCATTATGAGCAGCATCTGCATCATTCTCGGCTCAGCGCCTTTCTGGCATGCGAGAGATTGACGTTGATTAAAACAGTTTCAAAATACAAACATTTTAAAAATATATTGAAACAAAGCATAATGCATATGGCAAAGGCACCTTTGAAAAATTGTGAGTAGAAATGAATATATTTACAGGATTTAAAAGAAGTCATGGTTTGCTTTTTGATTGTTTAACACCTCATATATCTAATGTCGAGTTGGTTTTCACATCTCAGGTCGTGTATCTAATGTTAACTGTCAGTCAGCGATGCCTCCTTACATTACATTACATTTCAGGTTCTTGGCAGACGCTCTTATCCAGAGCGACGCGCAAAAAGTGCAAGAGATCAGTGGAGAAGTGCAGAGCTCCTAGGAGACCAGTACGGGTGCTTACAGCGACCGTGACAGAACGCGTTCGGTTGTTAGAGGTCCAAACCATAAGGCAAACACCAAATATACTGGGAAAAAGACCAAGTAAAATGAACAAAATCAAGCATAAGCAATGAAGTAGTGTGGGATGTAAGGACCGGATTCAAGGCAGCGGAGGAGGGGAGGTGGAGCCCGCAGAGGGGGGTTTTCAGGCTGCGCTTGAAGGTGCTCTAGGACTCCGACGTTCGGTCCTCCATAGATAGATCATTCCACCAATGGGGAGCCAGGACAGACTGCAGCCTTGAGTGGGAAGGGCTTGAGCGAGAGGGGGCGGAGCCAGGCAACCTGAAGTGAACTTAACCTGAGGAACTTGTGCGTTTTCTAGTCTTGGCTCTTTGTCTTCGCTCTGTGATTTTTCCTGTATAGGTGTGTCCGTGAAAATAGAGCAAAAATTACTGTTGTCACCATTTATATACAGCCATGAGATTTCATAAGCATGTTTTAACCTCCATTTTTAAATGTGTTTTCACCAATATCAGCTTGTTTTGGAAAAAGTAATTGGACATTGGCGAGTTTGGAAAGCGCAGTCCAGTAACTGCAGAATTGTCCCAGAATAGAGTCAGCTTCATTTGAGGCGCATTAAGCTTGGAAAATGCGTCTGCATTGTTTGTGTCTGCTGTGCGGTGCATGCGCTAAATGAAATGTTTAGCTGCGGTCGGGATGTTCACCGCCCGTTTATTTGGACTATCGGGCTTTGACGGGAAGCAGCTCAGTAAATATTCCTGCACGTTTGTGGCGTAAGTGCATCTCAAACCTATGATCTGAAGTGCTGAGAACCTGCGTGGTCCCACCCCCCCCAAAAAAAAAGAAAATTAGAGTTTGGATCATATTGTGACAGATTTCGATAATACTCATAACGCAACATTCGTGTCATGAGTTGTATTAAACCTGTGAACAACATTGTGAGTGATTTTTTTTTTTTATTTTAAAAACTTCAACATTTATTATCTGAGAAACAATGTTCTGTGGGTTTGAGTGCTCTGGTCCCAAGCCCTTCATTTCTCAGTCTGCTGAGTAACTATGGGAGACACGCAGTCATTTCACTTGGATGCCTGTAGTCCTCATATTGCAGCATGGAGTAACTTATAAAAATGCGTAGGTCACTGGTACTTCCTGCCTGTGGTGAGAGGTTTTACTTAGTGGTTCACCTCACTCTGCAACCACGGCAAGGACCAGCAGCAGTGCCTTATTTTATTTCCCTTCACTGAACCCAGCCAGAGTACGTGTCTGAGTAGATGAAGGCTGATCCCCAACCAAGACCAATCAGATCTTAGACACACCTGTGGAAAGCGCCATGAACCAATCGCAGTTTGGCTGGTTCGAGCCAGTTACTGAGTGAAGCCTGACTCATGCGCCACAGTTTTGCAATCCTGAGAGCACAGTCTCGATACGACCTTAAGTTAGTCTTCGGTCAGTGTCTGACTGTTTCCATACCTCTGGAGCTCCTGACATTCCATCTCTGGCACTGGTACGGCAGCCATATTGTGTGCCAGTTTACTTCATGTCTGTCAATGCTGATTGTGTGTAAGGCTGCACGAACATCTCCCTCTGACGCACAGTGCGTGACTTACAGTGGACACCTCTCCTCACATCCTGTAGCAGCTGAACAATATTCTCACCCACGCGCACACACACACACACACACACACACATACACTCACACATTACACTCGCTGACAAACGTGCACACGAACACACACACACGCAGACAGACTTACACTCTTACACACTTACACTCTGAAAAAGTAATGGATCTACTTTAAAAATTTAATTAACCAGTCACACTAAATAATTTGTCATTGACTCAATGTCAATGATTTTTTCTGTTAAACTTGTGTTTTTTTTTTTTTTTTGGTTCAACCATAAACAAAATTAGACAGTTTAGTTTAAATTAACAAAGCTGTAATTTTCAGCTGTTGGAGAGTGAAAACACATGTTGAATGAACAGCATCGTATCTTTGCTTTCTTCAGCGCACACCTGTGAACTCAGAGATGGGGTGTCGTTTCTGAGCGGATCCACGTTCCGTGTCATAAAGCTGATGTCTCAGATGCAGTTCAGTTGCTGATGTACTGCTGTCGTTCACCCTTCTCTGCTCTGTCATCCTTCCTCCTCCTTTCACTCATTCTCATGTCACTCGCTGGATCTCTGTAGCCCCGGTCAGACTACAAAAAGCAACACGTAGTTTCACTTCTTGGTATTTTACATCTGATAGTTTGGATAGTGTGACTGTACACTTCTCAAAAACTTACCATTGAAACTTGTGAAAGCTCCCACTCCAGCTTGTAAAGTTTTTGACTTCTCCTTGAAACTTCTGGAAGGTTACGGTGGTCTGCAGGGACATGTTCAAAATCGCGAGGTCGAGCAAGAGCCGGGAGTTCTTGCCTCTTGAACGACTAAACTTCGCTTGGTCTTGCGTAGACGAGGCGAGCAGTCTCGCCTTGCTTTTCAATATGACATCCACTTCTGCACAGCTTGTTTTTGATGGAATTTGATTCAAATCCTAGTATGCAGCCATGTTGGAAAACGTGCAAGAAGTCACGTGTCATTCAAAATGCGGGAGTCTTTCCTTGCAAGACCTTAGCAGGAGACCCTTAAATGTCGAACATACCTCTAGCCCTCTTGAAACTACGCATAGTTTGTCACTTGATGAATTCCATTTGGAGCATGGGTATTCTTGTAAACCTTCAACTCCTCAAGCTAGCCACAGTGTCTGCAGGTTTAACTCTAGTCCTAGAGGGCCACAGTGTCTGCAGGTTTAACTCCAGTCCTGGAGGGCCACAGTGTCTGCAGGTTTAACTCCAGTCCTGGAGGGCCACAGTGTCTGAAGGTTTAACTGCAGCCCTGGAGCGCCACAGTATCTGTAGGTTTAACTCTAGTCCTGGAGGACCCCAGTGTCTGCAGGTTTAACTCTAGTTCTGGAAGGCCGCAGTATCTGCAGGTTTAAATCCAGTCCTGGAGGGCCATAGTATCTGCAGGTTTAAATCCAGTCCTGGAGGGCCACAGTGTCGGCAGGTTTAACTCCAGTTCTGGAAGGCTGCAGTGTCTGCAGGTTTACCTCCAGTCCTGGAGGGACACAGTGTCTGCAGGTTTAACGCCAGTCCTGGAGGGCCACAGTGTCTGCAGGTTTAACTCCAGTCCTGGAGGGCCGCAGTGTCTGCAGGTTTAACTCTACTTCCGGAAGGCTGCAGTGTCTGCAGGTTTAACTCCAGTCCTGAAGGGCCTCAGTGCTTGCAGATTTAACTCCAGTCCTGAAGGGCCTCAGGGCTTGCAGGTTTAACTCCAGTCCTGGAGGGCCGCAGTGTCTGCAGGTTTAACTCCAGTCCTGCAGGGCCACAGTGTCTGCAGGTTTAACTCCAGTCCTGGAGGGACACAGTGTCTGCAGGTTTAACTCCAGTCCTGGAGGGCCGCAGTGTCTGCAGGTTTAACTCCAGTCCTGGAGGGCCGCAGTGTCTGCAGGTTTAACTCTACTTCCAGAAGGCTGCAGTGTCTGCAGGTTTAACTCCAGTCCTGGAGGGCCGCAGTGTCTGCAGGTTTAAATCCAGTCCTGAAGGGCCTCAGTGCTTGCAGATTTAACTCCAGTCCTGAAGGGCCTCAGGGCTTGCAGGTTTAACTCCAGTCCTGGAGGGCTGCAGTGTCTGCAGGTTTAACTCCAGTCCTGGAGGGCTGCAGTGTCTGCAGGTTTAAATCCAGTCCTGGAGGGCTGCAGTGTCTGCAGGTTTAACTCCAGTCCTGGAGGGCCACTGTGTCTGCAGGTTTAACTCCAGTCCTGGAGGGCTGCAGTGTCTGCAGGTGTAAATCCAGTCCTGAAAGGCCTCAGTGCTTGCGGGTTTATCTCTCGTCCTTAAGGGTCATGGTTCACGCTCGTTGTTCTGATTTCCTTTCAAGATTCAACAACCAGTTTTTTGCTTCATTTGATTATTTGTTTTTGTTGAAGTTGAATTGGTGTTGAAGTCACCAGTTTCTTGGTTTCTTATTTAACAGGAAGCAGTTTTATCACTGTGTGCTACTCCTTTAGGTGCCCAGAGAATCATGGGAAACTGGCCTTTGTGGGCTCTGCTCTGCGTACTCAACATGCAGGACAACCTCAGCAGCAACATAGCACTCAACACCACGGTCAACACTACGCTCAACGCCTCACTCGATGCTACGCTTGACGCCATGCTCGGTGTGTGAGTCAGTTTGCTGCAATAACATGCTGGCACCCTGCCTGCTGGCTATACACCTTATGCAAGGAAAGCATGCTAATATCCGTGCTCGTGCTCACCCTGAAGGCTAAGTCATATGCAAAACAGTTGAGAGGGTGGTGGTAGCTTAATGCCTGCCGGGACTTGTAGGTTTTTTGTGTAGAGCTCTTGTGATGAATGTGCAAGACAGTGTAGTGATGTTTTGATGAATGTGCTGGGCAGTGTAGAGGCATTGTGAAAATTTGCAGGATACTGTAGAGGCGTTGTGATACATGTGCTGGACACTGTTGAGGTGTTGTGATAAATGTGTAGAGTACTGTAGTGGTGTTATGATATATATGCTGGACACTGTAGATGTGTTGTGATAAATATGCAAGACTCTGCAGAGATGTTGTGATAAATGTGCAGAACACTGTAGAGATGTTATGATAAATGTGTAGGACACTATAGAGGTCTTTTGATAAAAGAGCAAGACATTTTAGTGGTGTTGTGAGTTATGTGTAGGACACGACTCATGTTATGATAAATGTGCAGAAAACTGTATTGGTGTTGTGATTAATGCACAGAATACTGTAGTGATGTTGTGATAAATGTGCAGGACACTGTAGAGGTGTTGTGATACATGTGCTAGACACTGTTGACGTGTTGTGATAAATGTGTTAAACACTGTAGTGGTGTTATGATAAATATGCTGGACACTGTTGAGGTATTGTGATAAATGTTCAAGACACTGTAGTGTTATGATAAATGTGCAGGACACTGGAGGTGTTGTGATAAATGTGCAGAACACTGTAGGGGTTTTATGATAAGTATGCTGGACACTGGTGCGGTGTTGTGATTAATGTGCAGGATACTGTAGTGATTCGATAAATATGCAGAACACTGTAGAGGTGTTGTGATAAATGTGCAGAACACTGTAGTGATGTTGTGATTAATGTGCAGAACACTGTACAGTAGTGATGTTGTGATAAATGTGCAGAACTATGTAGAGATGTGATAAATGAGCAAGACACTGTAGTGGTGTTGTGATAAATGTGCAGAACACTGTAATGATGTTGTGATTAATGTGCAGAACACTGTAGAGATGTGATAAATGTGTAGGACACTATAGAGGTGTTTTGATAAAAGATTGAGACATTATAGTGGTGTTGTGATATATGTGTAGGAAACGACTGATGTTATGATAAATGTGCAGAACACTGTAGAGCTGTTGTGATAAATGCGCTAGACTCAGTTGTGGTGTTGTGATAAATGTGCAGGACAGTGTATAATTGTTGTGATAAATGTACAGAATACTGTAGAGGTGTTGTGATAAATGTGTAGGACACTATAGAGGTGTTGTGATAAATTTTCAGGACTGTATAGATGTGTTGTTATAAATATGCTGGACACTGTAGTGATGTTGAGATAAATGTGCAGGACACCGTATTCATGTTGTCATAAATGTGCAGGACACTGTAGTGATGTTGTGATAAATGTGCTGAACACTGTAGATGTGTTGTGATAAATGTGCAGGACACTATAGATGTGTTGTTATAAATATGCTGGACACTGTAGTGATGTTGTGATAAATTTGCAGGACACTGTGTAGGTATTTTGATAAATATCCAGGAATCTGTGGAGGTTTGTGATAAATGTGCAGGACACTGTTGAGGTGTTGTGTTAAACGTGCAGAACACTGTAATGATGTTGTTATAAATGAGCAGGACACAGTAGTGATGTTGTGGTAAATGTGCAGGACACTGTGGAGGCGGCTGTCGGATGGACCAGAGTGCAGCAGTGGAATTGGACCATAATCGTCTCGTTGGAATGCCGCCCTTATGTCTTCAGGGTCTGAACCCTCCTGCTCACCAGCTTTAGATATTCTGTTTTCATTCACACACACTCACATTCTCACAACTCCTCTGCTACACTCGCATACACACACACACACACACACACACAGCCGTTCTTGATTCACAGTACAGTTTTACTATTACTGCTCATTCTTCATGCTTCCATTCCTGTTCCCCTCCAGGGCAGAACGTCACTTCCCAGCATTCCGTGCAGGTAATTCCTAAGGAGAGGGTGGTAAGAGTTGGCAGCACAATGAGCTTCTGTTGCATTGTGGGACGGGGGAATGTACTGAGCAGCATCACATACGACGACCAAATCATGACTGCCACTCCCCTCAGCAGTCAAATCTATGCCATCATCCTGCCCAACCTCACGGCCACCAACAGCAGTGGGAATGATGTGGTCTGCATAGACTCTAGGGACAACTCCAATGGCGCAACTCTATTTGTGGGCTGTAAGTATCTTATTTTTATTAAGTAATTTCTAACTGGGGAAAACTTTTTTCCCAAAATTCTTTTTTCAAAAGGAACCTTACACCAGATACGAAGTAAGCCGATGAGAAAGTTTGAGTTAGGATTGTTTATGTTCGTTTATGATTGTCTATTATTTTTTATGGTCAGTTTCATATATTTAGTCCGCATGTTTTTGCTCTCGTCTCGTCTCTGCGTGTCCTGCCTGCCCTGATAAAGGGGTCACTGTGTGACGTAAATTTGCATTCTGCTTCATTCTCATCATTTTATTTTCGACCCCAGTAGTCCAGAGTCTTGAAAAATTCAAAGTTTGCTCGAAAATCGGTGAAAATTAGGTTCATGATTTGGGATGCATTATGGTTTCATTGTAAAATGTGATTAAAAACTCCAAACCTTCTCAAAAATGAAAGACTTTAAGACCTGGGGCTCTAAATTCGTAGACTAGGCGCAGGTGCGGCGAATGGGGGGTGCGCCGCGCCAAGGGGTGTGTCCGGGCGTATTTTGCAATTTCGTGCCAAGTGTAGCCTGGCGCAAGTATTCTTCTGTCCCGCCTCTGTCCCTCCTTCCGGCGCAAGTGGCAAAGAAGGCATGTTTGGATATAACTCAGTCGAGTCAAATCTTCACCAATCAAATGAGCTCCTCTCCTCACCTTTAATGTGTTGGAATATAGAAGCCTCTGTCCTATATCTGCGTGATGCGTTAATGTTGCGTTTTACTTTGCTGCTTCAGGCATGTTTTCTGCACCGCTTACGTCTATATTAAGCATTACGAATATGAGGTAGCTGGCTAGCTAGGGCATTTGCGAATTATTACCATTGGCGAACTTGAATGGAATTTCAAAACGAAACTATGTCAGATCATTCAAACTTATGAACTTGGAATGAAATACGACAGTTGCTCATTGGGAAGAGAAACGATGGGTAGCGTGTTCCTATTATTACACCCTGTTGCTGCTTAAAATTTTGGGATTAACATGCATGGACTACAATGCAAGATACGTTACACATTTATTTTCAATATGTGATCTTAACTCAGTACGACATAATAGCAATCAGGCTATATTCCTTTCCCCCACTAAAAACGATAAAACCTAAGTGACAATAATAGTAGCCGAGTATTAATAGTATTAATAATAGTACCCTAGTATAGCACTCTGGACGCTAAACAAATTTTTTGCACAACTGCGTTGAACGCAGTGTCTGGTGCCCAAAAGTCTGACAGGGTTTTAATATATCCGACAGTCAATCATTGTATTTAATTTCTTCAAATCTACTGAAACTTTTAGGAATTAAAAGTGAATGTTTTGATTAGAGGGCTCAGTTCTTCAAGATGAGTACCGAGAATTTCAATCAATATTTCTGTTTAAGCTCTGCGCAATCAAGTGAGTTTACATTGGCGCGAGACAATGTACAATGCCTCCGTGTCTGACAGCCAAAAAAAAAAGAGGATGATTAGAACAGATTGATAACGAAATAAAGAATAAAAAGAAACATTTTAACAACAGAACATCCCATGAACACTGCGATTCGTTTATTTACAGGTCACCTTTTTTGGATGTTCCGTTTGTTGGTGATATCTTTTTATTCTTTATTTTGTTATAAATCTGTACTCATATCAATACTTTTACTTTTTGCTGGCTGCTGGACATGGAGTATTTTGCATTTCGCGTCGGACAGTCTTGATCGTGCAGGCGATAATTTATTCACACTCTCAATGGTCATGGAATTGATTTGGTCACTGACTACAAGTATTAATTTATCTCTGGTGTGGAAATAAAGCTTGAATCTGTTCGATCCATCTGACTAATTTTCAAACAAAAGACCAAACATAGACTGTTGTCTATCTTCAATGGAAGAAAACAGACGAATAGGCTAAAAAGACCAAGAAAAGTCGATAGCTATCAATTTGCATTTTGTGAAGGTCAAACACAAACATAGCCAAGTTTGCACGTCTAATAATTCCTGGAATACCCGGAAAAATTAGAACTTTTATGACTTTCGGACACGGAGCTATATTAAAACCCTGTCCGACTATCACGTCTTTGCAATGACTTTGACTATAATCAGTCGTGCGAAAAATTTGTTTCGCGTCCAGTGTGCAAGCAGCTCAGCTTTACTGAGCATAGAACACAAGCATTCTATATATATATAGGCAGTTTGTGGTTGGCTGAGAAAGATGTGAAGTCGTTAGTTTGCATCACAGATTCAGCTGCATCGATTAAGCTAGGTCAAGTTTCCATTACACGTGCCAACAGCCTTTAATCTGACATCAGGACAATCGATGTAGATACTATAATTTATGTCCTTATTCAGATAGTTACATTAAATATTGCTTCCTGTAATGATTTATTGCATTGAAATGTGCCTGACATTCTGGAAACCTGCCTGCGAGGTTTCGGTGATGTGTGCGCACTGTGCGCCGGTCAGCCAAATTACCACTGCACAGAAATTAAACCAGGTTGGAGCTGGCGAGCTTTCTGCGCAACTCCAGCGGAGAATTTTTGTATGAAATTGTCTCTGCGTCTTGATGAATATGTGACACCTCCCCCTACTACACCGCCACACCCATGCCACGCTACGCCACGCTGCGCCACCCTGCGCTGCGCCAAGAAATTAGAGCCCATAATGTCTAAAAGTGGTCAGGGGGGACACCAGATGCAGGAACAAAAGAGTTAATTGAAAGACCAAACACTAAATGAGAAAAGCAGGCAATTAGGCCAGAAATGAAACACTGCGCTCATGCACTGAACGAGCGGGAAAACCAAGGTACACTGTCCAAGGCAGGGGGAAACAGAAATACTCACTCCAAGAGTGGCTAAACTAAAAA
The DNA here is from genome assembly GCA_029721435.1 of Gymnothorax reevesii. NCBI lineage: Eukaryota > Metazoa > Chordata > Actinopteri > Anguilliformes > Muraenidae > Gymnothorax > Gymnothorax reevesii. The sequence continues at coordinate 16,552,582 of CM056583.1, read as the reverse complement.
ACAAAAACTTAACCTGACTGGACTGAGGGAAACACTGGGAGACGTAGACGAACGGGAGACCAGACGTGGGCGCAGCAGGAGCACGAGGCTCGGGAATCGCACAAAGGAAATACTCAGGAGGCACAGGAGCTGAGATTCACAATGTAGCGCGAGGCAGACAAAGTTCCATCTGAAGGTCACTTCACTGCTGCCCACACATACGCACACGGGAGGAGGCGGGACTCGGAAGGCAATCTCAGGAGGAAACAGAAACACATGGGATGAATAAACAAACTCACGAGAACTGGGTTAACAATCATGACTCGAGACAAGACGCTGAGACCATCAAGCTAACTAGACAGTATAGATTGAGGTAATCTAAACGTGACGAGTAAAAAGCACCACGAGAGAAGCAAAGGAAAGCACAGCTTTAAACACAGTTAATAAGGGAAAGCTTAGGAAGGTATTACAAAAGCTAGAAACGCTCGCACTCGCTAATGAGTTCATTAAGGTAAATACTACATGTCAAAACATACAATCACCCTCAAATAAGTGCTGTTTAGGATCATTACTAACTCGTACTATCAGAAAACACGTTCACTCAGGCTCGTATGCATGAATGAGGTCTGACTTGTACTGGGTGTAAGCGTATACCGAGAATAGTTTTTGCAGCCCCTGTGGTGTAAGAACATTGGCATGCACAGAACGCAGTTTAACTATTCGCTGAATAACTATTGTGCGAATAAGCTCTTCCGTAGTCGTAGGGTTATTCAATGATTTATTGCTGTTGTTTACCACAAATCGATTAATAGGCCTGCCCTCGCGCTTCATTACTCTCAAGAGGGAGTTTTCGCAAGCTCGTACACGAACGCCAATCTATTGGCCAACCGCTGTTTTTGTGGTCAGCGCACAAAAGATGGACGTTCGCATTCATGTTTCAGGGGAGTTTGCGGAAACTCCCCAATTACAATAGGGTGACGCTGACGCTGAGGACGGTGAGGTGGAGCCAAATGAACGTCGAGGACAATATGCAAGGGGTTCGAGTCAGGGCCAGGCTGACTGCCGATCATTTCGCCGGTTAAATGAATATGCACTGCAACCGTGAATGTTTGTTCAGGCATTCAGTTATACATTTTTTTTGTAAATACAAGTGTAAAATGAGTTAAAAATTTACATCCCCAAATGAGTGTCAATCTGTACAGGGTAATTTGAACATCACTTCACGCGAGTATCCTAAAAACAGAAGGCAGTTTTGAGACATCCACTGAAAGCGGACTGAAAATTGTCTTATTCCACTCCTTAAACCTACCCCTTAGTTGGGATAAATTACACCAGGAAATCTGTGGTATTTACACCACAGATTAAGCTGTTCCATATTTGTGCGCATGACTTACTATTCTCGGTTTAAAGTTATACTGCGAGTTAACTTATACCACGTTCATGCATACCAGCAGTGGTAAAACCATTGATTTATATCTGGTATAGGCTGTTCTGTCCCTATTCCGCTGCCATGCATACAGGCCTCAGAGTTTAGCGAGACACAGAATTAAGCTCAGGTGGAAGTTATGAATGAAATACCGCAGCCGATTCCACATGAGGAAACGTGATTGGACGACGAGACGCAGGCATGCTGAAGGCTGTCGCACGACATCACAGGGGTTTGGGTGAGAGTGAATCAATCGTCAGACGGCGGAAATGCTGAAGCTGAAAAAATAAAGCGAGAGTGAGGCACGGGTGATAAAGCAGAAGCACTAATGTTAAAGTGATAAGCACTATGAAAAACCTGCACACACGAGGCGGAACCTCAACACCTGAGAAGCATGATGCCATCAGGGTGAAGTAATGTGTAACTACAGTCCATCACCCACTGGTCTCAGGTCATTCAAACATCATACATGCTTGGTGTAAAATTATTTTTCATTGTAGCTTGTTGTCAGCAACCTGCGCATTTTTATGGAAAAGGAGTGTGTCTTCATCACGTGGTTGTCAGGTAATGTGTATTGTTGCGGGAGTGAAAATTAATTGAATTATGAGCAATTCCCTGATCCAGCGGTTTTAGTGGATAGACGCCCTTGCTTAACTTCTGGCTCTCTGAGTACCGAACACAAGTCCTTCGAATGTTAAAACCCCTAACTTATGCAACATGTAAAATTAATTTATTCAGTTCTGTGCGTCAAAAAGCCCACGTACAGAGGAAAGGCTGGGGTGTTTTGTGATTATGAGGAGGGGAGGGGAGGGCCTTCTCCTTCATGGTGATCAAAGCAGGCTGTGCTAACAGGTGAAGCTGTGGATGTTCGATGGCATGAAAGAAGGTCAGTTGTCTCTCGTGAAACGGGGCACTGATATATTACACTGCTCTTGTGTTATTAGCAGCACAGCTGAGCACTAGGGAATTTTAATAAAGAGATTCATAGATTTACTTTCTTTCTAATGAGATCAAACACAAATTTTTTGGGAGAAAATGATCCTCAGTTCTCAAAAACCTCTGAAAAGGCGGTGTGGGCAAATCTTGGGCAGCACTCAGGAGTACAGAGAAAACAAAAATAAAATGAAATTAACAAATGAATAAATAAGGAACATGTGTTGTGGTTTTCATTCAGACATATTTTCATATGAGGTTCCCCCATCCCCAAGCAATTGAAGCACCTATTACTAAAACCCCATAAGTCACACTTGACTTGACTTGACTTGACTTGACTTGTGGGGTTTTAGTAATCAGTGCTTCAATTGGAGGGAGACAAATTCTTCAGACAATTAAGCTTTATTGAGGCATATTGATAAATATAAAACCGAGTTCTTTTTCAGCAAGAAGAAATGATTTCTTACTTTTCACACCCAGTTTTTATACCTTCATCACAGGAAATATCTTCCAAATATGGTCTTTCCGCATTCTCATTCTCACGCTACTAGGACAGGCAAACCAAACCACTGCCAACTTCCCTTGGGAACTTCAACCAAAAGATAAGCATTCATAACACTAAAAAGCACTGGAAAATATTGCAGTTGAGAGAGGAAAAATACAGTCAGATGAATAGGATACAAGTAGATTCATAAATGATTCAATTGATTATGTTTCAGTAACGACTTATGATTTTCCTAAACAAATATTGATTAAAGCTGCAGAAATCAAATGCATCACCTGATTGTGTTTTAGACCAGGAGCCAAAAGCGGAGACGGACTTGCAATAAAACTGGTAATTTATTGGCAGCAGTACGGAAATGACAGGGACAGAACCCCGGAGAGGGAGAGACAGTTCCGCACAGGTGTGGTAGGCAATGCTTGGGCTGCTGTCGCTGGCTTCCGGTGAGCTTCCAGATGTCGAGGCGCTCGCCAGCACTGGGCACCCCATGGAGAGGAGGGTTGATGCTTGTCAGGACTTTGGTCCTAGTTCTGGTCCCAGCTCAAGGGTTGGAAGCTTGTTCCTGACAAACTAGATAAAGAGAGTAGACTTGGAGAGGTTAGCAAGAACACCGTCTCAGCCTCGGATCCTGATTACGATTGGATGCTTGTTTGAATTAACTAATGACAGTAATTATTTTCAAGAGACCTTGGCTGCCACAACAGTAGGGGTTACATTTAAACGAAGACAAAGAAGTTTAACATACATATGACAAGGGTTTTTGTGTGAATGTGACTCTACAATCCAGCGACACACACATGCACTGGGAGGCTTACATGCCTGTCACTGGCTCATTAGGAAACGAGCGAGTAACGAGATTTAGCAGGGAGGGGAGACGTGCACAAGCCTTATCACTTCACCCATACACCTAACTGACACGGATGCTGCCAAATTACAGAGACTCACTAGGGACTCGCATGAGGTTTTGAGGCAACTATTCCGTGATTCACTCTGCCTGCACTATATGACTATTCAGCGATTGGATCAGCCTGCACTGTGTGACTGTTCAATGATTGGATCATCCTGCTCCATGTGACTTTTGGGCCTCTCCATCTCCTTCAGTCCCCCCTGATGATCAGGGATTGGTGTGTGAGACTGACCTGGTGAAGGTGACGTGCCATTGGAACCGTGGACGGTTCACTGAGCTGTATGGGGACCGCCGTACTGAGTACACCCTGAACAACAGGTAGCTCTCTACTGACCTCTGTCCCGTCATGACATGCTCTCCCCATATCTGTCCTCAACTGAAATACACACCTCTACTTAAAAGCATTCTCCCTGAATACACAAATGTGCTCACTATCCGTCTAAAATACAAGAGATTTTTTCAAGACAAGATACACTTTATTGAATCCCGTGGGGTAGTTGCATTTAACTCATCCTATAGTTAGGAGCAGTGGGCAGCCACAGAGCAGCGCTGGGACCAGTTCTAATGCCATTTCCTCGGTCAGGGGTACTGCAGGACTGTTCCTGTCAGGCCACCAAATCATCCCCTGATCCAACTGGCTCTGTAACTTGTCCTCTTTCTCTCCCCCTCAACCCATCCTGGGTTCCCTTTAAAAAGAGATTTCAATCTCAACGGGACTTACCTAGTTAAGTAAAGGTTAAATAAATAAAAAATAATTTGTTTGTGGAGGGGTAGTCCCTGCTAAATCTGATGTAAGTTGGACTGGATGGCACAGTGGTTAGCACTACTGCCTCACAGCAAGAAGGTCGCGGGTTCGAATCCGGCCTGGGGCTTTTCTGTGTGGAGTTTGCATGTTCTCCCCGTGTTCGCGCGGGTTTTATCCGGGTACTCCGGTTTACCCCACCCACAAAAACATGCAATATAGGAACGCTGTGTGTGAATGTTTGGTAGTGGTCGGAGGGGCCGTAGGCGCATACTGGCAGCCACGCTTCCGTCAGTCTGCCCCAGGGCAGCTGTGGCTACAAAAACGTAGTTTACCACCATCAGAGCATGAATGTGTGAGTGAATGAATAATGTATCCTTGTGAAGCGTCTTTGAGTGCCCAGAAAGCAGAAAAGCGCTATATAAAATTGATGCATTATTATTATGGATGAAGGCATCAGTTTAAATGACTAAAATGAGATGTAAAAGCCGACATTCTTCCATTCCACTTCCTCACTGATTCACAGGAGCTGTTCAGAGGCCAATAAATCCAAAAACCCACTGAATTGGTGTGCGCTTAGTGACCCCGTGACCTTAGAAGAGGGGCACTGGACCCTGAATGCCAAAAACCTGCTGGGCAACGTCGTGCTGACAGACAGGGCAGACCTCGGCCACAGAGGTGAGCCGGATCGGACTCCCCTGACGGGTGGGAAAGCAGGGCTGCGGTGGTCCTTACTCTGAGATACTTACTTACAGGGCTGCACTGTTCCTGGAGATTTTCTAACCTGTAGGTTTTCCCACCAACTCTGACAAAACGCACCTCATTCAACAGCTAGAGCAGGGAGATTTATCGTCCTGTAGGTCTTTATTCCAACCCTAAGAAAGCTCACCTCGTTCAGCAGCCAGAGCAGTGTCCCACGGCCCTTTTCCTGGTGATTAGGGAAAGGGTCGTTATTATGATATTGCAAGCTTCCAAAGCACAGCTTCTGAGCATCTTTTGCAGAAATGTCATCCACCAAAAACAGTGGAATTTCAATGTATTTCAGTGGGCTGTTGATTAAGGGGTCAAGACTAGGTTCAGACTTGAAAAAAAAAAAAGTTTTTTTTTCATTTTGTAAAAAATCTTTCAAAACATTCATAAACGGTGATTTTCAGACCAAAAAAACTATCTTTTAAGTGGATTTTTATCATGTGAATGCCTCCAGTGCATTCGTTTCGCAACAAAAACACAATTTTCTCACATCGCAAAATCTCATAGTTTATCAGGCTTGTGGCGGGCATAAAATCCACATTTTTCAAGGTATTGCTCTGCAATTTTCACCATAGCATCAGTCTGTTATGTTCTATACAATGACGTAGCCATTTTTGGGTAGGTAGATACATGGTGTATTTATGATCCATCTGCCAGGCAGGTTCTGCCAACCATTTCTAAAATTCTATGACCAAATAATTTTTCAAAATGTTTTTCCATGAAAATACCCAGAATGAGTATGTCATTGTATAGCTGGTGATATTAGCTTCCAAACAGAAAAGAATTCCAGGAAAATATGGTACAGTTTCTGAGATATTGTTGCCACAAGATTTCACATTTTTCGCCAATAATGTACGGTTTTCACGGTAACAAACGTATTAAATTTGATTAAAATCAAATTCCATTCTGAGCTTTTTCAGTTGACACAATTTTTATTTGTTTTTAGTGTTTAGAAGTACTTAAATTGAGTGAACCCAGGCTTGACCCCTTAAGTTGAATGAGGTTCTGGGGTTTTGGATGGAGTGCTAAGCTGTGATTGGACCATCATTGATGTAAGGGTTGGGCTCTGAGCATCGGTCATGTGCCCAGAGGGCAGATAATGTCAGACTGGACTCAGGTGTGAAGATGGACTTGGTTGTACAGTATTTATAATGCCTTTGGCTCAGTGTGAGGGCAACGCAGGATACAATACCAAAGAACAAGGAATCGAGGTTCATGGATGATAATATTAAAGTGCTGAGTAAAACATTTAACAGCACTGTCTTCAAGAGTTATAATATTAGTCCATGTGGATGTGGGAGAAAAGTCTGTACAAGACAAGAGAGTGAACTCAGACTTGTTAGGCTGATGAGACTTTGTAATGAATGAGTACAACGCGCAGACTTGTATAGGAAATACAACCACTGTGGAAATAGGTGACAGATGCAGGTAATGATTTCGGACTGAAGAATGCGGTCCAGGTCTTAAGAGCCTGGTGAGTTGGAGCACTGGAGGCTTGGCCTTTTAATTGACAAGGAAGTGGGGTTTAGGATTAGTCAGTTCAACAGCTAGAGGTTTTATTTAGCGTCTAAATTAGCTGAATAAAGTGACCTGAATTTTAGTACATAAACATATACATAAACCCACGGGGTGACATTTCTCTTGGAAATGGGTTGTGTAGTCTTGCTGAAAATTTTTGGAAATGTGTTGGGCAGTCTAGTTGTAAACCTCTGTGTAGCGTTTCTTCGATATGGCCTGTACCGACAAGCCCAAAGGTGGACATCATGTTGGTTGACTCAGAAATTGTTGCCTGTTCACAGTGCATTTGCAGGCCCCTGAGAAAGTCACGTCACTCCAAGTGCATGCTGGGAATGCCAGCATCGGGTGGAGCTGGAAAGTGGAGAAGACTCGGACGCTGTCCCTCCTCTGCCAAGCACAAGTGGAACACAACAACCTCACAGAAACAGTTGAGTGAGTCGCAGGCCACACAGGAAGAGGCGGGGGTCAGGGAGAGGGGAGGCGCTTGATACACAGGAGGAAGTGGAGCTTACCTGGAGGAGTAACAGGACACAGTGAGGGGTGGGGCTTTCAGGTGTGATGCTGCGTTCCATTTACCTTGGAAGTCGGAGGTCGGAGCTGAATGATGTCACAGCCAAGTTATCAGCGTTCCAGTTACAAAGGCAGAAAAAGTTGCCAACCGCCTTGAACTGGGAAGAAAAGTAATAAAACAAGATGGTCACGTCTACGAAAGCTATTCCCGCGTTTTCCTTGTCGGAATATAAGCAACTTCTGGTCAGATATGCGGTCCTTCTGCGACCTTTAAACACGGTGGATTTCCATATATATGCGTCGAACAATGTATACGGCTGATTTAGTGTGACAAGCACGAATCAGAAGTAATAAACAGAATATTACAGGAGCTTCTAATTACTGTTTACACCTGGGGCAGCCATCTTTGAATGTTAACTCAGGGGTAGTGAAGATTATCCGACTTTCCGTGTCGGAAATCCGACCTCGAGGGCCATTCCAGTTGAAACGTCTGACTCGGAACTGGGAAATTCCGACTTCCGAGTACAAATAGAACGCAACATAAGATCACATTGCAGTACCGATGTGACTGTTTCTGCTGGTCTTTAAATGCAGTGGTGTTCTATAACACTACCGTAGAGTTTGGAGAAAACATCCACGATCACCTACTCTTGAAAAGCAGCTATAGCTACTGGTAATTTTCTTTAAGGTCAGGTGAACGAGTTGGTCTAAGGTTGTACTTTGATCGAACTCTCCATGTGCAGCGCAACTACACGGGACAGGGCCTGTCCGAGGTCCTGCTGACCGGCCTGCACCCGGACCGGTGGTACAGCCTGCGGGTCCGGTGTGGAACAGCGATTAATTTTTGGAAATGGAGCGACTGGAGCTTGACTCTCGACTTCCGGACCCAAGAGGCTTGTGAGTTATGGAGCAGCACCCTCAGAGGACTTTGAGGTTTAATTATTATGGTCATCATTGCACATGTCTCTCGACCTTGTTATAACCCCTATCACATGATCCATGTAGATTATTCTACCTCCTGGGGCATATTCAAGACCAAAGAGCCTCACGCTGGATCTGGGGAAGGAAAGACTCCCGAGTCTTTAATGACTGGCGAGTTCTCCCTGGTTTTCCTAACAAAGTTGCCAACCAGAGTTTGTGTTAAATTCTGTTAAACATGCAGTGCGATAGTGTGGATTTCGATGTCGACAACACTGAATGCCATCTTGATTGGCGAGGTGAGGCTGTTCACAGATGTTCTCGCAGGTCTATACAAGATTAAATGCAGTTTAATCGTTAAAGAGGCAAGTACTCGTGGGCTCTAACTAGTCCCCGAGATCTTGAACATGCCCCAGGCTTTTACGACACCCATATCACATGATGCAGGTGTCTTGCTCTGCATATCTGCCTCCAGGCGCCTTGATTGCTTAAATAAGCCCATATCACATGATGCAGGTGTCTTACTCTGCATGTGTGCCTGCAGGCCCGGATGCGCTGGATGTTTGGATCCACAGAAGCAGCAGTCTGTCAGCACTCATCATGTGGAAGGCAAGTGCGCTTTATAAACCCTTTATTAACCCCTTATGAGTCCCCTGCTCAAATGATCTGACCGTTTCTAGTAACTGTAAAGCAATACAAAATCAGTGACTACATGGCATTTCTCTACACTAACTTAGACCTCCACTATTAACTGCGGATCGGGTCCACAGCTTTAAACCTGTGTATCTGCAGCACTGGGCTGCGTCCTGTGAGATGAAGGAGTCTGTTCTGTCATTAGCTGATGTGTGTGAAAAACAGCAGAAACTCTTCGCCCAGATACAAGACATGTAGGAAATTGGGCGTGTACAGAATAGGTACTGAATTGGTATAGGACATGTACAGATAGTGACTGAGTAGATCGCAGGTACTAAGTGTTACACCCCTCCTCCCCCTCTGCCCCCCTCCCTCAGCCGCTGTCACCCAATCGGAGTCACGGCGAGATTCAGGGGTACGAGGTCACCTGGGAGAGCCCCACGGGGAGCCAGCGTTCCAGAATCTCCCCACAAAACTACAGCCTCCTCCTCAGGGATCTGGGAGATGGGATCGCCACGGTTACAGCCTTCAACTCTGCTGGCTCCTCCCCCCCCTCCAGGATTGGCTGTCCCAGACTGTCAGGTGAGCGACGCAGCAGGTCCTGCAGGTGCACAGGTGGAGGATCCTGATCAGCTGACCTGATGTGTGTTTCGGTCTCAGGGTGACCATGGGGAACACCGGAGCGCTTATCACTATTCAAAATCACTTCACTAACACACACATATGATTAGGATACAAAAAATAGATTTATTTTAAAGACAGAATTTACTGTGTAAGAGATATGTGGCTAAGTGTGAAAAAAATTTGATTTCTTGAAGGAAATGTGTGTCTATGTATTCTTGAAAGTATGGAACTGGAAAAATCAAAAGAAAATAATGGTAGATTTTTTGAGAAGCTTTAAATTTAGAACAATGGAAAATAAAATTGGGCTTTGTGTGTGGTGTATGGCTGTGCGTATGTGCATGCGGGTGTGTGTGCTTGTGTGAGGGTGTACGTGTGTGTGTTTGCATGTGTGTGTATGTATGTATATGCCTGTGCCTGTGTGTGTGTATATGCCTGTGTGCATGGTGTGCGTGTTTGCGTGTGCCTGCGTGTGTATGTATATGCCTGTGTGTTGTTTGTGCGTCCTTGTGTATGTGTGAGTGCGTTCGCTTGTGGGTGTGCCTGTGCGTGCATGCATTGGTGTGTGCATATATGTGTGTGCGCACGTGTGTGTGTGTGCGTGCAACCGCGCATGCCTGTGTGTGTCTGCAGGCGGTGCAGTTCCTGTGTCGCAGATCTTGGGCAGCAGCAGCGGGTTTGATCTGTCTTGGCCGGGTAGCACTAGCGCCGCCTGTGGGTATGTGGTGGAGTGGAGCCCCACCCACGAGGGGCGTGACCTCACTGTGGATTGGGTGAAGTTGCCACCTCAACCAACCTGGGTCAGACTCCATCCAGGTGAGTGTCAGAATTCCAGCTGGTGAGTCTGAGATGAGATCTGCCCCGGAGTGAGTCACCTCCAGATCCCAACCATTGTAGCAAAGAATAAATTACTTAACTGGCACCTGAAAACCAGATGATATTTCACGACTGACATGAGCTACATGTTACTACATGACATGTTATGGGTAATTATGTGACTGATATTGATTGCACTACTGATGTTGGATTTTCCGATGCCATTGGGCCCTTGAGCCTAAAAACCGCTCTCCAGGCTTGACCTGTTTCTCTCTATCGCTCAATATTTGCAACTGTTCTATTAGGCATTTTTCACTGGGCATCAAGAGACACATATTCTCAGTGGAACATCCCGAGTGACATAAAGGCTAAACTAGAATAAGGTTTAATAACATCGCCGTTACCAACCAGACCGATGATATTCCCTCACTGATATCACTATTATTACTCATAATCAGCAGCGTCACTGATATCTCATCATTTGATTACTGATATTATTGATTTTGATTGACATTGATCTCTGCATTAATCTCACTGCTCCGTCCACATCACTTTCACCGCTGAGCTCAACAGGCCAGCAGTTCATTTCGAAAGAGTTTTTATCATAATTTCATTTCACTGCTGCCATATATTCTCGTTTTTGTTGGTTTTTGCTGCTTGAGGTCATTTTAGAGTTTCAGTGTCCTCTCTCTCTCTTTGCTTTACTCTCTCCATCTCAGAGCACTTTCGAGCCGGACAGAAGTACTCGTTGTCGGTTTATAGCTGCAGCCAGGGGGCGCCAGAGCTGCTCGTGCGGTGGGAGGGGTATGCGGAGGAGCAGGGTGAGCAGCAGGGAGTCTCTGTGAGAGAGGGACTCGTGTGACCCGTCCTCAGATGTGAGAGGACAGTCCCGGCAGTGTGTTTCTCTCCCCGTAAACTCCGTCCGCTGGTCTATCTGCGTGAATCCGTATCCTGACTAAAGTAGCGCTGTAATGAGTATGTCCACGAGAGGACTTTCCTGTTCTGTTCCTGGATCATCTCTCTATTACTGAGATTACGTAACGAAGATAACAGGTCATTTAGCCCAAAAAGAAAACATGACTTTTCGCCCATATGAGGAGGATAGGTCTTTCAGACTGTTCCCTCTCTCTCTCTCTCTCTCTCTCTCTCTCTCTCTCTTTCCCACTGTTGCTCATGATCAGCTCCAAACCTGCCTGTCCAGAATTTGAAAGTAAAACAGATCGGTTCCAATGTTCGTCTTCAGTGGGACGAAGTTCCCCAGGAGGGCCAGCGTGGCTTTATCCGCGGATATTCGGTCAGTCTGTCTGCTGCCTCTGGCGAGGTCACCACAGGTATCTCCAGCCTTTCATAACTTTACATAAAATGATGTGAAGGCTGCCTTGTGAAAGTGAGTTTGAATAAAATATATCTTAAGTTTGTGTTCCTACAGGGCTTGTCCTGCATTGAGAGATTGGTTGATTGATTGATTGGTTGATTGATTGGTTTGTTGATTGATTGATTGATTGATTGATTGGTCTTCCTGGCTATTTGTTATGAATATTTGCCATAAAAATTTGTGTTTTCTTCGTCAGAGAACATCTCGGGTGCAGGGGTGAGAATCCACACATTTTCTGGGCTTCCCCTGGAGTCTTTCGAGTTCATAGTGAGGGCCTTCACCTCGGCCGGGGAGGGTCCTGTGGATAAGATCTCCATAAACCTCAGCCCCTCAGGTGTGTTTGTGTGTGGGTGAAAGTGTGTGTGTGTCTGTGTGTGTGTGTGTTTGTTGGGGGTTTACTACACCGCTGTTTACCTGAGCTACTATATCACCTACACTTCACTACACCGCTGTTTACCTGAGCTACTATATCACCTACACTTCACTACACCACTGTTTACCTGAGCTATATATCACCTACACTTCACTACACCACTGTTTACCTGAGCTACTATATCACCTACACTTCACTACACCACTGTTTACCTGAGCTACTATATCACCTACACTTCACTACACCACTGTTTACCTGAGCTACTATATCACCTACACTTCACTACACCACTGTTTCCCTGAGCTACTATATCACCTACACTTCACTACACCACTGTTTACCTGAGCTACTATATCACCTACACTTCACTACACCACTGTTTACCTGAGCTATATATCACCTACACTTCACTATACCACTGTTTACCTGAGCTACTATATCACCTACACTTCACTACACCACTGTTTACCTGAGCAACTATATCACCTACACTTCACTACACCGCTGTTTACCTGAGCTACTATATCACCTACACTTCACTACACCACTGTTTACCTGAGCAACTATATCACCTACACTTCACTACACCACTGTTTACCTGAGCTACTATATCACCTACACTTCACTACACCACTGTTTACCTGAGCTACTATATCACCTACACTTCACTACACCACCGTTTACCTGAGCTACTATATCACCTACACTTCACTACACCACTGTTTACCTGAGCTACTATATCACCTACACTTCACTACACCACTGTTTACCTGAGATACTATATCACCTACACTTCACTACACCACTGTTTACCTGAGCTACTATATCACCTACACTTCACTACACCACTGTTTCCCTGAGCTACTATATCACCTACACTTCACTACACCACTGTTTACATGAGCTACTATATCACCTCCACTTCACTACACCACTGTTTACCTGAGCTACTATATCACCTACACTTCACTACACCACTGTTTACCTGAGCTACTATATCACCTACACTTCACTACACCACTGTTTACCTGAGCTACTATATCACCTACACTTCACTACACCACTGTTTACCTGAGCTACTATATCACCTACACTTCACTACACCACTGTTTACCTGAGCAACTATATCACCTACACTTCACTACACCGCTGTTTACCTGAGCTACTATATCACCTACACTTCACTACACCACTGTTTACCTGAGCTATATATCACCTACACTTCACTACACCGCTGTTTACCTGAGCTACTATATCACCTACACTTCACAACACCACTGTTTACCTGAACTACTATATCACCTACTCTTCACTACACCACTGTTTACCTGAGCTACTATATCACCTACACTTCACTACACCACTGTTTACCTGGGCTACTATATCACGTTCACTGCACTACACCACTGTGAACATAAGCTAGTATATCCCCTACACTTCACTACCCCACTGTTTACCTGAGCTACTATATCCCCTACACTTCACTACACCGCTGTTTCCCTGAGCTACTATATCACCTACACTTCACTACACCACTGTTAACATGAGCTACTATATCACCTACACTTCACTACACCACTGTTTACCTGAGCTACTATATCACCTACACTTCACTACACCACTGTTTCCCTGAGCTACTATATCACCTACACTTCTCTACACCGCTGTTTCCCTGAGCTACTATATCACCTACACTTCACTACACCACTGTTTACCTGAGCTACTATATCACCTACACTTCACTACACCACTGTTTACCTGAGCTACTATATCACCTACACTTCACTACACCACTGTTTACCTGAGCTACTATATCACCTACACTTCACTACACCACTGTTTCCCTGAGCTACTATATCACCTACACTTCACTACACCGCTGTTTACCTGAGCTACTATATCACCTACACTTCACTACACCACTGTTTACCTGAGCTACTATATCACCTACACTTCACTACACCACTGTTTCCCTGAGCTACTATATCACCTACACTTCACTACACCACTGTTTACCTGAGCTACTATATCACCTACACTTCACTACACCACTGTTTACCTGAGCTACTATATCACCTACACTTCACTACACCACTGTTTACCTGACCTACTATATCACCTCCACTTCACTACACCACTGTTTACCTGAGCAACTATATCACCTACACTTCACTCCACCGCTGTTTACCTGAGCTACTATATCACCTACACTTCACTGCACCACTGTTTCCCTGAGCTACTATATCCCCTACACTTCACTACACCACTGTTTACCTGAGCAACTATATCACCTACACTTCACTACACCACCGTTTACCTGAGCTACTATATCACCTACACTTCACTACACCACTGTTTACCTGAGCTACTATATCACCTACACTTCACTACACCACTGTTTACCTGAGATACTATATCACCTACACTTCACTACACCACTGTTTACCTGAGCTACTATATCACCTACACTTCACTACACCACTGTTTCCCTGAGCTACTATATCACCTACACTTCACTACACCACTGTTTACATGAGCTACTATATCACCTCCACTTCACTACACCACTGTTTACCTGAGCTACTATATCACCTACACTTCACTACACCACTGTTTACCTGAGCTACTTTATCCCCTACACTTCACTACACCACTGTTTACCTGAGCTACTATATCACCTACACTTCACTACACCACTGTTTACCTGAGCTACTATATCACCTACACTTCACTACACCACTGTTTACCTGAGCAACTATATCACCTACACTTCACTACACCGCTGTTTACCTGAGCTACTATATCACCTACACTTCACTACACCACTGTTTACCTGAGCTATATATCAACTACACTTCACTACACCGCTGTTTTCCTGAGCTACTATATCAGCTACACTTCACTCCACCACTGTTTACCTGAACTACTATATCACCTACTCTTCACTACACCACTGTTTACCTGAGCTACTATATCACCTACACTTCACTACACCACTGTTTACCTGAGCTACTATATCACCTACACTTCACTACACCACTGTTAACATGAGCTACTATATCACCTACACTTCACTACACCACTGTTTACCTGAGCTACTATATCACCTACACTTCACTACACCGCTGTTTCCCTGAGCTACTATATCACCTACACTTCACTACACCACTGTTAACATGAGCTACTATATCACCTACACTTCACTACACCACTGTTTACCTGAGCTACTATATCACCTACACTTCACTACACCACTGTTTCCCTGAGCTAGTATATCACCTCCACTTCACTACACCGCTGTTTCCCTGACCTACTATATCACCTACACTTCACTACACCGCTGTTTACCTGAGCTACTATATCACCTACACTTCACTACACCACTGTTTACCTGAGCTACTATATCACCTACACTTCACTACACCGCTGTTTACCTGAGCTACTATATCACCTACACTTCACTACACCACTGTTTACCTGAGCTACTATATCACCTACACTTCACTACACCACTGTTTCCCTGAGCTACTATATCACCTACACTTCACTACACCGCTGTTTACCTGAGCTACTATATCACCTACACTTCACTACACCACTGTTTACCTGAGCAACTATATCACCTACACTTCACTACACCACTGTTTACCTGAGCTACTATATCACCTCCACTTCACTACACCACTGTTTACCTGAGCTACTATATCACCTACACTTCACTACACCACTGTTTCCCTGAGCTACTATATCACCTACACTTCACTACACCGCTGTTTACCTGAGCTACTATATCACCTACACTTCACTACACCACTGTTTACCTGAGCTACTATATCACCTACACTTCACTACACCACTGTTTCCCTGAGCTACTATATCACCTACACTTCACTACACCACTGTTTACCTGAGCTACTATATCACCTACACTTCACTACACCACTGTTTACCTGAGCTACTATATCACCTACACTTCACTACACCACTGTTTACCTGAGCTACTATATCACCTACACTCCACTACCCCACTGTTTACCTGAGCAACTATATCACCTACACTTCACTACACCGCTGTTTACCTGAGCTACTATATCACCAACACTTCACTACACCACTGTTTACCTGAGCTACTATATCACCTACACTTCACTACACCGCTGTTTACCTGAGCTACTATATCACCTACACTTCACTACACCACTGTTTACCTGAGCTACTATATCACCTACACTTCACTACACCACTGTTTACCTGAGCTATATATCACCTACACTTCACTACACCACTGTTTACCTGAGCTACTATATCACCTACACTTCCCTACACCACTGTTTACCTGAGCTACTATATCACCTACACTTCACTACACCACTGTTTACCTGAGCTACTATATCACCTACACTTCACTACACCACTGTTTCCCTGAGCTACTATATCACCTACACTTCACTACACCACTGTTTACATGAGCTACTATATCACCTCCACTTCACTACACCACTGTTTACCTGAGCTACTATATCACCTACACTTCACTACACCACTGTTTACCTGAGCTACTATATCACCTACACTTCACTACACCACTGTTTACCTGAGCTACTATACCACCTACACTTCACTACACCACTGTTTACCTGAGCTACTTTATCACCTACACTTCACTTCACCACTGTTTACCTGAGCAACTATATCACCTACACTTCACTACACCGCTGTTTACCTGAGCTACTATATCACCTACACTTCACTACACCACTGTTTACCTGAGCTATATATCACCTACACTTCACTACACCGCTGTTTACCTGAGCTACTATATCACCTACACTTCACTACACCACTGTTTACCTGAACTACTATATCACCTACTCTTCACTACACCACTGTTTACCTGAGCTACTATATCACCTACACTTCACTACACCACTGTTTACCTGAGCAACTATATCACCTACACTTCACTACACCGCTGTTTATCTGAGCTACTATATCACCTACACTTCACTACACCACTGTTTACCTCAGCTATATATCACCTACACTTCACTACACCGCTGTTTACCTGAGCTACTATATCACCTACACTTCACTACACCACTGTTTACCTGAACTACTATATCACCTACTCTTCACTACACCACTGTTTACCTGAGCTACTATATCACCTACACTTCACTACACCACTGTTTACCTGAGCTACTATATCACCTACACTTCACTACACCACTGTTAACATGAGCTACTATATCACCTACACTTCACTACACCACTGTTTACCTGAGCTACTATATCACCTACACTTCACTACACCGCTGTTTCCCTGAGCTACTATATCACCTACACTTCACTACCCCACTGTTAACATGAGCTACTATATCACCTACACTTCACTACACCACTGTTTACCTGAGCTACTATATCACCTACACTTCACTACACCACTGTTTCCCTGAGCTACTATATCACCTACACTTCACTACACCGCTGTTTCCCTGAGCTACTATATCACCTACACTTCACTACACCGCTGTTTACCTGAGCTACTATATCACCTACACTTCACTACACCACTGTTTACCTGAGCTACTATATCACCTACACTTCACTACACCGCTGGTTACCTGAGCTACTATATCACCTACACTTCACTACACCACTGTTTACCTGAGCTACTATATCACCTACACTTCACTACACCGCTCTTTTCCTGAGCTACTATCTCACCTACACTTCACTACACCGCTGTTTACCTGAGCTACTATATCACCTACACTTCACTACACCACTGTTTACCTGAGCAACTATATAACCTACACTTCACTACACCACTGTTTACCTGAGCTACTATATCACCTCCACTTCACTACACCACTGTTTACCTGAGCTACTATATCACCTACACTTCACTACACCACTGTTTCCCTGACCTACTATATCACCTACACTTCACTACACCGCTGTTTACCTGAGCTACTATATCACCTACACTTCACTACACCACTGTTTACCTGAGCTACTGTATCACCTACACTTCACTACACCACTGTTTCCCTGAGCTACTATATCACCTACACTTCACTACACCACTGTTTACCTGAGCTACTATATCACCTACACTTCACTACACCACTGTTTACCTGAGCTACTATATCACCTACACTTCACTACACCACTGTTTACCTGAGCTACTATATCACCTACACTTCACTACACCACTGTTTACCTGAGCAACTATATCACCTACACTTCACTACACCGCTGTTTACCTGAGCTACTATATCACCAACACTTCACTACACCACTGTTTACCTGAGCTACTATATCACCTACACTTCACTACACCGCTGTTTACCTGAGCTACTATATCACCTACACTTCACTACACCACTGTTTACCTGAGCTACTATATCACCTACACTTCACTACACCACTGTTTACCTGAGCTATATATCACCTACACTTCACTACACCACTGTTTACCTGAGCTACTATATCACCTACACTTCACTACACCACTGTTTACCTGAGCTACTATATCACCTACACTTCACTACACCACTGTTTACCTGAGCTACTATATCACCTACACTTCACTACACCACTGTTTACCTGAGCTACTATATCACCTACACTTCACTACACCACTGTTTACCTGAGCTACTATATCACCTACACTTCACTACACCACTGTTTACCTGAGCTACTATATCACCTACACTTCACTACACCACTGTTTACCTGAGCTACTATATCACCTACACTTCACTACACCACTGTTTACCTGAGCTACTATATCACCTACACTTCACTACACCACTGTTTACCTGAGCTACTATATCACCTACACTTCACTACACCACTGTTTACCTGAGCTACTATATCACCTACACTTCACTACACCGCTGTTTACCTGAGCTACTATATCACCTACACTTCACTACACCACTGTTTACCTGAGCTACTATATCACCTACACTTCACTACACCACTGTTTACCTGAGCTACTATATCACCTACACTTCACTACACCACTGTTTACCTGAGCTACTATATCACCTACACTTCACTACACCGCTGTTTACCTGAGCTACTATATCACCTACACTTCACTACACCACTGTTTACCTGAGCTACTATATCACCTACACTTCACTACACCACTGTTTACCTGAGCTACTATATCACCTACACTTCACTACACCACTGTTTACCTGAGCTACTATATCACCTACACTTCACTACACCACTGTTTACCTGAGCTACTATATCACCTACACTTCACTACACCGCTGTTTACCTGAGCTACTATATCACCTACCCTACACTACACAACTGTTTACCTGAGCAACTATATAACCTACACTCCACTACACCTCTGTTTACCTGAGCAACTATATCACCTACACTTCACTACACCACTGTTTACCTGAGCTACTATATCACCTACACTTCACTATACCACTGTTTACCTGAGCTACTATATCACCTACACTTCACTACACCGCTGTTTACCTGAGCTACTATATCACCTACACTTCACTACACCGCTGTTTACCTGAGCTACTATATCACCTACACTTCACTACACCGCTGTTTACCTGAGCTACTATATCACCTACACTTCACTACACCACTGTTTACCTGAGCTACTATATCACCTACACTTCACTACACCGCTGTTTACCTGAGCTACTATATCACCTACACTTCACTACACCACTGTTTACCTGAGCTACTATATCACCTACACTTCACTACACCGCTGTTTACCTGAGCTACTATATCACCTACACTTCACTACACCACTGTTTACCTGAGCAACTATATCACCTACACTTCACTGCACCTCTGTTTACCTCAGCTACTATCTCACCTACACTTCACTACACCACTGTTTACCTGAGCTACTATATCACCTACACTTCACTACACCGCTGTTTCCCTGAGCTACTATATCACCTACACTTCACTACACCACTGTTTACCTGAGCTACTATATCACCTACACTTCACTGCACCTCTGTTTACCTGAGCTACTATATCACCTACACTTCACTACACCACTGTTTACCTGAGCTACTATATCACCTACACTTCACTACACCGCTGTTTCCCTGAGCTACTATATCACCTACACTTCACTACACCACTGTTTACCTGAGCTACTATATCACCTGCACTTCACTACACCACTGTTTACCTGAGCAACTATATCACCTACACTTCACTACACCACTGTTTACCTGAGCTACTATATCACCTCCACTTCACTACACCACTGTTTACCTGAGCTACTATATCACCTACACTTCACTACACCACTGTTTACCTGAGCTACTATATCACCTACACTTCACTACACCGCTGTTTACCTGAGCTACTATATCACCTACACTTCACTACACCACTGTTTACCTGAGCTACTATATCACCTACACTTCACTACACCACTGTTTCCCTGAGCTACTATATCACCTACACTTCACTACACCACTGTTTACCTGAGCTACTATATCACCTACACTTCACTACACCACTGTTTACCTGAGTTACTATATCACCTACACTTCACTACACCACTGTTTACCTGAGCTACTATATCACCTACACTTCACTACACCACTGTTTACCTGAGCAACTATATCACCTACACTTCACTACACCGCTGTTTACCTGAGCTACTATATCACCAACACTTCACTACACCACTGTTTACCTGAGCTACTATATCACCTACACTTCACTACACCGCTGTTTACCTGAGCTACTATATCACCTACACTTCACTACACCACTGTTTACCTGAGCTACTATATCACCTACACTTCACTACACCACTGTTTACCTGAGCTATATATCACCTACACTTCACTACACCACTGTTTACCTGAGCTACTATATCACCTACACTTCACTACACCACTGTTTACCTGAGCTACTATATCACCTACACTTCACTACACCACTGTTTACCTGAGCTACTATATCACCTACACTTCACTACACCACTGTTTACCTGAGCTACTATATCACCTACACTTCACTACACCACTGGTTACCTGAGCTACTATATCACCTACACTTCACTACACCACTGTTTACCTGAGCTACTATATCACCTCCACTTCACTCCACCACTGTTTACCTGAGCTACTATATCACCTACACTTCACTACACCACTGTTTACCTGAGCTACTATATCACCTACACTTCACTACACCACTGTTTACCTGAGCTACTATATCACCTACACTTCACTACACCGCTGTTTACCTGAGCTACTATATCACCTACACTTCACTACACCACTGTTTACCTGAGCTACTATATCACCTACACTTCACTACACCACTGTTTACCTGAGCTACTATATCACCTACACTTCACTACACCACTGTTTACCTGAGCTACTATATCACCTACACTTCACTACACCGCTGTTTACCTGAGCTACTATATCACCTACACTTCACTACACCACTGTTTACCTGAGCTACTATATCACCTACACTTCACTACACCACTGTTTACCTGAGCTACTATATCACCTACACTTCACTACACCACTGTTTACCTGAGCTACTATATCACCTACACTTCACTACACCACTGTTTACCTGAGCTACTATATCACCTCCACTTCACTGCACCTCTGTTTACCTGAGCAACTATATCACCTACACTTCACTACACCACTGTTTACCTGAGCTACTATATCACCTACACTTCACTATACCACTGTTTACCTGAGCTACTATATCACCTACACTTCACTACACCGCTGTTTACCTGAGCTACTATATCACCTACACTTCACTACACCGCTGTTTACCTGAGCTACTATATCACCTACACTTCACTACACCGCTGTTTACCTGAGCTACTATATCACCTACACTTCACTACATTACTGTTTACCTGAGCTACTATATCACCAACACTTCACTACACCACTGTTTACCTGAGCTACTATATCACCTACACTTCACTACATTACTGTTTACCTGAGCTACTATATCACCAACACTTCACTACACCACTGTTTACCTGAGCTACTATATCACCTACACTTCACTACACCACTGTTTACCTGAGCTACTATATCACCGACACTTCACTACACCGCTGTTTACCTGAGCTACTATATCACCTACACTTCACTACACCGCTGTTTACCTGAGCTACTATATCACCTACACTTCACTACATTACTGTTTACCTGAGCTACTATATCACCTACACTTCACTACACCGCTGTTTTCCTGAGCTGCTATATCACCTACACTTCACTACATTACTGTTTACCTGAGCTACTATATCACCTACACTTCACTACACCACTGTTTACCTGAGGTACTATATCACCTACACTTCACTACACCACTGTTTACCTGAGCTACTATATCACCTCCACTTCACTGCACCTCTGTTTACCTGAGCTACTATATCACCTACACTTCACTACACCACTGTTTACCTGAGCTACTGTATCACCTACACTTCACTACACCGCTGTTTACCTGAGCTATATATCACCTACACTTCACTACACCACTGTTTACCTGAGCTACTATATCACCTACACTTCACTACACCACTGTTTACCTGAGCTACTATATCACCTACACTTCACTACACCACTGTTTACCTGAGCTACTATATCACCTACACTTCACTACACCACTGTTTCCCTGAGCTACTATATCACCTACACTTCACTACACCACTGTTTACCTGAGCTACTATATCACCTACACTTCACTACACCGCTGTTTACCTGAGCTACTATATCACCTACACTTCACTACACCGCTGTTTACCTGAGCTACTATATCACCTACACTTCACTACACCACTGTTTACCTGAGCTACTATATCACCTACACTTCACTATACCACTGTTTACCTGAGCTACTATATCACCTACACTTCACTACACCACTGTTTACCTGAGCTACTATATCACCTACACTTCACTACACTACTGTTTACCTGAGCTACTATATCACCTACACTTCACTACACCACTGTTTACCTGAGCTACTATATCACCTACACCTCACTACACCACTGTTTACCTGAGGTACTATATCACCTACACTTCACTACACCACTGTTTACCTGAGCTACTATATCACCTACACTTCACTACACCACTGTTTACCTGAGCTACTATATCACCTACACTTCACTACACCACTGTTTACCTGAGCTACTATATCACCTACACTTCACTACACCACTGTTTACCTGAGCTACTATATCACCTACACTTCACTACACCACTGTTTACCTGAGCTACTATATCACCTACACTTCACTACACCACTGTTTACCTGAGCTACTATATCACCTACACTTCACTACACCACTGTTTATATGAGCTACTATATCACCTACACTTCACTACACCACTGTTTACCTGAGCTACTATATCACCTACACCTCACTACACCACTGTTTACCTGAGCTATATATCACCTACACTTCACTACACCACTGTTTACATGAGCTACTATATCACCTACACTTCACTACACCACTGTTTACCTGAGCTACTATATCACCTACACTTCACTACACCACTGTTTACCTGAGCTACTATATCACCTACACTTCACTACACCACTGTTTACCTGACCTACTATACCACCTACACTTCACTACACCACTGTTTACCTGAGCTACTATATCACCTACACTTCACTACACCACTGTTTACCTGAGCCACTATATCACCTACACTTCACTACACCACTGTTTACCTGAGCTACTATATCACCTACACCTCACTACACCACTGTTTACCTGAGGTACTATATCACCTACACTTCACTACACCACTGTTTACCTGAGGTACTATATCACCTACACTTCACTACACCACTGTTTACCTGAGCTATATATCACCTACACTTCACTACACCACTGTTTACCTGAGCTACTATATCACCTACACTTCACTACACCACTGTTTACCTGAGCTACTATATCACCTACACTTCACTACACCACTGTTTACCTGAGCTACTATATCACCTACACTTCACTACACCACTGTTTACCTGAGCTACTATATCACCTACACTTCACTACACCACTGTTTACCTGAGCTACTATATCACCTACACTTCACTACACCACTGTTTACCTGAGCTACTATATCACCTACACTTCACTACACCACTGTTTACCTGAGCTACTATATCACCTACACTTCACTACACCACTGTTTCCCTGAGCTACTATATCACCTACACTTCACTACACCACTGTTTA
This sequence comes from Gymnothorax reevesii, assembly GCA_029721435.1. Taxonomy (NCBI): domain Eukaryota; kingdom Metazoa; phylum Chordata; class Actinopteri; order Anguilliformes; family Muraenidae; genus Gymnothorax; species Gymnothorax reevesii. Next base: position 16,528,296 of record CM056583.1, on the reverse strand, counting down.
CCTGAGGTACTATATCACCTACACTTCACTACACCACTGTTTACCTGAGTTACTATATCACCTACACTTCACTACACTACTGTTTACCTGAGCTATATATCACCTACACTTCACTACACCACTGTTTACCTGAGCTACTATATCACCAACACTTCACTACACCACTGTTTACCTGAGCTACTATATCACCTACACTTCACTACACCACTGTTTACCTGAGCTACTATATCACCTACACTTCACTACACCACTGTTTACCTGAGCTACTATATCACCTACACCTCACTACACCACTGTTTACCTGAGCTATATATCACCTACACTTCACTACACCACTGTTTACCTGAGCTACTATATCACCTACACTTCACTACACCACTGTTTACCTGAGCTACTATATCACCTACACTTCACTACACCGCTGTTTACCTGAGCTACTATATCACCTACACTTCACTACATTACTGTTTACCTGAGCTACTATATCACCTACACTTCACTACACCGCTGTTTACCTGAGCTACTATATCACCTACACTTCACTACACTACTGTTTACCTGAGCCACTATATCACCTACACTTCACTACACCACTGTTTACCTGAGGTACTATATCACCTACACTTCACTACACCACTGTTTACCTGAGCTACTATATCACCTACACTTCACTACACCACTGTTTACCTGAGCTATATATCACCTACACTTCACTACACCACTGTTTACCTGAGCTACTATATCACCACATTTCATTGTAAAGTCTGTAGCACAGTGGTGCACGTAGAAGCGCTGCCTTCTTACATATAGAAGGTTATTAGCTCAAACGCAGCCTGGCGCTTTTTTGTGTGGAGTTTGCATGTTCACCCCATTTTTGAAGGGGTACCGTCTGGCCACTCCGGTTTCACACCTGGTCAAGAAGACATGAATGCCTGGCTAATTAGAGACTCTAAATTGTTCTAAGGAATCTGTGTGTTCGTGGACAGTGTGTGAATGGGGTGTTGTCCCCTGTGATGGATTAGCAAGATGTCCAGGTTGCGTCCCTGCCTTCGCCCAGAGTCGGATAGGCTCCATCTCCCCCGCGACCGGAATGAGGAAGAAACGATATACTGTAGATGATGGATGGAAGCAGTCCATTGTCACTATTTATCTCAAAGGTGCACCAAATAACCCAATTAGGAGCAGTCTGACAGCACAACTGTGTGTCCTGTATGAGCACGTTAGAATGAGGCGCGTCTATCTTACTGTTTGAGCGAGGGCCCAATGCAGAATACGCAACTTTGCAAGTTTTTCATTCATTTTCAATGAAGGGAGTGGACAACTGAATTCCCTCCTGTTCTACCTCGACAAATCAGCTGGCAACGCTTGTTCGTTTTTTAAAGTGCCAGGCCAAACCACAACTCCTGCTGCACCGTCAGGCAGCGCGTTTCCCTGGAGTAGCGATCAGGTTGACATCAAAATGTTCACTACGGAGTTGTCTCAGAAAATATGAAGATGGAAGAAAGTTTCAGTCGGGGTGCCCTTTCCTATTGGTTGTATGACATTCAGAACATTGTTTTCTCTTTTTCCCTGAAGCTGATTGGTTGATGTGGGTGACCCCCGTTTCCCTGGTTTCCATTGCCTGCTTCCTCATTCTCACTGCTGTGATCTACGTCCGGAAGAGGACATGGTAGGAGAAGCCATTTTGACTTTTTTGTTCATGTTTTAAAGAAGCAGTGTCATGTCATCTTTACTGCACACGCTCACAACAGTGAAGGAAGTTTATCCAGGCGACTGCAAGTCAAAATCTTCTTCCATCCTTGCAAATCCATCATTGTTTTGCATTGTATTTATAGATTGTCGTTACTTAGGCAGTTTGCTTTTTATATTGAAGGAAACAAAAGCCCTTTTTCAGCTTTTACCCAATAAAACTACACTGCCCCGACTATTCAAACATGTTCTTCGGTATTTTTTGAAAAATGTTTTTCACGACTAAATCGGCTCCAGATCAGATTTATACGCTGTGTGCGGTGCGCCATGTTTGTTGGAATCGGGGTAACTTGCTCCGCCACCCAGACACCTGAACTCTTGAACACGCTGAGGTTATAAATAAAACCAGTGGCGTAGCGAGAACTGAAAATTTGGTGGGGCACAGGACACCCCTTTAAAATTGTTACTGGTCTTGTCTTGTCCTCAATCATTTTCATAATTATCAATATTTTCACTCCAAGAACACTCCACACTATCAGGTGTTGCTAATTCTCCCCGATCACAACAATCATTCAACTGGACGCATAATTTGGTGAATTTAAATCAGCTGCATTCAAAACTGCGTACCTGTCAACTCTCACGCATGTGGCTCCAGTCTCAGTCTTTTAAGTGGCGTATAACGCTCTCACTCCGTAGTCAGCTATCTCACACTTCATCATTTTATTCCGGAAAACAAAATTTAATTTAATTGCTGAGTTCCACTTATTAATCAACCTACGCTGTACCGAAGGTGAAAGACGATATTTCATTGGAATCAGTCACAGCGGATCAGTCATTATTCAATCAGGGTGTATTTAAGAGATTATCATGCGGAACTAGGCCTTGTCTATGGAAGTTTTTAAGTTTCATCTGCGTTTCGATAGTTTCTACTCTAGTAACATGGAATTCTATTATGACTTTTCTCAGGGGTCGGAAGCAATGAAATAGCATAAAGACATTTCTAACGGTCTTATATCTCATTTAAACAATTTAAACAATCATCACCTGATGTGCGGAAAAGGTAGTGCGGAAGTTTTAGAGCAGTTTGTCATGAGTAGAGCTTGGGCCTGTTTTTGAGTAAATTATTTTCCTGCCCTGAATTTAGCCCTTTATTTCATTGCAGTTTGATTGTATGGGGAGAGAAGCCATGTCTTCAATTGCCAATGAATTATTACTACAATTGGAAAACGTGTCAATAAAGGAAGTTGATTGTGAATTAGCCAGGGCTAGTTATTATAATAAAGGGATATTCTGTGGGCGTCACTATGTCATGAAGTCAGGATTCGCGAAAGGAAATTAGCGCTAGCTTACGCCCACGGGCAGTTCCGAGTTTCCCTGTTTTGTTGGACCAATCAACAGCCACAAACCACTGATTTTGTCGCTCAGGTGCTCGTAATGATTGGTAATATCAGACTTTGATCATTCAATGGAAAATGAAATGTAGCACTAGTGAGAATCAAGTCTAATTTGTACACACTTAATGTAGATCAGCTGATTACTTGGTGGCCATGCGCGTCAAAATGTTCGGGACACTGCCACACGAAGTATTTTTGGATTGACTAAAATATAGGAATGGCGGCATTCATGAGCTTCTGCTAATTGGTTGTATTTCAGAGGTTTGATGTTTGATTACTCGGTACATAAAAATCGTAAAAAATGTATTTTTTTGAATGAGACGAACTTGTACTTAATTGGGTAAGAGCTGAATAAAGGGTTTTCTTTTCCTTTAAGGAGTTTTCTAAAGAAATTAGAGGAGTCATAGCATTATTTTAGTGCTTCGGACGAAAAGCATGTAAACGGTTTGCCAACAGCCTATAGTTATTGAAGGAGAAGGTAATTCTTCTTCTGTGGTTTATTGCAGCTGTAAAACCAGCGTACACTCTTAATATCCTTAGACTAAAGCTCTGAGTCCTCTAATTTACTTAGAAACTCTTTGATATAAAAAAGCATAATGCTTAAGTGACTAAAGTATAAAAATGCACTGTAAAACGAAGACAGTTTGGCTAGCAAGGAATCAGATTTTCCCTGGAATTGAGCGGATTCACACTGTTAGGCTGACAGTTTTTGATGTTCTCAGCATGCACAATAATCGTGACACGGCTCCTTTAACACTTTTGTCGGTTTTGTGTGGACCTCAGTTTCGGACAGACCTTCAGAAACATTTCAATGTGCCCTTTCTGTAGATGATGCTTTGTAGTTCTTCTTAATGACATTTTGTGGGATGACTGGGCATTGATGATTGACTTCCTGGTTCTAGGTGTAACAAGGTGATGGAGAAGCTTTACCCGGTTATTCCGGAGCCAAAGCTCACACAGGATTGGTCAACATCACCTGTGAGTCATCAATCCCAAAACGCCCCTGTAATTGTCGTGTTGGCACTTCTGTTCTCCGCCTGCCTTTGACTGTCTGGATATCGTTTACAACCAATGGGTGTTAATGCACATTAATGGTGAATAGTGGATGTAGATGGAGGCAAATGACCGTTCAGAGAGGTTATAGGATGTTAGTGGAGGAGAGCGCATGTTATTGATGGATAATGGATGTCATGATGGTTGTCTGGAGATATAAATGTAAGTGAATGGACATTGATGGAGGAGAATTGTAGTTAATGGGTGTTAATGACGCTGAATAGATGCTAATGGGGAAGAGATGAGATGTAGATGGATGTGATCAGTTGTAGATGAATGTGATCAGATATGGACAGATGTGATCAGATGTGGATGGATATGATCTGTCGAGTATCAATTTAAACTCTGTCCTTGTTCTCTGATGCTGGGCTCACAGACCCTGCTCCTGGCGCAGGACTGCTATGACTCGGTGGAAGTGACATCACAGCCAGCAGAGGATGTGGGAGGAGCCTTCGAAGGGGGGAAAGTGGGGGATCTGAGCTCAGATCCCGGTCCCCTTTCTTCCTTTTTGTATTACCAGCAGGCTTTGGGCCAGACGACCCACGGGAGCCCCGACCCGGTCCAGCAGGGCCCGAGCTGGATCGCGCTCACAAACCCCACCTACACCGTGATGGAGACCCCGCCAACGCCGGCCCCAGATGTTCAGTCCTCGGAGGGGTACAGGGTTCACACTTCACCCCCTCCTGACTGCCCCCTGCTGGTGGAGGACGACTACCAACCCCTTCCTGCCGGGCCTCCCGCCTCTCACAGAACAGGAAGTGTAGACCAGTCAGACACACCCACTTCCGCCAGCTCTTTTAGCTTCCTACTGGGCAGCAATGTGTCAGTCAGGGGTCAGGAGCCAATCCCAGCCACAGCTTTGCCTGCACAGCCTCATGGACTCCTCCCCCACTGGACCTACACTGACCCCACCTACAGGCCCTTAAGCCCCACCCCTGTGTAGAGCCCCTCCCCGTCATCACCCAGATGAGTTACAACTAAACTCCAACTTTGGGTCAGTACCAGGGGAGAAAACAAGATGGGCCAATCACACGGTGCCTCAGTTATGTTATTCTGAGATTATCCTATTATACAGTCCATTTCCCACATGAATCTTTGGAGGCTGATGGGCTGGTTAGAGCTCTTTATCAGCTTTGGAAAAATCTCTCTCTTTTTCCTGTTTCCCTGTTCATGTTGTGCTCTGCTGAGTCGCATGCAGTTTGGAATTCTGCTGAAAATAAGATGTTCAGGTCATTTTAAATTCAACATAAAGTGTGAGCTGTAGTTTCTAGCCTCCTCATCCACCATAATGACTGAAAGTTTAGCCCCTACGGTATTCTGTGACCCAGGATCCATCTACTGCTGGGACCTCAACTCACAGTCCTCAAGGTCTGGGATCTGCGGGATTTCCTTTACCTGGGAGTGGAGTCAGGTGTGAAGACAGTCTGGCCAATCAGAAGCATTGATTGTTGAGTTAAGTTATTTATCTGAGAGTATGGAAAACCAGGTCTGGATCTGAGCACCAGATTTTGTGATGCCTCCCTGCCGCAAGCCCCGCCCACAGACAGATTTTTCTGTCCATTATGGCCAATCATCATAACCCACAGTCTCCGCCCACAGCTGCACATCTGTTTATTATCTGCTGCATATTTGTTTTAATTTTTCATGAGTGGAGCTGACTGTGTCCTGAGCTTCAGTTCAGTTGCAAACCGTTGATATAAGATAAGATATACTTTACTTATCCTGTGGGGTAGTTTGTCCTCTGCGCTTAGCCCATCCTACAGTCAGGAGCAGTGGGCAGCCACAGAGCAGTGCCGGGACCAACTCCTGTTCTAAAGCCAGTACCTTGGTCAGGGGTTCTGGTAGGAGCGTTCCTATGGTGCATGTTTCTCTGGGTGGGGGAAACCGGAGTACCCGGAGGAAACCCATGCGAACACGGGTACAACTCCACACAGAAAGGCCCCAGGCCGGATTTAAACCCACATCTTCTTGCTGTGAAGAACGCCACCGTGCTGCCAACGTCAAATAGGCTATAAAAAGCATGTGTCTCAAGCCATTGCACTACCAAGTGCCACTTTTTTTCACTCAATACCGAGAGTAATTTTGAATAACGATAATTTAAATTAAGAAAATGCGTCCAGATGAATGATTGTCGTCTTACCTAATCGGGGAGAATAAGCAACACCTGATAAGTGTGGAGTGCTCTCGGAGTGAGCATTTTGTTAATTATGAAAATGACTGAGAACAGGTCAGGACTAATAATTGTTTAAAACGGATGTTCTGTCCACTGCAATTCTCAGTTTTACAGAATTTACCCCATGACTTCATCGCTGTTAGATCATATATGGAGAGAAACCGTCTTCAGTTGCCAATTACGATAATTGGAAAATACGTCAATAAAGAAAAATAATTGAGAACTAGCCAGGACTATCGTAATAGTCATAAAGGGACGTGTCTGTGCCCCCCCAATTCCCATTTCTAGCTCCGCCACTGAGTGTCAGGCAATAATAACAAATATAATTAAACCCCTGTGCTCATATCACTCCCAGATTTTTTCACCTTCTCCCTGCTTTACTCCTTTCCTTGAACTGGACATCAGTTGCAGTCCACAGTCTGCCATCATAAAGGAGATTCCCAGCCATTATATCTGCTGGCAAGTTGTTTTTTTTTTTCCTTTGCAGGATTTTTGTGTTCCCAAAAATAACTGGGTGAGGAAACTTCAGTGTCCTGTTCAGATGTATAAACCATCAAAATGTGAAACTATCTGACCCTGTTAGCTGCGTACAAACTAACATCTGAGCACCATAACTCATGGGACAGAGACAGATTTTATTTTGGTTCTGTTGGCTGAGTCAATCACTGGATCTGAATCCAGTTAAACATGCATTTTACAGGCTGAAGAGGAAACTGAGGGCAGAAAGTCCACAAAACAAGTAAGACCTGAAGATGCTGAAGTACAGGGCTGGCAGAGCACCTGGGAAGACCTGAAGATGCTGAAGTACAGGGCTGGCAGAGCACCTGGGAAGACCTGAAGATGCTGAAGTACAGGGCTGGCAGAGCACCTGGGAAGACCTGAAGATGCTGAAGTACAGGGCTGGCAAAGCACCTGGGAAGACCTGAAGATGCTGAAGTACAGGGCTGGCAGAGCACCTGGGAAGACCTGAAGATGCTGCAGGACAGGGCTGGCAGAGCACCTGGGAAGATCTCAATCTGCAAGCAGTCATTGTATGCAAAAGATATGTAAAAATGATAACTTTCTTCTACATTATGTTAAACTCTTGAATATTTTTATGCGCCTGAAAACACCATAAAATGAAAGCTGACAGTCTGCACTTCAGTAAATTTCAAACTCCAAGGGTTAAAATACAGAAGCAAAATAAAATGCCGCAGTCCAGTGAACTATGGTGCTCTCAGTGAATGGTGTTTTCAGTTTTCCCTTGTCTCTCTTTAGGTGAATTCCCTCTTTTCGTATCTCTTTCCTGCCTCACTGCGGCGCTGAGTTAAATGAGTTTGGGAAAAACAGGAGGAAGAAGGTAAAATATAAGGGACTAAATTGAGCCCCATAATTGTAGGGTCATATTCCCTGTAGTTACCATGCCACACCTTTGAGTGAAGCCATTTTCAGTGCTAGCTTTTTAATTAAAGTGGATACATGTGCCTGTCGGATAATTCTAACTTCATTAATTCTTCTTCCGCATGAACTTGTTTCTGCAGCTTGAGTCAAACATGTGCAAACATTTAACTGTGGAACGACCCAAACATGTGTGACCGAACATCAAAACTCTATTTCCTGCAGGCAAATGAGTTCCCGGAATACTATCGCGAGCGCCTGCGCGCCGACGTGTTGTCTCCAGAAGAAATTAACATCAGCGCTCTATAGCTGTATTATTATAAGTCAGCCAGTAGATGTCAGTAAAGTATATTGTTGAAACACAGACGCAAATTTCAAAATGTAAAAGCTCTGCAATGTTTCTTCAGCCAGTTAACTCAGTCTGATGATGGCGTTAATTAGTGCCTCTGAGGACTGCTCGCGAATCGTTCGTCCTGATTTACCATCAGCTGCGATTAGCATGAGCGAGGAGAAACACAAGCTCATGACCCTGACGAATCCTTGTTGAGGCGCGATTTCAGAACAAATGGCGCGCAAGTCCAACAAACACATTCGTTTCATATTTCACATTTGCATTCTTGAAAGCATAATTTTAAGGAAAATTGGAATTTAACTGAATGCAATTTGTCATTTTCAAACCTGGAGCAATTCATAACAGCACAGAGGAAGAACTGTCGACTTCGCCCATCCATCAGGGACCCCGCTCATTCCTGGTTAAGGTTGCAGCCTGTAAAGGAGCGTTCCAGTCTAAAACAAACCTGTGGACCAACAGCTTCACCGATGCTGGACTACTGGTGTTTCTAATCATTATTTGAAAAAAATGTCTCGAACCAAACATGTAGAACAACCATGCTGAGTTTTCTTATGAACTCCACAGCAGCCATCTTGCCTTCCCATGCTCTCTACTGACCACATTTCACCACCAACGTTATCCCTTCCTAGTGTTTCCCTCTGAATAATCAATATATTTATAAAGATCTGGGCACAGAATGGCTGGATTTCCTCCCAGAGTGAATATTCCTTATGGCTTCTCCAGTTCATCAGGGCACCAGGTCTGGATGTGGGGTGAGATCCACCCTTGGGCCTCCCTGTGTGGAGTTTGTCTGTTCTCCTAGTGTTTGTGTGGTGTACAGGAGGTCCACTTTCCTCTCACAGTTTAAAGATGGACCGGTGAATTGTTCAGGCTGTACTCCCAGCTGTGTGATGTGTTCATCGAGCAGCCATGTTCAGTACAGGCCAGGTTTAAAAACAGAAGCTGTGAACCACACAAACTGCTTTTGCTCACCGATGTGTGACTTCATTTAAACCATTTAAAATCCATCATGTCAGGATGCAGTTGAAGGATTCAGTGCAATAACTTGATAAATGCTAATCTCACATGTTACACATGCCACTCAAGATGTGTGGCTAAAGCTAAGCAGGTGTGGGCTCGGTTAGTACTTCAATGGGAGACCACCAGGGAAAACCAAGCTGCTGCTGGAGGTGTTGGTGGCCAGTAGGTGGCGATCATCCCTCTGGTGGAATAATCCCCAATGTCCCAGTGCAGTGATGGGGACACTATACTGAAGGAGACCTCGTCTTTCGGATGAGACGTTAAATCGAGGTCCTGAGTCACTGTGGTCTCTAAAGATCCTATGACACTTATCGATAAGAGTTGGGGGTTCCCTAGTAGCATGGCTAAAGTCCCACTCTGGCTCTTTCGAATGGCCACCTAATCATCCCCTGATCTAATTGGCTGTGCAAATTACTCTCTCCCTCCACACATCAACACCCAGGGCTCCCTTGAAAAAGAGATCTCAGTCTCAAAAGGACTTCCCTGGTTAAATAAGGGTTTAAAATTGGGGGATAAAATGATGATATATTTTAGTCAAATTTCCCCACAGGTAGATTCAGAAACAATATATCACGAGGGAAGCAGATTTCTGACCAGTACACAGCATTGGTATATGGTGAAAGTATCAATAATCTGTGAAATACCATGAAATACAAAATTGACATATATCAGGTTATTGCACTGAACCCTTAAATTCTCGAGCACTAACACTGCGGTAAGGACACCAGATTCAGTGATATGTGACCCGCCCTCAGGAGCACGACATGTCAAGTCTGAGTCTGTATTGAATGGCTCACCTGGGTCACGCAAAACAGGACTGGCTGGTTTACGGCGGCGGCTTCTCTGCGTCTGCACACAAGGACTCCATTTCAGGAAGCCGTCTTACGTAGACCAGCAGCTTACAGTCTATTGGTATCTCTATGACTGCACTGCAGCAGGAGTTTACAGACAGTGTTAACAGGGAAGGAAGATGGCCGACAGGACTACACTGCCACTGAGATAAATGGGTGACAGGGACAAACAGAATCAGTCACTTTAGCCAAGCTGGTCCTAAAAAGCATAAAATGCATTAAAGCGCATCACAGTCAAGAGCGACTGACTTCAAATGAGATAATGGCTTGCAGCACCTTCCTGTCCTTTCATTGTCAAAGCTTTCCAACCTGAAGGGCTTTTGTAAGTCCTAAATACTCAAAGTTTGGAACAGGCCTGACTGTGGTGAATACAGTAAGCAGGAGCTATTGTGTTTTTTTAGGTCTAGTAATTTTGCTCAATGATGTAAGATATCAAAATCAAGGCTGTCAAACCTTCATGTAGCGGCTTGTTTAAAAGAGCTCCCACAGGGGAGGGTTAGGGTTAGCTCCCGCAGAGGAGCTCTTTTAAACAAGTCGCCACGTGATAGGTTTTTCGACAGCACAAGATAAATGTTTTATTAATATTAATTTAATTCTTTCAGTGCTCCTAAGGGTTAATAATAGCTTCTTGCTGTGTAAAGCATTTGAAATTTTGTAAAAAACAGAAGCATTTAATACTTGTAAAGGATGGTCTGTAATTATTTATAATTGAACATGAATGACTTCAAAACATGCAGCCTATTCAGCAAGACAACGGAGCAGATCCTGCAGAATATATTACACTGTGTGCCTGAGCTTTCCTTCGCTGTGACCAACCTTCGTTTGTGTTTACGCTGATTCTGATGATTACAACATCATGAAGAAATCTGCTTCACCTGTAGCCTGAGGGAGACGGCCTTTGCAGAACACAGAGTAACTTAATGATCAGTGTTTTACATCATGACTGTGTTATGTTGGCTATGAGTCGTGTTTTTTTTGTTGTTCCAAATACACTTACACTCCAAAGATCAGCCACAGTATGGTGTGACATTTTTAAAATGACGTCCTCAACCTAGAATAGCTCTCCTGTCATATTATAATCATGACGTATTGTACTCATTTACTTGGCATAGCGCACCTGCTGTTGGTTCATTACTTTAGGGCAGACAGGCTTTGAACTCTCAAACATTTCTGTGGGCTCATTCCAGTAACCTATTTTTATATCCTAATGTCTGTTTTTCCTCAAAGAAATGTGGCACAAATGCAAATAAAAAAAAATGGAGCACTCTCACTCCTTAAAATGTCAGCTCATGTCAGTGATGGTGAAGAACACCGGCCATGACACAAGCATGCATTGGTATTGCTTTCCACTCCATCGAACTGGATATACAGTGGGGGAAATAAGTATTTGACCCCTCGCTGATTTTGCAGGTTTGCCCACTTACAAAGAATGCAACCATCTATAATTTTAATCGTATATACATTCTAACAGTGAGAGACAGAATCACAAAGAAAATTCCAGAAAATCACATCATATGAATTTATAAAAATTGATAACCATCTGATGAGGAAAAATAAGTATTTGACCCCCTACCAAACAGCAAGTATTCTGGGTCCCACAAGCTACTTAGTCTTTCTTTAAGACACACCCCCAATCCCAACTAATTATTTACATCAAATACACCTGCCTCACCTCATTACCTGTATAAAAGACACCTGTCCACTCCCAAACAACCAGATTCCAACATCTCCACCAAGGGCAAGACCAAAGAGCTGTCTAATGACATCAGCGACAAGATTGTTGACCTACACAAGGCTGGGATGGGCTACAAGAGAATCAGAAAGCAACTTTGAGAGAAAAGATCAACTGTCAGTGCAGTTATCAGGAAATGGAAGAAGTACCACACTGCCGCCAACCTCCCTCGGTCTGGGCCTCCATGCAAGGTCTCGCCTCGTGAGATGTCCCCGATCATGCGAACGGTGAGGAATCACAAGGGGGGAACTGGTTAATGAACTGAAGGCAGCTGGGACCACAGTTACAAAAGAAACAGTTGGTAACACACTACGCGGTCATGGATTGAAATCCTGCAGCGCACGCAAGGTCCCCCTGCTCAAGAAGGCACATGTACAGGCCCGCCTGAAGTTCACCATTGACCACCTGGATGACTCAGAAGAGGCCTGGAAGAAGGTGATGTGGTCAGATGAGACCAAAATAGAACTTTTTGGGCTCAACTCAACTCGCCGTGTTTGGAGGGTAAAGAACACAGAGTGCAACCCAAAGAACACCATCCCCACCGTCAAGCACAGTGGTGCTTTTCAGCCAAGGGGACGGCACAACTCCATTGCATTGAGGGGAGGATGGACGGGGCCATATACCGTGGAATTCTGGACCAACAGCTCCTTCCCTCAGTGAGAGAGCTGAACATGGGTCAAGGATGGGCGTTTCAGCACGACAACTACCCTAAGCACACCGCCAAAGCAACAAAAGAGTGGCTGAAGAAGAAGTACATCAAGGGTCTGGAGTGGCTTAGCCAGTCTCCAGACCTGAATCCAATTGAAAATCTTTGGAGGGAGCTTAAAATTCGATTGCAAGGCGACAGCCTCGGGACCTGAATGATTTGGAGGCTGTCTGCAGGGAGGAGTGGGCCAACATCCCTGCCAAAATGTGCACAAACCTTGTCAACAACTATATAAATTGTTTGACATCTGTGCTGGCCAATAATGACTTTTCTACAAAATATGAACATGCTGTTTGTCCAGGGGGTCAAAAAATATGCAAATAAATTCCTAAAATGCATACAATGTCTTATTCCACTTTTTTTGGTGATATTCTGTCTCTCACTGTTATAATAAACCTATCATTAAAATTATAGACCGTTGCACTCTTTGTGGGCAAACCTGCAAAATCAGCAAGGGGTCAAATACTTATTTCCCCCACTGGAGAATTGATATCTGCGTGCAGTGAGCCGTCCCTGCATTCCACTCTCAGGCCTGCCATTGAAAATGTGAAGACGTGATGTCGCGCCGGATGCTATCGTGTGCTGCGCCTCGACCCTTATTCTACAGACATGGTTGATAGAGGGCACATGGGTGAGGGGTAGATTCAGGGGTTAATTTAATGACCTCAATCAGTCTCCTAAATCACACTTTCTGGAAAAATGAAGAGGATGATTTCATCTTTCCTTGGGAAACGACCACCTTTTATCAAGCTTCATGCCTCCACCACAACAAGTGAAAGTGCTATTTTTCGGTGGTCCATCTGCGGCAAATAACTTGTCTACTCCAAGTCCACCATTCTAAATAGGAACTTGTTTTTAATCATCTTGCCTGGTTGAATAAAATTAAAAATAAAAGTCTCTGCAAGGAGAGGTGGGATTTTCACAAAATGAGACTTGGTAACTCCCCACAGAGGGTAGCAGGGCTGATTAGGTTTTAGAGGTCATTGGTTCAAAGGTCAAGGTCACATAAGGTCAGCTATATGGGGGGTGGGGGGGGGGGTGCAGGTAGAGGCATAGCTATGAACACTTTGTTTTGGGCTGTCCCTTGTTTCCAGACTCCTTTAATTAATTGGAATCTGTTTTCTGTGGTCCTCTGTTGATTCGCGGTCAGACGTGAGGAAGGCAGTGGGCGACTCCGAGACATATATGTTATTTCAATAAGCCCACTGCCCTCTTTGTGCAAAGTAAACTCTCTAATGCAGTGCTGGTGTGTGTAATTTATGTAATTAGTATAGAACAAGGTTACCTGGGAGACTAATGTATTCTTCGGGTTTAGCTTCTGTGTATGCAATTATGCAGTGATTATTTCAGCTGAGCGCTTCAAAAGAGATTTATATCTCTCACGGCACACTGCACCTCGCTAAACAGGTGATTCCAGTTTCCGTCCAATCAAATGGCTCTGCATAACTGAACATTAAAGTTTCCATCCAATGAAAATAGCTTTAACAAAAAAAATAAAAAATTCTCTGTCCCATCCAATCAAATGGCCCTGAATAACTTTAAATTTCAGTTCCCATCCAATGGAAATGTTTCTAAATAAAAGGTATTTTCCCTACCAATCAAATGGCCCTGAATAATTTAAGATACCAGATCCCATCCTATCAAAAAAGTCTCTAAATGACCAAAGTTCTGACTGGGGCAGAGAACTGGCTGGATTCCGCAGACAAACTATAGTGGCACAGCTGAAGCCAAAGTGTCAAGTTATTAAGGGTTAATTGAGGAGAGAAACAGTGCAGATGTGGCCCAGACCTCATCAGTCTGCACAGAACATCACATCCTGTATCTTAGCGCTCAACACACTAAATCAGCGGAGCATTAACGTCACACGACCCTGCCGCTAACATAGAGGGGGACAATCATGAGAAAATCACTGAGAAAATCACCATCTTTACAGATCTGCATCCAGCACTCACATATCTCATGCACAAACTCAGCATTACAGCAAGAAGATATGCTCACCGATGCTGTCCCAGCGCTGAGCGTTTCGCCAGCAAACTTCGGCTGCTTTGTTGGGACGGCCTGAGGACAGGACAGCGACAGGTGCTGTGGTGTCTTTGGTGACTTCCTGTCCTGCATGACTGCAGCACTAAGCGAGATACGGAAGAACTCCTGCATCAGTGTTTCCCACAGTTACTGAGACGGGCACCAGCTCAGGGGATTAACCAGTGTTTTAAGGGCACCTCACGCTTCATCCAATCAGAAATGAGCAATTCCTCATGATATTTAAAGAACAAAACTTCACACATCTTAAATCAATGGCAGATTTTAATGAGGGATAAAGTCTTCTGACAAAAACAATGTCCAAACTGATTTGAAAAAAAGAATGAAACCCCAAAAGCTGGCAAGACTTCAGTTTACCCAGTAAATGGCTCCTTTAACCCGTCACCACTCTACAGCTCTGCTCTGCCCGAAGCGCCGCACGCCTGTCCTGATTTACATCTGTGAAAACCCTTCATTTCTGTCCTGATTTACATCTTTCTTTGCAGAAATGATTTATTCAAAGCAGTTCTCGGCCTCCAGAGTTCAGAGATTTCAGCCTTTGGCATGAATGCCTATTCTTGGGACTCTTCGCTGCAAATCACCGCGCTTTTTTACGTTTGGGGTTCCAGCTCTGCTCTACCTAATTTATAATTTTAAAAAAATGACAGGTCCCCATGTAATGATCCTGATGGGCGTTTCACTCTGTGGCCTTAATTTAATTCCACATGAGCTGCAGCCCTGTAGGAGTCAACACCCCATACCTGCATAAGGAGTGGTGCGGGAGTGGAGCGCATTCGCCCTGCTCCTGCGGCCGTGTTCGGGCAGGTTCCACCGATTACTCAAACACAGCTTCCCACAGTCTTACTCAAGCACATGGAAAAATGGGATTTTCACCTCTCTCTCTGTAAAAGAAGAATTCCTGCTCAACATACAAGCACAGGATATCCACTTACTCTCCGTCGCAGCATTCTGACCTGGCTGGACAGGCAGCATGATGGAATATGAGCTGTACTCCAAGGTAACTCATGAGGAAATCTACCTGATTTTTTGTCAGCGCTGCTTTGTTTTATTTCTGTCCTACAATAACACTCGTTACTATAGGAATATGCCATTACAGTGCTTCCCAAACCCCTCCCGGAGCACCACTTGTCCTGTCTGTGTCAGATCTCTCCCTGCGCCAGCACAGGTGATTCAAATGATCAGGTCATTATCAACCACCTAAAGCTGACTGACAAAGACCAGATCATTTGAATCACCTGTGCTGGAGCAGGGAGAGATCTGACACATGCAGGACGAGTGGTGCTTCGGGAGGGGTTTGCGAAGGACTGCTGTTAGACGAGTTAGCTCATGAACTTGCTCTTGGAATTAAAAAAAACATTTTTGGACAGTGAAAAAGAGTTAAATATGTGAGTATCCATCATAATCAAATCTATGAATAAATATCAGGCAACAAAAATGTCACCTAAGAGAGAGTTGAAAAATGAAGGTCAATGATGAGGGAACCTTACATATACTTGTGGTGTGCTAAGACTAGCAACATATTCATACAGTCTGGATATAGCATGTCCTGCATGCTAATTCCCTTTGAGGGAATATTACGTTGCTCAACAGTTTTATCATAGCGATTAAAAAAGATTTGTCAACATTCAGATTCATCCATTTAAGGACAGAAGGCTGAAGCCAGATTATTAAAAAAAAGTCCTGCCATGTGTTCGTTCTGCCCATGATCTGGGCGAGCTGATTTTACTAATTAGTTCTGTTGATGAATTCTGCTAAAATTAGTAAATCCTGCTGTTTGAGACATCATACTAGGGAGACATGTTGTTCTCTAGACCTCAACATTATCCCTCCAAGTCAATTTTAGATTTATGCATTAAATATCCCCTATTATGTCACTAGGCGCACGTCAACTAGCTGTTGCAAGCAATTTCAAAATCTGTTCCTTGGCTTTGTGACGTCACATGGGGAAAAGTAGAACCGTTTAGCATCAGACACCCTGATAATCAGTTCCTGCATTACGCTGCTTTTTCACCGGACGCAAAACTAATTTTTCGCACGACAGATTACATTCAAAGTCAATGCAAAGACGCGAATTTGTTTCGCATCCAGTGTAAAAGCGGCTTTATTCTGGATGGTCTCTCCCTTCATGATGAGAGATCTGAAATGACTTGTAATGGTTAATTGCCTGAGCACCTGATGACACGAAGGAGGACTTTTTCATATCTGAAGCTCCCAAATCTGTTCCTGGAGATTCACTGTTCTGTTGGCTTTCAGTCCAAACCAAAAGAACATCCCACAATAAGCCTACTGACAGTAGAATCAAGTGTGTGAAATTACAGTTGCAGGAAGAGTTGGGAACCTCTGATGTTTGTTTTTTCGTTAGGATTGCGAAGACTTAACTTCATAGGTTTAAGGGTACATTTTCATAGATAATGTCTGCTGAGATAGAAAATGCCAATGGTCTAATTATCAAAACTAGTCTGCCTCCTTTAATATAAAGATTATCATTTTCACATGAAGGCTACCTTTGCACATACACTGCCTGGCCAAAAAAAAAAGTCGCTCAATTTAACTGAGAAAATAGGAAAGA
This sequence comes from Gymnothorax reevesii, assembly GCA_029721435.1. Lineage (NCBI taxonomy): Eukaryota > Metazoa > Chordata > Actinopteri > Anguilliformes > Muraenidae > Gymnothorax > Gymnothorax reevesii. The sequence continues at coordinate 16,511,340 of CM056583.1, read as the reverse complement.
GCCTTCTATTAGATTATTCCTGCAGTGAATAGTATGTTTCAACAGGCAACACGTTATTAAACCCAAACTGATGCAGTGAGTAGCTTCCCATTTCTTAATCATGACTCTGCCCTTATGCGATTATGGCCATTTTTGGAATTGTAATTGCATAAAATAAGTTATGTATTGAATTATTGAAACCTTCATCAAAGAACATCTGTTTAAAGGCTGTTGGCTTGTAGTTTTCTACGGTCTTATTCTTTGGTTTCCTAGTTTTTTTGTGTGTGTCTGTGTGTGTGTGGGGGGGGGGGGGGGGGGGGGGGTCTGCAGACTGTGTGAACTGGTCTTATAACAGATGGGAGAGCAGTGCGCACCACTATCTGCATTTTCATCATGTGCATGGGCTCATCAACTTGCTGGTCATGATTACAGTGTTAGTCATCCATTTACTTAATGAACTGTGAAGACTGTATAACTGCATTCTTGGTACCACTGGAGAGTATGTGGCTTCACAGATGAATTAAGTTGAAAATGTACCGTCTTAAAAAAAAAAAGTTTGCTGAGATCAAATTGTTTAAAAAAAAAAAAACAGTAAAACTACAGCTCTGTTTAATAGTGACAGTAAGAGCATTTTCACATGCACAGAGTAAAGAGAACTCAAGCGAGTGGGACTGAGCAGCTGTGTCGTCTGAGGAAAACCACCTATCACTGAGGCAAACTGGGAAAAAAATACTTCAATTTGCTATGAAGGATGAAGACTATGGGTGCGTTCAAGCGCGTCTGCAAGTAAGCCGGCTGCGCGAGATTCCCGAAAAATTACGCGAGAATCTCGCAGAAGTTGCGCGAGAAGCCCGCCAAAGCCTGCGATAGCTGCCGGATCTTGCAGCTATCTCAGGATTTGGAGGGCTTATGGCGCAACTTCGGCAAGATTCTCGCGAAATTTTTCGGGAATCTCGCGCAGCCAACTCACTTGCAGACGCGCTCAAACGCACCCTAGTCTCTTGAACAATGGAAAAAGGTCATGTGATCTGATGAGTCCAGATTTATCCTTTTCCAGAGTGATTGGGTGCATTAGGGCTGGAAGAGAGGTGAATGAAGTGATAAACCCATCATTCCTTGTGCCAGTTGTTCAAGCCAGTGGCGGCAGTGTTATGCAGTGTGGTTGCTTCCGTTGGACAGGTCTGGGTTCAGCAACGATATGTGCCAAAAAGTGGCCAGCTGGCTACCTGAATACACTGAATGACCAAGTTAATTTGTTCATTCACATTTTTATTCCCTGATGGCACGGGCGCGTTCCAAGATGACAACACCAGGATTCATTGGGCTCAAATTGTGAAAGAGTGGTTCAGGGAGCACGAGACATAATTTATTTTCACACATGAATTGGCCACCTCAGCGTCCAGACATTAACTCCACAAAGTATCTTTGGGATGAGCGAGAGAAAACTTTGCGCAGTGGTCCGAATCTCCCATCATTAATACAAGATCTTGGCAAAAAAAATTAATCCAACTCTGGACAGAAATCAATGTTGTGACATAAACTTATAGAAACGATTCCATGGTCAATGAGTGCCATAATCATAGCTACAGGCGGTCCAAATAAGTATTACTGTGTGACTTTTTTTTGGCCGGACAGCGTACCAGGAACCATAAAATAACAGTCCACCCTCCTTTTACCTGGAAGTGAGGTGAGAAAAATAAAATCCAGGGGTTGGATTTGAGGTCCACATCTGGGAACGCCTGACACCAGCAGTTAAAACCTGGTACTCATGATGCAGTGTAACATTCCCGCGCGCGCAGGTTTTCATTCCAAGAACAATTCCTGCTGTGAATTTGTCTTAATTAGGCGCATTGTGCGTTTAGAGATTGGTGCCTTCGTAAATTCAAATTTCGAAATGATGCTCATTTAAGTCAGTAAAGAAACGCTGCTGCAGAACAGTAGATCGGGAGGCACGCGCGCACACAGCCAGCGCTTACCGGGACTCGAGGAGAAGCACGAGGCGACAGACCCACGCCGCGCGCAGCGGTGCGGCAGGTGCATCACAGTGCAGTTCGCACCGGCGCCTGAGGGTGTCGCGGTGGTGCCGCACGGGCAGACTGCGCTCCTTACGCCGATGCAACAGTCCTGCCCGTCAACACGGGATTTCGAGTCCATGGATACAAAAGGGAAGTAAATTGGAGACGTTGCCTTGATACTTTTTCCATTAAGGTTTAACTCTGGCAAACGTCGGCGTCAGTCATTTGGGGCGTTATCTACTCTAATGGACCAGGTGAAACGTGGATCGGAGGCGCACAGTTTCCCGACAGGACTGGGAGAAGTAAAAATATGCACCTGCTGAGAAAAAGGTCGGAAGTAACGACAGCCAACTAGCTTGCTAGCTGCGCAAATACAGCGACGCGGCCGAAGTGCTCGGGCTTGACTACTCGGAAACTCACCTGATTCTGAAAAATGGCGTCTGGACACCCGTGACATTAGAGAAGCTGTCCTCCATGGGAATACCAATAACTCAAGCGTTGCTTTCAACATCCAAGAAGGAATTACTTTTAACTTGATGTCTGAGAATATTTGGTGACGTTAAAGCAGAGTGGGCTCGTCTAGTGGGACAATATGTCAGTGAACGAGCTCTTCACTAAGGTGAGTCCGGCACTAACTCAGGCTGCCTCCGACATGTTTTGTTTGGATACTGAAGTACATGACCTGCCGCCCGGTCCGCAGTGACGTTTTAACGGCATGAACAGTTACACCCGGCCGCTGACGCGTGTGGCCGACTGACTCACCTGGGCACGAATTACATTTTCTATTTATTCTGACTCAACATAAATTGCTGCCGAGCTTTTCATTCCACACGGCGTTACCTGTTTAATCTCTGCGTAATCAGTGCTTCAACCCCGAAATGTGCGGCTCGGTTATTAAACTTTACCAGGTTATCGATCTAGATTGATTTCACGCGCAAGAGTATTTCACTTTAGAATCACATTTTCAATCACTGCTGCCTGTCTTGAAGTGGTGCACGCGCTGTACCTCCAGTATACAGAGATCACTCTCTCTCTCACTCACTCTCTCTCTCTCTCTCTCTCACTCACTCACTCACTCACTCACTCACTCACACTCTCTCTCTCTCTCTCTCTCTCTCTCTCTCTCTCTCACTCACTCTCTCTCTCTCTCTCTCTCTCTCTCCCTCTCACACACTCTCTGCTGCTCGGTGAGCCCTTGCATGCACGTGCAGGTTTCGGTCTGGTTTCGGTGTGTCCCGGGAGCACGTGCAGAGCGCGTTCCTGGTGAAATCATGAATGTGGTGATGGGGAGTTAGTGGTTTCAGAGGTGAATTGCATTTCCACTTCTTTTGAGGAAAAATTCAACCTTTGACAAATTCTCCTTTTTAGAACGAATTGTAGCGCTTGTGTCCCAGAAGTTCATGGTCGATTTATTTAATTGGAAATGAAGAGTGAGTTTAATATCGACTTTTCCGCTCAAAAACGCAGTTGGTCATACAGAACAGGTGCCGCCACACCTTTTCTCATCAGTACAAACCTGGGCTTGAGGAGCTTCAGTAAATTCACTGTGTGTGTGTTCGAATTTATGCGACTTGTTAGGAAAATGTATTTTGCACTCCTACCAAGTTTAAGTATTTTGGCAAATGTAGCCATGAAATTTGGCTATTTTGCGGTGTTGCGAGTTGTACAGAATTGAGAGGCCAGCGCTAAATTGTTTCCAGATATTCCAGTGACAACTTATGTTTTTTTTTTTTTTTGTTATGCGGTGTTGCAGGCACAATCGTGATACACTGCTTTTGATAATTATATACCGACGTCTCATTGCATTTTCTTTCGGGGAGATCTTTTTAGTTTAGTGACAATTTTATTTAAAAATTTCGTGTGCCGTCCTCTTTTCCTTCATTTCAGATCTTTTTAGTTCCCAATGGAGAAGTGGTTAAGCGTACTGCGGACCCGCATGGAGTTGAGGCTGGTGATGGGGAATTAGCAGCGCTTGTAGACTTGTTCGCCCGTGTTTAATATTCAGTAATCAGAATGAACCCAACAACTCATGAATGACGCTGCCTTTCACCCCGAGACAGAAAAAGTTGGCTCCGTCCACACCGGGATTTCGTGCCTTTTTAGCACAGGCTGGGTGTTACATTGAGTAATCTTTACTGGGCTGTGGTGTAACTTCAGTCTCATGTGCCAATGCTGATAGGCTTTGCAGGTCGCATGGTTGCGTTCCGCTGATTTGCATTGGTACTGCATGAATTTGCGCATGACGTAATGCACAAGAGCAGAACTGCGGCTCCTCGGTACACTGAGCTCACAGCAGTAATTGGGGCTGGCGTGAACACAACTCTCATTCTTTCCTTTTCTTTTCAGTGACATTCCTTTGGCTTCACCTAATTCAGTCGCAAGCTTCTGACAGTTTTTCAATACAACTCTGTTACTCTTCTTTAGAATTTCAGGCAGGTCGGTGGTTACTAAAAACTTATGCTTCTTTGAGGTCAAAGATTAATGATGGCTTGGCTATGTACTCCTGGCGTGTTGCTACAGTGGAGATGATCGCAGTGTTGCTTTGCTGCATCTGGCTGGCGGTCTTTAGGCCTGGGATCCCCAAGTTTGGTGCTCAAATCAAAATTCAGCCCCGGTTTTCTGTCCTCCCAGGCAATTCAGCGTGCAATTATTCATCCTGATTCACCAGACTTTCATACACCTGACGCCCAGGTAGCAGGGTGGAAAACCAGCAGTTCTCAGCCTTTGAAGTCCGTGATTTGGGGAACAGAGGTTCAGGCACGAGAGCCAGAATGAAGTTTGACTTTGAGTTTTCTTCTTTTTGCAGAATTGTTAAAAACTGGAGTGTTTAAAGTGGAGAATAATCCATTGCACACTTTTTGGCCCATTTCCATCATTAGAACAGCCATACATAATGAGGCAAACGGGCTGTAACACACCTCTAGACAAAATAATATAGATTCAGGGCTGTGAAAAAGTACTTGCCCCTTCCCGATTTTCTGTATATATTGCATATTTTTAGTAGAGATGGCAATTTCAAACCTTTGAAACCTCTGAAACATGGACTGTATGAAAAGATGGACGAAGAAACTGTGACATCCCATTTGTTTCAGCAGACCATAAACTTAAGGAAGCCTCAATTTCTATTGGAGGAGAGCGAGAATCAAGATCCGGGGAGGGATCTGACCAAGGACCTGACAGTATCGGACGAGGACCAAAGGATAGCCACGCCCCTAAAGCATATTCTGGCTTTATCCTTCATTCTAGTCTACTTGGAACCATAATTTACAAAAATGAACATCATGATATATCGAAGGAGACTTGAAACTTGCTATAGCTACCATAAGATAATGTGAAAAATTATTATGTAAATGAAAAATAAGGTGGGAAAGTAGGGTAATTTTCTCAGACTCCTGTAGCATTGAACTTCTTTCTGCAACCACCGACGTCGCCATCTGCTGGCCATTAAATAGAATGCCATTTTACGGCACTTCCGCATGGGCTTCTTTTTTCAGACCAGAGTGCTGCATCTTTTTATACAGTCTATGCCCTGAAACGACCACTGTTTCAAATAGTTTCGAAACCAGATTTATCTCGGTAGTACGCAGCCCAGTGGCAAAAACTTTTACTGCAGCTATTAAAATGTTTTGAAGTGAAACAAAACTCAAGATCCTTGCTGGGGGGGATGGGGGTGGCAGGAAAACGGTCACTAGCCACGTGACCAAAGTTTTGAAGCAGAGTCGTAAATCCGTGTCAAACCTGAAAGTTTTGAACGTGTTCGAAACAGCTCGAATCTTTGTCGAAATTGCCATGTTTAGCAAGTATACTATTCGGAGTAAATAAAAAATGTAATTTTTAAATGATGATTATTGAAGGAAAAAGCCATTCAACTCCACCTGGCCCTATGTGAAAGAGTAATTGCCTCTTAGCAGCCAAATTAACCTGTGGACAAATGAAAATGGTAACTGGGTTGGATTCACTCGACACACTCAGGTCTGGTTACTGCCAGCTCTTTGGAATCAAAAAATGTGTCAAATAGAACCTGTCTGGCAATGTGAAGAAGGTGAAAAGCAGTACATGATGCTGCAATTTTGGGAAATTCTTTAATTAATGAAAAATAAAAGTTTAATATGCATCTGTCTCTTCAATAAATGGAAAAGAAAATTTGAAAAATGCATTTTGTGTTAACATAAGTTGTCTTTTATTTTATGTTACAATTAGTTTTATGATCCAAAACATTTAAATGTGACAAATGAGCAAAAATGGGGGGGAAAAAACGAACATGCTGCTGTTAAAAAGTGATGACACCCCCCCACAGTTTGTGTTAGTCTCGCTGTGTACTGGAATCTTGGATCCTGAGAATTAGCTGATCTAACTGTGGCCTGGCCTCTCTACCTTTATCCTGCTGATTGTGAAATGTAAATCATTACATGTATGCAGCAGGTCCTATCGCCCAGAATGATGCAGTTAGTGTTTACTAGAGGCCATTGGAACAGCTTCTAAAAATGGGTCAGACAAGGTGCTGTTCTCAAAGTATCTGCTAATTCATAGCCATGCAAATCAAGTGGAAAGTATTCTTTTTTTTTTTTTTACCTTGTCTGTTGTTTGGTTGTCAGTTTAAATTGGTTTTGTTGAAAGCCACATTGGTAACTCTGTAGTCCGCTACAGTAGGATGGCAGGACCTGTAAGATTTAGCTGTGTTTGGATGTACATCAGTGCTTCTGCACTCTCCTCTCGCAGATTTACTCTCCTGTAGGTGTTGAGTTCAGCCCTAATTCAGCCAGCCAGTACAAGGTAGAGCTCCTGGGACATGGTTTAAAACTGCTGACATGACGGCCAAAGGATCCACAGGAATCATCGTTTTGCTGTGTGCAGATATACTGTACTGTTTTCATTCATTTTCTGAAATAAGCCTGATGTTATTGTACAACAAACTGCAATATTCTTCTTTGTGTTTCCTTCTACTTTTGGGCTGGGTGCCATTTCATTATTTTTAACATTTGTATGAAAATTGAAATGGGGGTTTCAGGAATATTTTTTTGTAAGAGGACTGGTTGTTGCCGGGTAAATAACATCCTTTGAAGAGCGGGTCCATTGGAGATTCCGATGCTCGTAAGTGATTAATGCACCTGTATCACAGTGTCTCTGAGGCATAAAATCGTACTTTTATTTTGAAAGTGGTGCTTCTTGGTAACTTGGATGGGCTCAGGTGACGCATTAATAATGTTAATCCTGCTCATGACCAAGGCCTGCCCCACACGCTTCTGTAACAGAAGCCAAACCAGAGTGTTGTTATTCTTGTCTGGGCAGTGAAGGCTGGCTCATGGGTGTGTCCAGATCTCACAGCGAAGAGTTTATCTCATTTTCTTGTTGTTTAGAACATGTAGGCCTCTTAACGATTTCAGTATTGCCTTCCCAGAATTCCTGTGTGCGCGCTCCCTCATGTTTGTGTGTGTGGGTCAGTGCATGTGACTTACACAGACCAAACATTGGTGGTGAAATGTTCCTTACTCAATGGCACAGACAGCCTGTGGTGTAACATTATATTTTAGAGTTATATTTTCAAGCCCTGCTAATTCGTTTGCTTTTTTGAGATGACAGGTTTGTGGCATGTAATGGAGTACATTATGTTGGCATTATTTCTGCAAGTCTGCGCTTCTACAGATTAACACACAGAGCTTTGTGGAGCTTGTGGAACAGAAACTCAGTGTGGCGAATACTCTAGCAAGGCTGGCACCACATGATGGTGTTTTGTTTGATCGAATACAGAGATATTAAAGTGGGACGACTAGTGGAAGTCTTTAACCGAAGCTCTGACTAACTCTTTGATTCATCCACCGTATGATTCACTGATTATTACTGACCTTCCGATTGTAAATGAATCTGATATCTGACTCTGATTCAAACAATGCAACTCTTATTCTCAGAGCAGGCACGGCTCTCATTGGCTTATTCTCAGAGCAGGCACGGCTCTCATCGGCTTATTCTCAGAGCAGGCACGGCTCTCATCGGCTTATTCTCAGAGCAGGCACGGCTCTCATCGGCTTATTCTCAGAGCAGGCACGGCTCTCATTGGCTCCTTCTTTCCTTGCCTGCTCCTGATGAGGAAGCAGAACAAGATTCGCTGGGACGTGGTGTTTCCATTCTCTTAACCCCGTAAACCCTTCATTTTTCACTGAAGTTTTTAAAATTGGTTGTGTTTTGTATTGTACACGTCACATACATATTCTGTATCTGTTAGCTGCAGCGCTTCACTGAACGTACATCACACTTGTATTTAGAGAAATATTCCAACACTGGATGCCATGTTTGTTCGGCCACAGCATTACATCAAATTGAAAATGATTGAATCTTGTGCATCATTTTATACAAATTCCCCTGTAATTCACAGGACATACTTTGGATTTTTTGAAACCTTGGGGATCAGCTCTTGAATTTAAAATGGGCCTGAAATTCCACAACTTTGAACATAACGGCTACATTTAAGACCCGTCTGTGGGTCTGCTGGTTTTATGGGGTTAAATGTGCCTTCAGTGAGTTGTGTGATGGGAGATGGGGGTTTCCCATATTGAGTAGGGAAACCCAAGAGCACCTTTGTGTCTGTATTTCTGGAATGTGTGGCCTGTAAAAGGTGGTTTTATAGATCCACCTCTGGACAGAAGCATGTGAAACAGAAGTAAGCGGGTGAAAACTAAGCTCTGGGAGTTATAACTCTCTGAATCTGACTCCGGGTCTCTGTGTCTCTGCTCTGGGAGTTATAACTCTCTGAATCTGACTCCGGGTCTCTGTGTCTCTACTCTGGGAGTTATAACTCTCTGAATCTGACTCCGGGTCTCTGTGTCTCTGCTCTGGGAGTTATAACTCTCTGAATCTGACTTCGGGTCTCTGTGTCTCTACTCTGGGAGTTATGACTCTCTGAATCTGACTCCGGGTCTCTGTGTCTCTACTCTGGGAGTTATAACTCTCTGAATCTGACTCCGGGTCTCTGTGTCTCTGCTCTGGGAGTTATAACTCTCTGAATCTGACTTCGGGTCTCTGTGTCTCTACTCTGGGAGTTATGACTCTCTGAATCTGACTCCGGGTCTCTGTGTCTCTACTCTGGGAGTTATAACTCTCTGAATCTGACTTCGGGTCTCTGTGTCTCTGCTCTGGGAGTTATAACTCTCTGAATCTGACTCCGGGTCTCTGTGTCTCTGCTCTGGGAGTTATAACTCTCTGAATCTGACTCCGGGTCTCTGTGTTGCTGCTCTGGGAGTGATGACTCTCTGAATCTGACTCCGGGTCTCTGTGTCTCTGCTCTGGGAGTTATAACTCTGAATCTGACTCCGGGTCTCTGTGTCTCTACTCTGGGAGTTATAACTCTCTGAATCTGACTTCGGGTCTCTGTGTCTCTGCTCTGGGAGTTATGACTCTCTGAATCTGACTCCGGGTCTCTGTGTCTCTACTCTGGGAGTTATGACTCTCTGAATCTGACTCCGGGTCTCTGTGTCTCTGCTCTGGGAGTTATAACTCTCTGAATCTGACTTCGGGTCTCTGTGTCTCTACTCTGGGAGTTATGACTCTCTGAATCTGACTCCGGGTCTCTGTGTCTCTACTCTGGGAGTTATAACTCTCTGAATCTGACTCCGGGTCTCTGTGTCTCTGCTCTGGGAGTTATAACTCTCTGAATCTGACTTCGGGTCTCTGTGTCTCTACTCTGGGAGTTATGACTCTCTGAATCTGACTCCGGGTCTCTGTGTCTCTACTCTGGGAGTTATAACTCTCTGAATCTGACTTCGGGTCTCTGTGTCTCTGCTCTGGGAGTTATAACTCTCTGAATCTGACTCCGGGTCTCTGTGTTGCTGCTCTGGGAGTGATGACTCTCTGAATCTGACTCCGGGTCTCTGTGTCTCTGCTCTGGGAGTTATAACTCTGAATCTGACTCCGGGTCTCTGTGTCTCTACTCTGGGAGTTATAACTCTCTGAATCTGACTCCGGGTCTCTGTGTCGCTGCTCTGGGAGTTATGACTCTCTGAATCTGACTCCGGGTCTCTGTGTTGCTGCTCTGGGAGTGATGACTCTCTGAATCTGACTCCGGGTCTCTGTGTCTCTGCTCTGGGAGTTATAACTCTCTGAATCTGACTCCGGGTCTCTGTGTCTCTGCTCTGGGAGTTATAACTCTCTGAATCTGACTCCGGGTCTCTGTGTCTCTGCTCTGGGAGTTATAACTCTCTGAATCTGACTCCGGGTCTCTGTGTCTCTACTCTGGGAGTTATAACTCTCTGAATCTGACTCCGGGTCTCTGTGTCTCTGCTCTGGGAGTTATAACTCTCTGAATCTGACTCCGGGTCTCTGTGTCTCTGCTCTGGGAGTTATAACTCTCTGAATCTCACTCTGGGTCTTCTGTGCCTCTGCTCTGGAAGTTATAACTCTCTGAATCTCACTGTGGCTCTCCATGTTTCTGTTCTGGGAGTTATTAATCTGAATCTGAGTCTCTGTGTCTCTGCTCAGAGAGTTATAACTCTTATTCTTGTAATTCCTGCGTCTGAGTCTCTAACCACGAATCATTCTTTAACCCTTTAGTTCACAGCTCTGAAGCTGTCTGTACTGACTGAGGCTGGATTTGCCTCCTTTACAGCTGCAGTGTAGTTCGGGTCCATCTTCAAGTGCTTCCTGTTAATGTAAAGCCAGACCTTGCACAAGTAGCCCTTCGGTCAGATAATAGGGACTTTACGCAACGGTGGATTTTGTGACGGCTATGACACCCAGAAATAGATCTGCGCTCTGCTGATGGAGACTTAAGCAGGTGTGCCGGCGTTGCTTGCCGTAGCAGGCTGATCTACAACGGACGAAGAACCAATTTCACGTAGTCACTACAGTGCGTGGTTCAGGTGATTGAAATAAATGGTTTTCATTTTGTTTCTGAAATGAAATGTGTTCTACAATTGATAGTGACACGCTATACATTACGCGTTTCAGCGAACCTTTCCCACAGATACAGGACACTATAATTCACTGTATAAAACCATTGTGAACTATTCTCTGCTCTCGGCTATATTCTCCTCTCATCCTTGCATTGCATACGATACATAATTTCTCTGCATATCCTATAAATATCTAAATTTACACCCATGTACATTAGTCTTTATTCTACTGCTGTACAGATATAGCACACATTTGCTGTGTGTGTGTGTCTTATCTCACACTCCCATGCACTTTACCATTCGCTCACACTCTGATTAGATGTGAGTTTAAATTGTCAAATTTTATGTCTCTTTTTTTATTGAATTGTTCAAAATAAAGTTTATTGAAAATATGCGCATTTCATTCCGTTATGCTCTGTACCTGTTCTTGGCAGAATGACAATAAATTTGAATAATCTAATCTAACATGAACAGTTTCCAGTTACCCCTGAAGCTGTGTCATCTGCGCCTTTTGCCAGTGACAGTGGGACAAATCAGCGCTTACAGTAGGTTAGTTACAATTACAGTTCACACAAAACTACCTACTTTGCTAACTAACTTTGATCAAAATCCGCCGTTGCTTAGAGTCCCAACTAGACTTGACGGCTACAGCGCCAGCATCAGGAGAGATTTATTTCCGGATGCTGTAGCCGTCCCAAAATCTGCCTCAAAGTCCCAAATGAGTGATGCTGCACTAAGCACTCCTGGTGTGGACATTAAACACTACTGGAGTGTTTATTTTCCTGCTGTGGAATCTGAGCTCAGCGTCAGTTGCAGTGAAGTTATTCGACCTCACATGCTGCCACCTGGACAAAGATCATCAGAGAGTCTTTTTTTCAGATGAATGAGTATTAAGAGGAATAAAGAGTGTTCCGCTGTAGAGTTAGTTCCTCTTTGTTGATCAGTGGCTTCTGTGGAAAGCGTACCTTTTCTCTATCCGTCTCTCTGTCTCTCCTGTTTGGCAGCTGTGTTCCCAGTCTGGTCTCAAGCGTCTGATTCTGTCCACTGAGCGTCTCTGCTGGGTGGAAATGTTGACAGGATGATGTCACTCGTGACTGACAGTGCTCTGTTATTTTTAACCATTGTGTAAAAGGTGTAGTTTTTACTCGGAGGATTGGCCTGTTTCCTTTTTTTATTATTATTATTATACGCCCGTTTTAAGATGGGACGTATTATGTCATCACCCCCGTCCGTCTGTCCGTCTGTCTGTTGTCTGTTAGCAATTTCTTGTCCAGGGCATAACTCCTGAGCCGCTTCAGCTACATTCCTGATACTTTACATACACGTGCACCATCACTAGGCGCTGTGTCGCGCACCATGATTCCGTTCACCAGGTCAAGGTCACTGGCAAAGGTCAAAGGTCACATGGGGCCCAGATGGGGCTTGTCCGGAGCATAACTTCTCAACCGCTTCAGATACATCCATGATATTACACACACGTGTACCATCACTGAGCGGAGTGTCGCGTACCATGTTTAGGGCACTCCCTCCAAGGTCAAGGTCAAGGTCAAGGTCACGGACAAAGGTCGAAGGTCACATGGGGCTGTTGTCTGTTGGATATTGGTATCATGTGTTTCTGTCCACTTCCTAATCCATGTTCATGACGGGCGTATTATGCACCGTTGGCGGTGCTCTTCTTGTTTTTTCAAGGAACATGATGGTTCCTGTGCAACCAGAATCCAAGGAATTCAAATGTTTTTTCCCCGGTTTTATTGGCTTTTTTGGAGTTTAAGATGTAATGGGAACTTACTTACCCTGCTTTAAGTGAATACAGGTAGTATCACTGTTACTTGCAGCAGTGGTTTCGGGGACATGTTTTATTCAGGAGCTTTTAAGAGTTGGGTATATTATGCCAGGGGCCATTTTCAAGACTGCGGTCTACAGGCTAGTCCTTGAATAAACGTGGTTCTGAATTCAGGTTTTCCCATTTTAAGATCTGTTCAGAGTGGAGATTCCCTGTCTTAAACTCGGTTCTTACAGGAAATTTCCCATTTTTACCTCGGTTCTCATTCTCCATATTCAAATGGGGATTTCAGGGGAGTTCAGAATGGGGATTTCTGCATATTAAGTTTTTTAGAGATTTCCCAATACTAAACACTATTTTGAATTGAATTTGACAGTACATATTTTAAACTGAGTTATGAATTAAGTTTTCCCTAAATTAGGTTTGAATGGAGATTTTCCAGAGCTTATGGTGAGATCTGAAAGGAGATTTCCCCATTTTAATCTCTTCTGAATGGAGATTTTCCCCATTTTAAATTGAGCTCTGAATTGAGATTTTCCTATATTATTATCCCCCCGGCATATAATGCGGGGGGATATAGCGATCAGCGTGTCCGTCCGTCCGTCCGTCTGTCAGTCCGTCTGTAATAAAATCGTTTCCGGACCAGAACTCGAAAACTATACCTCTTACAAACACCACATTTGATATGGAGCTTCTCCTTATGGTCTAGTTGTGCCTTTTGGGGGTAGTATCCCCTTAGTTGCCAAAATGGCTCTCTAGCGCCACCAAGACACATTTCACCGGCACTTAGACGACCACCACGACCGTTAGGAAAGTCGTAGAGAGATGGAACCAACACTATATCGTTCAACTCATCAAGGCCTAAAAATAAACAATCAACACCCATTATCTAAATCGAACAGGAAGTCCGCAATTTACATATCAAAATTTCCTTTTTTCCCTAAATCTGGCCAAAATTTGCCTTCAAACAAACGCGAACTCCTTTGAGGGCGTTCATCATATCGACCCCAAATGCTTATGCATGACAAAGCACACTCTGTCGATGAAAATTACTGTAAAACTTTTTCCAAAAGTCGAACGGTTTGGATTTTTTGAGGCGTCAAAGATGGGGTCCCCAGCCACTTTCACTGCCTTCTTTCGATGCATACACAATTCCCAACCTTAATTTGACCCCTTAAACATGCTTCAAAACAAACCAAATTTTATAATTAATTCATAGTGGATTTCAACATTTTTTAAATGTCTAAAATCTTCACCAAACAGACAAAATGGCTCTCTAGCGCCACCTAAATGCACCAAAATGGGACTTTTGCTTTGACCAAGGCCTGTCGCAATGTCATAAAATTCTGAAAAAAAACACACATCATTGATGTACCATGCCCTGTACTGTGAACTAATTTCGTGAAAATCCATTCGAGACTTTTTGAAATAAAAAATATTATGCTCATAATACGCTGTACAGTATTATATCATTTGTTAAAGTGGACAAACCGTTTATCGCATCAAAATGTCCTTTGGTAGACTTTATAAGCTCCATTTGTACAAACAAACTGCCAAGCATGGTACCATTTGAATGAATATTTGTTGAGATATTAACATGTTATGAATATTCATTTTTTGAAAAATATAGAGTGACGCACTTCTGAATTCACCATAAGTTGCAATAAAACTTTTGTCTTTCTTCAGTGAACCTGCTCCTGAAATTTCAGCTTTCCAGGATTTACCTGGAAGAGGCATTTATTAATTTCTTGATTTTTATTGATTTTCAGTATTTTATTATCCCCTCTGCAAATAATGTGGGGGGATATAGCGATCAGTGTGTCCGTCCGTCCGTCCATCTGTAATAAACTCGTTTCCGGACCAGAACTCAAACTATATCACTTACAAACACCAAATTTGGTATGGAGCTTCCCCTTATGGTCTAGTTGTGCCTTTTGGGGGTTTCGGTCCGTCTGTCTGTCCACACAACCTACAGCCGGGGGGATCCGCCACTGCCAGATGGCTCTTGTTAGACTGAGTTCCGAAAGGACATTTGCCCCTTGTTAAAATTAGATCTGAAAGGAGATTTCCCCATTTTAATCTCTCTTCTGACAAGAGATTTCCCCAAATCAAAATCACCTCTGAATGGAGATTTCCTCAAAATAAAATCTGCTCTGAATGGGGATTTTCCCTTATGGAACACAGTGTAGTGCAGCTCAGAGCTTATTCTGTGCCTGTAAAACAAGTTTGCATTAGGGGGCTGCCAAGCCAATGTTGACATGGAGAATAAAAAAAAAATTTGAAGTAAGTGTTATGATTGGTCATTATAAGTGGAAAACTCATTTTAATATATTGCTTAACTGTAAAAATGTAAATAATTATGTATATATGTGTAATATATTGAAATGAGTACATTGAAACTAATTAATGCTATTGCTGTCATTCCGTGACAGTTTGCCTCTTGTAATTCCGTGACATTGACTTTTTGAAATTTCTTGCCCATAAAGCAGGGTTAAAGTTAATAATTGTTTCTATAACTTTAAATATGAACATATTGAAGTTTCATAACTTAACTATGACAGGAACATCATTTTCTGAATAGTTACACACAACATTAAAAAAAACCACGTCAATTTTGTGTAATTCCGTGAGTAGTTTTTGCTTATTTCTTCTATGAAAATTTCTCAAAAAATATATTTTCACTAAATAATATTAAAGAACAAGTTAATACCTTCAATATGACACATCATACTTGATTTTATCTTATTTAGTTGTAGAGTTACAACCCAAAATGTAGTAGGACTGTAATTCCGTGACAGCTTGGCAGCCCCCATTAATGTACTGGAGTGGTGCGAACACTTATTAATCGGAGTAGCTGATGCGCACCTTTGCATTCACTCTGTGGGTGATCTGGTGTGCCAGCCAGAGCCCATCCTCCCCTGGTTAGTATTTTGGTGTGTTAGTGCTTCTGTCTTAGAGGTGCGGGTCTCTGTAGTGCAGTCGGTGCCGCTCTCTCGCACATGCTCAGTGCGCGCTGCGGCTCGAGTGCTTCTGATTGCTCGCCCATTGCAGCATGTCTCGTCCTCTTCTTTACACCCCATACTTCCTTTCACTTCACCAGGCAAGATAATGCTAAAAAGCCCAAAAATATATTTAAATTTTGCCTTTGAAGAGAGTGCATAGCCATTTCTGTGTTAGAAGAGCCTGGAGCAGTGAGTGTTCTCTCCTGAGATGTTGTTTTGATGGGTATGAGGTGTATAATGGAAGTTGAATTTTTAGTGTGTGTCGGCCGTCAGTAAAGCTGAGCTGGGTACCACTGTAACAGAGTTCAGGACATTGAAAGAATGCAGCACTTGGAATCTGTGCTGAATGTGATTGTCATTCTCTCGCTGGGGAACGCAGGGACATCCCTGGACCAGATGATGTCTTGCTGGCAGATGTTGAATGATGTTGCTCTGAAATTAGTTCCTCTCTTTCTGCGTATAGTGATGCAATATCCACCTCCTGCACTGGCGCACCTCCATACCATGACAGATTCTGGCTTAAACCGGACACTGCCTAACAGCTTGGGCTGTCCTTATTGTCTTTGGTCTGGAGAACACAGTGGCTGTGTTTTTCCCCAAAAAATCCCTTGAAATGTTGACTTTTCAGACCTTAAAACACACTTAGACAGTGGTGTTATCCATCTCTAATGGCACTGAGACCAGAGAAGTTGGCAGCACTTTTGGACAGTGTTTATATGGCCTCAACTCTGCGTAATGAAGCTTTAACTTTTATCTGTGGATGCAGCAGTGAATAGTGGCAGGCAAAGGTTTACCAAAGTATATCCAAGCAAGATATTATGTTGTAATATCTATTACAGTTGTATGACTGTTCAGGGATCTGAAATCACGCACATACAAAATTTGTTTTCGGCCTTTCTCTTTATACACTGAGACTCGACCGGATCCCTTCCATCTCTTAATTTTATTAAGTCCCGTAGAGGGATAAATGGCCAAACTATTGTTGATTTTCTCACTGGGGAACTTTGTTCTCAAAGTGATGGATTTTAAGAAATTGCATCTGTTTGCAAATTGGTGATCCTCTGCCCATCTTGCTCCTGAGGGACTGAGCCTTTTTGGCGGCAGCTTTGAACAAAATTCGCTCAGCTGTTCAACATCACAATATTATAATGACTTTTAGTACCATTATTGGTCCTTAATTGTCCCTGCACCAACTTTTTTTTCGAGTTTGTTATTTTAATTTGAAATGTGGGTCATTCTGTGCTACGTGGACCAGGGTCCACTGCAATATGAACCCCTGATTATGCAAACTTCAGTCAAGGGGACCAACTAAAAATCAAATAAAAATGTCGGTTCTGTAAGAATGGTCATTTTCAACAGCCTCTTACAGGAGAATCAAATGAGATATGACAAATCTGATGGCAAATTCATAAATTTCAGGTAATTTTCCCTATGCGCAGATCTTGATATTAATTTAGCAGCTCTGGAAAGTGTATTTGTGGTCCTTCAAAAACGCTTCTGAGTCATCGCCACATTTGCAAGTGACTAGACACTACCTACTTAAATTGGCAGTTACTCCATGAAAAATTGTTGGAGTTGGAACTTCTCATTTGGGATTTGACCATTTGAAATGATGGCAAACACCAATGGTTTTTTTTTTTTTCAAATTTTTCTGAGACTGTGTGATGCAAACTTTTGAAAAACTGGTCCATTTGGCATGGAATGACCCATGAGTATATTTTCAATGGATGATTGATAGGCAATTGAATTGAAGTTGACATGTTGACTAATGAGTAGTTGTATTGCTCTCAATATAGTAAAAGATGAATAGACTCTTCAAATCACTCCTTTTTGATTTTTTTTGCATTTTGCATAATGTGCCAACTTATTTGGAACAGGGGATATACTCCTAACATGACAAACGGACCCTGAAGTGTGCATTTAATTAAAGTGGATTATTCCTTTAATTCCCGTGCTCACAGATTCCTTTGTTCCTAATCCTAATCCCAGACACGGGGCAGGACAATCCTGAAAATTCCATCTGTTTTATCCTGGAAGGCTGGTACCGACTGTCACATGGGACTAAGGCTACTGTGGTGGCTGGGCCCTGTCTGTAAGATATAGGCTCTTTTACGTGTCTGTGTCTGTGTCTGTGTCTGCCTGTCTGTCTGTCTGTCTGTGTCTGTCTGTCTGTCTGTGTCTGTCTGTCTGTCATTGCTGTATTCGATTCGGTTTTGATCCTGTTGTCAGTGCTATAAACCCGTGTGACAAGAAGTGGTGGTAAACAAACATCATCTCTCCTCCTGCGAGCATGAGAAGGAGCTGGTGAGTGCGGCTCATCTCTGAACCGCGGAGTATCTCTGCTCCTGCAGTCTCGCACGCCTGCGTCACACGCCCCTTTTCCGTTTAAAGTTCATTCACTTTCACTTTATCTTTCTGCCGCTCACCGGCGCGGTTACATCAGATCAGACTTCACACTGAGGTTTCTGCAGACGGGTCGATGGCCTCTGTCCTGATGGTGATAAATGGGCCCCATTACTGGTGAAAGGCTGATGTTCTTAACGAACATGTGATTGTTCCTGACTGAGCAGCACCTGCAGAATTCTAAGGCAAATCCAGTCAGTAGTATCCGGTTGGGATTCACTTAAACTGAAAGAAAGCCTTCGTCTGAACTGGACTGCGAAGAAAAGAACTGCCACTTTAGGTCGTACAAAATCTGGTTTTGGTGATTTAAAGACAAAGCTGAATTGAATAATAAATAATTTTTCAGGGTATTTGCCATTTTTCCGTTAACAGGGACAAATGCCGGTGTTCTGCCATAGAATGTATAAAAAGATGGACGCAGCACCTGGGTCTGAAAACTGAGGCCAGTGGGGAAATCTCAAAAATTTGATTCTGTTTAATGGCCAGCAGATGGCGACGTCAGTGATTGCAGAAAGAAGTTCAATTCTATAAAAGTCACCGAGAAATGGTATCTATCGCAAGTTTCAAGTCTCCTTCGTTATATCATGATGTTCATTTTTGTAAATAATGGTCCCAAATAGACTAGAATAAAGGATAAAGCCAGAATATGCTTTAGGGGCGTGGCTATCCTCTGGTCCTTGTCTAATACGGTCAGATCCGCACGTAGATCCACCCCTCGCTCCTCCCTGGATATTCAATTCACGTGCTCGTCCAATAGGAATTGCATCCGGTTTCAAAATTACAAAATTGCACCCCTCAAATTGCCAAAATGTTTGCTTCCTAAATGGTATGCTGAAACTAGTGGGTGACGACACGGATGCTTCGTCCATCTTTTTATACAGTCAGTGGTTCTTTCACCCAACAGCCAAACACGCCAGAAATTTAATGAGCTGTGAATAATGACCTGCAGGCGTATCCACCAGCAAAACAGATGCTCCGCTCTATAATCAAACAAATATAATTGTAGTGTTAAGTAACCTATCGCACGTGGAGTCAATGACAAATAAGGCTTTTAAAAATGTTTTTTTTATAAAGAGTGTGTTTAAACAGGTCTTAATTGTTGCACAACATTTACAGGGTTTTAGTATAGTTTTCAACTGTATTTGCAATTTCATTTGCCAAAAAATGTCAGGAGGCGCAACCAGAAGTTTGTTGGGGGGGGGGGGGGGGGGGGAAGGGAGAGAGACACTTCCCTCTTTTTTTTTTTTTTAATCCTTCGCCACACGTTTAGCGCAAAGCGGGGGATATAGTATTCAGCTTCATCCGTACCTATGTACGTACGTCCGTCCCGAACATTGTCAGCGCGATATCTCAAGGAGGTGTCAACCTATTTCAATTCTTCTTGGTACAATCCTTTCTACTGGGAATGCGCAGACACCAGTCGGTTTTGGTGACCCAACAGCAGGGGGTATAGTCACTTTAGTGACAAACTCTTGTTTTTTTTTAGTAAGTATACCTGAGAGTGTCTACACTGCCTAAAACATTACTATTTTGTAATTGAGCTGAGTATTAAAAGTAACTTATGGATTCTTTTTTGTAGGGGGCAAGTATTTTCGTTTTCCCAACAATTTAAGAGCAATTTAACTATTAAACTTTGTTTATTTTGAAAGTTTTCAATATAAAATTATGCCTTCATATTAATATTAAATATGTAATTTAAAATGGGAATTAATACATTTCACATTGTGTTGACTTGCTTGGACGGTTGCGCCATCTGACATTTTGAGGGTTTGAGATTGCAAAACAAAAAAATATATATCATTTTTATAATAATTTGAACATATTTCCAGTTTAAACAGGTTTAATAGAATAAAATGATGGTTATTATGAATCATTTAAAATTATTTTAAACCAAAGTAGTGCTCTAGGACCATGTCATGTCATTGACCCACATATTAATCTTGCATGTTATGAAGATGACGCTAGCTAGACTGACCAAAGGTGCTAGAACATAAATTAATTTTCTACTCATGCTAGCAGGGTGTAATGTTCAAATTTGCGAGGAACTTCCCAGACCCCAGAACTATAAAAGGAACGACATGTAGCTAGTAATGGTAATACCTGCGCTAATGTTAATATCCGTTCAAGACAATGAATGCAAAAGAATGCTCATGTATCAATCGCGTAGTATAACCTTCCAAGAAAACTGCTAAAAAATCCAAGTCATGACATTTGGACTACTTTTGGGTAATTCTTCTATTTAATGTTTGTTTGCTGCAGATTAAAGTGACAACTTGTGCACAATTACTCTCTATTGGTTTCATCTCACTGCGTCTCGTATAAAGACATGTCGCAATGTTGGCTGTTAAGTGGACATTTTTAAACGGCAACTGAAATCTTTTTAATCTGGCTTATAAATAGTGGTGCTGTTTTAGTGATGCTTTTATTTTTTCCTTGTTTTATCATTATACTATTGCTTGATTATTTTTACTGTTTTATTTGTTTTTACCTCTCCATCCTATCCCTGTCTTGATTTTAAATCTGTATGATTTTACTCACCCGGCCTTTTATATTATTTTGTATTATTTGGGTTTTAAACTGTCCTGTCCTTTTAATTTGTAATTATCTTGATTTTATTATCCCCCGCCAACACAAAGTGGGAGGGGGATATAGGTTTGACTTCCGTCCGTCCGTCTGTCCGTGTGTATGTGTGCGTCCGTTCGTCTGTCCGAGAGAAAGGGGACAACTTTTCTCAGAAACTATTACAGATAGGACAACCAAATTTGGTGTGTAGCTTCAGACCATAAAGGCCTTGATGGAGTTCGAAAATAAGAAGCACGTAATTGGCGGGGGATGTTGTAGACCATGTCGACTTGTTCTCTTTGTAAAGAGCTGCTTGTTTTGCATGAAAGGTGCTATATAAATAAAGTTTATTATTATATTATCATTATAAAATGGACATGAAGCCATTATGGCAAATGAACCTGAGGTGAGATTGGCTGAACTCCTGCAGGATCTAAGCTAACAGGGCCTGCCCATAAAGCCTGGTGTATTATGCTGGAGTGTAAGCTGTGATAAGTCACTCCTGTAATACAGATGAGGGGGTGATGCAGTTGTTCCTCTGTGGTTTTCTGACCTCCCTCAGTGAAGGCTGGCCTGTTACTGCCTGTATATTCACACGTATGTGTTATATAACCCCAGCATTACCTGCTGTTGACTAACCTGAGAAGGTCGGGCGCTGTGAACAAGACGCACGATAATTTCACAATCAAGGCTTTTAAAGGTCAGGGTGCTTCATGACTGTACAGAGCACTTCTGTGCTCTGTCGTGTTCAGGGCACCACGGTCTATCGTGGGGGAATCGCAGCTGTGGGGAATTCACCTTCATTTACATTAAAGAGCCGTCAGTGAAGATGTTTCCAACTGAACTGGAGTGTTAATTTCAAACCGTAAGCTGGTACCCGTTTGCAGTGAACGTTTGCCTTGTTGAGCGAGTTTGTGTCTGTGGAGAAATGCGCATTTCCTGAGTCACGGCGGTCAGGCAGGCGGTGGAGAGAGGGGGCAGTCACTTCCTCCTACACACACACCTGTGCTTTTACCTGCAGTGATGTCATTGTGCTGGCACAAAGGAGCTGGGTGGGGTCACTGCTGTCTCCGTGGTGACGACACCTGGGTGGGGGAAGTTGAGCCACAGGGGCGGAGCTGCACAGGTGCATGACAGACCGTCGTCATGGGAACTTAGACACAGCCCTGTTCTCTCTGCTGGCCTGTCATGAATGGGCATGCGGGGTGTGGGGGGGTGTGTGTGTGTGTGTGTGTGTGTGTGAATATATTTCAGTGAACTTATCTGGGAATTGAAGTGCTTGAGAAGCATTTATTTGGGGACTGACCTGTTGCAGCTGCCAGTCAGAGGAGTCCGGTTCAGTCTGAATGCTTGTGAATGCACACAACAGTGTGTCTAAACTACATGTGGCTATAGCTGACACAAAAAGTGTACCAATGATTGAAAAGTAAAATTTTCTGTGGCGTCTCTACTCTCTGTTCTCGATGTCCTTCATTCGTTAGAAGATCTTCCTGCCCATTGATGGCAGGGCCTGATGGTGCTGTGAAGTGAGGTTCCTGCCATCTAGTGGGCGATGAGGATATCAGATTGAGGTGGTCAGTGTGAATCCGCTGCTGCTGTGGCTACAGATCACGTATAAAAATGACTAAATATCACCCCAAACCTTCAGCTGGTTCTCCTCTGCGGTGGCGTCCGTAGACCATCACCCCTGGTGTGTTCTGTGAATTGTGCCATTTTTTCCATCAGTAGCATGAAGTTCTGGTCTTCAAAACAAAATTTTCGACTTGAGACATGACTCAACATAAGTGGAGCGAACAAGCCGTTCAAACCAGCTGTGCTCGCGGTCATCCTGTCGCTATAGTGTACCTCACACTTCAGATACTTTAAAACAGCTCAGTGGTATTTGGCACTGTGTCAAGCCTGGTCTCGAAACTCCCAGAGGTCCTACCTCTCCCGCATGACCAGACAAGCCGTTACACACTGTGACAGACCACATTCTGCATGAAGTGCATTCTAATATCGGCGCTACATTTCTGTTTTGCTAAATACCATGAAATGAAGTAATCAGCCTCAGGGTCAGTTAAGTGCGTGGGTCTGACCGGGTCAGTTCAGGCTCGTTACAGGCAGCCCGTCTGTATACTGACTGTTTTCAGTAGCAGCAGGGTAAGTGCACTGAATGAACAGGGTAAATGTACCTCCTGAAAAGCGAACACACTTTTTCGGTGGTTCCACCTGCTTGCAGGATATGAGGTCACTGGAGAGGGAGCTACGCCTGCCGCTGCCTGGGGCCTCTTCTGTTCTGACTGAAGAATCTGTCCATCTCTCCCTCTGCAATCCCTCCCTCTGTGCAGTCCCCTGTCCCCTCTCTCCTCTCTTACTGGGCAATTTTCATGAACCTTGGTTGAAGTATGTAACATGGACCAAGGAAGATCCCTAGAAATTGTGGAGCTGATGGATGCACAAATTATTTTTCTCGTTTGTTAACATCCTGTGAAACAGTATTTGGCCGTAGCCAAATAAATGGTCTACATCTTAAAATCCAATGGGTGTTGTATATTTTGGCAAAACAAAGCCTATGAATGAAATGCAATGACTGCGCTAACAGATTTGCATGAGTGGACTACAGGCCTTGATGGAGATCTGAGTTCTCTGATTTCTCTCCTCCAGCAAAGTTGGGCTCAGTTTATTTATTCACTCATTCCTGTCTGTTCAGATGGAGAAGATTTTTCAAATCTATCAATTCCAATGATATTTTGCAGAATTATGGGCTACGGCCTAAAGAACAATCCATTAGATTTTGGTGGAGATGCAGAACACCACCCAGAACCAAGAATTTTTAAAGGATTCCTCACCGTTGCGGGATTGCAAGTTTGGAATCAATGTTGTTTGCCTTTAAATCTACTAGATGGCATTATAATGAATGTGGCAAAACTTAGTGAGTTGTGAAAATAGACCTTTGCCGTTGCAGTTTTGTGTTTCACAGAAGAGTGGAATTTTGGCCTTGGCGGAGGTCTGTGATCTCCGAGAGCCGCTCGAGCTAATGCTTTTATCGCGCGGCTTACAAACTGGTTTCACTGAGTCAGGCCCCATCACTCCTTGAGCAGTGTGGAGATTAAGGGGCCTTGCTAAAGGGCCCATTAGTCGCACTGGTATTGCTGTGGCTGCAAGCACAAACATTTCAGATCCATCACCATGACCACAAGGTGAAGTTTGTCTCGACTGGCTCATTGGGTTGGTGCTTAACTCCAGTTTCAGCTGCATGAAGCAACTTGGAGTATTGTGACTCCCCCCTGGATGCGATGCTAGTCCATCACCAGTCCCAATAGTCAGGTTTCCCTGACCATTTGCTCAGTTATATACCTGGGTGGACTGAGGCACTGTGGGAGTGATGCGTTTTTTCCCAAGAACACACAGCTAGAGCCGTGGCAGGGACTCAGACTCGGGATGTTTCGATCCTAAGTCAAGCACGCTTAACCACTGCGCCACCGCTGTTGTGGTTTTCATTCAGTCATATTTTCAGATAGCGAGGTTCCCCCATCCTCAAGTAATTGGAGAGACAGATTCTTCAGACAATTAGGCTTTATTATGGCATGTTGAGAAATATAAAGCAGAGTTCTTTTTGCTGAACTGCAAAGAGAACTGATTTCTTCGTTTTTACACCCAGTTTTTAAGCCCTAATGACAGGAAATATCTTCCAAATATGGTCTTTCCACATTCTCATTCTAGCGCTGCAATTGGACAGAAAAACCAAAACACTGTTGGCTTATCCTTCAGGAATTCAAAGCAAAGATGAGCTGCACATCATTGAAAAGGAGCGGAAAATTACAGGCAAGAGATGAGAAGTACAGAGAAAGGAGAAATACAGCCAGATGACCAGGATATGAGTGGATGCATCAATGATTCAATTGTTTTTCTTCAGTAACAACTAATGATTTTACTAAACAAATATTGATCAAAGCTACAGAAATCAAATGCATCCTCTGATTATGTTTTAGAATCAACTAAACAGAAGCTGCTTACTAATCAAAGCTACAGAAGCTGCTGCTTATGTGTGTGTGAACTGAACTGCTTGTATGTGTGTGTGTGTGTGTGTGTGTGTGTCTGTCTGTCTGTCTGTGTGTGAACTGCCTGTATGTATGTGTGTCTGTATGCGTGTGTGTGCATGTGAGCGTGTGCTGCCTGTGTATGTGTGTGTGCATTGCTCATGTGCCTGTGAACTGCTAGTATGTATGTGTGTGTGCGTGTGTGTGTTTATACTGCTCATCCCCTCCGTGTGTGTGTTACTGCTGCCTACATAATATGGTTATTGATTATGATTATTGATTATGGTTATTCAACATGGCAATTGATCTCCTGATGAGAAATATTGAAATATAATCCTCAACACTGCGCCCCTCTATCACAACTATAAGGCCACACTGAGGAGTTTTTATATGAATTACTGGGATATTCTGTAAGTGGTGCTTTCAGAAGGAAAGAATGCAGAAGGCCATGCGTTGTCAGGACGGGACGGAGCGAAGTGACGTTGCCCTGTTATTGTGCTCAGTTCTGCTTGGATGGCTCCTCTAAATGAAGCGCTGCTGCTCGGCCTTTGTGCTGCGGCTCAGGGGCAGCTGTGTCGGGGAGGACCGAGGCTGTTTATCAGTTCATTAGGATCTGAGACACTGTCAGCCACTCCAGCGTCTTTAAGCTCATTAATGCACCTGAAAGCAGATCCGACCTGCTGCACTAATTCATAGTGACAGAGTAGTTTAGCTCTGTAGCAGGGAAAAAGTTTTTGAAAGTTTTGTGCTCTGTTTGTGCAGACTATGAGCGAGTTTTTTCACTCCCATCTCATTACTCTGGGGTGTGTATGTATGTGCTCACTAGCTTGCTAGTTAACTGCCTGCAGTCACAGAATGCAGAGGAACTGCGGGATGTGTACATTGTCTGGCCAAGAGTATATGGACACTCCTTGAACTTCACAGGGCTATTCAGTATCCTGACCTTAGCTCCGCAAAACAGGACTCTGTTCAACTGGAAACCATCTGAGATCAGCCTAATCGTCCAGCCTAACTGCCCGACCTCAGATCTGTCCATGCTGGAATGGAAGAAATGTACACAGCGGTGTGTTTTAACGAGCCGGTGTGTACATGAGATGGTGTATCTGCAAGCGTGTGAGAGCATGAGTGTGAGATTGTGTGTGCGCATGGGGTGGGGGCAGTGTTTGCTCAGAAATCTCAGCAGGACGGCCAGTGCTTGCTTCACTGGAAAGTTTCCTGTACAACACTGGAACCATGTGATTAACTTGCCTTGGCGGCTTAGAGGTGTTTCTTGCTGTCAATGGACGGGCTAAGCAGTTAAGACATGGTTGTGTTTGGGCTGGGATTTGAAAAAATTCTCATCGTTGTGCGAGATTGAAATTGGAATGAATGCTGGTTATGTGAGCTGACGGGCGGCCTGACCCGTGTGTCTGGACATTACAGGACAGTTCCTGCATTTCCGAGGTTCTTCTGGTGCCACTATTTTATATATATATTTTTTGTACACTGTTTGTACTCTGGAGTTTCATTCCAGGTTATACAGTGAAACACTACTCAACGCTGTCTGAGGATGTTGTGTTTTTTTCCGCAGCATCCTAATTGCTCGTTAACCTAATTGGTAGTGTTCAGCACTCAGAGCATGTTAATGGCCTTCGTCTCACGTAGTATTGCTGATGGACCTATAAGTAAACATATTGAACATCCTGGTATTGCTGCACTCTTGCATCTCTGAGCTTTTGGCAAGTGTACTCTGTGACCTAATATCACAGGGGATTGAGCTTCTGCTGGGAGAGTGTAATATTAGCTAATGTACTCTGTGACCTTATATAACAGGGGATTGAATATCTGCTGGGAGACTAATGTTAGCTAATGTACTCTGGGACCTAATATCACAGGGGATTGAGCTTCTGCTGGGAGAGTGTAATGTTAGGTAATGTACTCTGTGACCTTATATCACAGGGGATTGAATATCTGCTGGGAGAGTGTAATGTTAGCTAATGTACTCTGGGACCTAATATCACAGGGGATTGAGCTTCTGCTGGGAGACTGTAATGTTAGCTAATGTACTCTGGGACCTAATATCACAGGGGATTGAGCTTCTGCTGGGAGAGTGTAATGTTAGGTAATGTACTCTGTGACCTTATATCACAGGGGATTGAATATCTGCTGGGAGAGTGTAATGTTAGCTAATGTACTCTGGGACCTAATATCACAGGGGATTGAGCTTCTGCTGGGAGAGTGTAATGTTAGGTAATGTACTCTGTGACCTTATATCACAGGGGATTGAATATCTGCTGGGAGAGTGTAATGTTAGCTAATGTACTCTGGGACCTAATATCACAGGGGATTGAGCTTCTGCTGGGAGAGTGTAATGTTAGGTAATGTACTCTGTGACCTTATATCACAGGGGATTGAATATCTGCTGGGAGAGTGTAATATTAGCTAATGTACTCTGTGACCTTATATCACAGGGGATTGAATATCTGCTGGGAGAGTGTAATGTTAGCTAATGTACTCTGGGACCTAATATCACAGGGGATTGAGCTTCTGCTGGGAGAGTGTAATATTAGCTAATGTACTCTGTGACCTTATATAACAGGGGATTGAATATCTGCTGGGAGACTAATGTTAGCTAATGTACTCTGGGACCTAATATCACAGGGGATTGAGCTTCTGCTGGGAGAGTGTAATGTTAGGTAATGTACTCTGTGACCTTATATCACAGGGGATTGAATATCTGCTGGGAGAGTGTAATGTTAGCTAATGTACTCTGGGACCTAATATCACAGGGGATTGAGCTTCTGCTGGGAGACTGTAATGTTAGCTAATGTACTCTGGGACCTAATATCACAGGGGATTGAGCTTCTGCTGGGAGAGTGTAATGTTAGGTAATGTACTCTGTGACCTTATATCACAGGGGATTGAATATCTGCTGGGAGAGTGTAATGTTAGCTAATGTACTCTGGGACCTAATATCACAGGGGATTGAGCTTCTGCTGGGAGAGTGTAATGTTAGGTAATGTACTCTGTGACCTTATATCACAGGGGATTGAATATCTGCTGGGAGAGTGTAATGTTAGCTAATGTACTCTGGGACCTAATATCACAGGGGATTGAGCTTCTGCTGGGAGAGTGTAATGTTAGGTAATGTACTCTGTGACCTTATATCACAGGGGATTGAATATCTGCTGGGAGAGTGTGATGTTAGCTAATGTACTCTGGGACCTAATATCACAGGGGATTGAGCTTCTGCTGGGAGAGTGTAATGTTAGGTAATGTACTCTGTGACCTTATATCACAGGGGATTGAATATCTGCTGGGAGAGTGTAATATTAGCTAATGTACTCTGTGACCTTATATCACAGGGGATTGAATATCTGCTGGGAGAGTGTAATGTTAGCTAATGTACTCTGGGACCTAATATCACAGGGGATTGAGCTTCTGCTGGGAGAGTGTAATGTTTGGTAACGTACTCTGTGACTTTATATCGCAGGGGACTGAATATCTGCTGGGAGAGTGCAATGTTATCTAACGTACTCTGTGACCTTATCACAGGGGATTGAGCTTCTGCTGGGAGAGTGTTATATTAGCTAATGTACTCTGTGACCTTATATCACAGGGGATTGAATATCTGCTGGGAGAGTGTAATGTTAGCTAATGTACTCTGGGACCTAATATCACAGGGGATTGAGCTTCTGCTGGGAGAGTGTAATGTTAGGTAATGTACTCTGTGACCTTATATCACAGGGGATTGAATATCTGCTGGGAGAGTGTAATATTAGCTAATGTACTCTGTGACCTTATATCACAGGGGATTAAATATCTGCTGGGAGAGTGTAATGTTAGCTAATGTACTCTGGGACCTAATATCACAGGGGATTGAGCTTCTGCTGGGAGAGTGTAATGTTAGCTAATATACTCTGTGACCTTATATCACAGGGGATTGAATATCTGCTGGGAGAGTGTAATGTTAGCTAATGTACTCTGTGACCTTATATCACAGGGGATTGAGCT
Organism: Gymnothorax reevesii; assembly: GCA_029721435.1. Classification (NCBI taxonomy): domain Eukaryota; kingdom Metazoa; phylum Chordata; class Actinopteri; order Anguilliformes; family Muraenidae; genus Gymnothorax; species Gymnothorax reevesii. Next base: position 16,482,699 of record CM056583.1, on the reverse strand, counting down.
TCTGGTGGGAGAGTGTAATGTTAGCTAATGTACTCTGTGACCTTCTATCACAGGAGATTGAATATCTGCTGGGAGAGTGTAATGTTAGCTAACGTACTCTGTGACCTAATATCCCTAATATCGCGGGCGGGCGGGCGGGCGAGCGGACGAACGGACGGACATCACTTCCACCCTGTTTCGAGTCTGTCCGTAATAAATTTAAAGCTGGTCTTGATTACCTAGCTGGCGCTGGAAGCAAAGGCCAGATATTTTTTATTACTGTATTTGTTTCTCGGATCCGCTGAATACCCGATTCTGAAAAAAAAATTTTTTTTTTTTTTTTTGGCCATTTCGCCGATCTGCTGATCATTGATTTCCCCGGTATTGAAAAAATGTATCTTTTGTCTTTGACATGGAAGGAACTGTTTGTCAGACTAGTTTGATTAGCCTTATGGCCATCATCCTTTATGTTCTTCAATTTGACAATAAATAAAAAAAAAAAAAAAAAAGATTTATTTTTATTTCTTCCTCCATTGCAAATACAGGCTGAATATCCTTTGTGAAACCCAAAAGTGCTGAAATATAAATATTTTTTTCCCTCCCTCCTCAATTAAATCTTCAGGATAAAAGTCTGAGCAATGAGTCATAAAGTGTGGCCTGAGCTTCTGGAACAGACCGAGCTCTGGTGTTACTGCGCTGAGGTGCACCGGTAATACTGATGTGTGCGTTCCCTTTAGGATTAAAGTGAAGCTGCGTGTGTTTGGTATGGGGTCCTTGGGTGGGGGTTGGGGTTAGCAGGTAATACTGATGTGTTCGTTCCCTTCAGGATTAAAGTGAAGCTGCGTGTGTTTGGTATGGGGTCCTCGGGTGGGGGTTGGGGTTAGCAGGTAATACTGATGTGTGCGTTCCCTTTAGGATTAAAGTGAAGCTGCGTGTGTTTGGTATGGGGTCCTTGGGTGGGGGTTGGGGTTAGCAGGTAATACTGATGTGTGCGGTACCTTTAGGATTAAAGTGAAGCTGCGTGTGTTTGGTATGGGGTCCTCGGGTGGGGGTTGGGGTTAGCAGGTAATACTGATGTGTGCGGTCCCTTTAGGATTAAAGTGAAGCTGCGTGTGTTTGGTATGGGGTCCTTGGGTGGGGGTTGGGGTTAGCAGGTAATACTGATGTGTGCGTTCCCTTTAGGATTAAAGTGAAGCTGCGTGTGTTTGGTATGGGGGCCTTGGGTGGGGGTTGGGGTTAGCAGGTAATACTGATGTGTGCGTTCCCTTTAGGATTAAAGTGAAGCTGCGTGTGTTTGGTATGGGGTCCTTGGGTGGGGGTTGGGGTTAGCAGGTAATACTGATGTGTTCGTTCCCTTTAGGATTAAAGTTAAGCTGCGAGTGTTTGGTATGGGGTCCTCGGGTGGGGGTTGGGGTTAGCAGGTAATACTGATGTGTTCGTTCCCTTTAGGATTAAAGTGAAGCTGCGTGTGTTTGGTATGGGGTCCTTGGGTGGGGGTTGGGGTTAGCAGGTAATACTGATGTGTGCGTTCCCTTTAGGATTAAAGTGAAGCTGCGTGTGTTTGGTATGGGGTCCTTGGGTGGGGGTTGGGGTTAGCAGGTAATACTGATGTGTTCGTTCCCTTTAGGATTAAAGTGAAGCTGCGTGTGTTTGGTATGGGGTCCTCGGGTGGGGGTTGGGGTTAGCAGGTAATACTGATGTGTGCGTTCCCTTTAGGATTAAAGTGAAGCTGCGTGTGTTTGGTATGGGGTCCTCGGGTGGGGGTTGGGGTTAGCAGGTAATACTGATGTGTGCGGTCCCTTTAGGATTAAAGTGAAGCTGCGTGTGTTTGGTATGGGGTCCTCGGGTGGGGGTTGGGGTTAGCAGGTAATACTGATGTGTTCGTTCCCTTTAGGATTAAAGTGAAGCTGCGTGTGTTTGGTATGGGGTCCTCGGGTGGGGGTTGGGGGTAGCAGGTAATACTGATGTGTGCGGTCCCTTTAGGATTAAAGTGAAGCTGCGTGTGTTTGGTATGGGGTCCTCGGGTGGGGTTTGGGGTTAGCAGGTAATACTGATGTGTTCGTTCCCTTTAGGATTAAAGTGAAGCTGCGTGTGTTTGGTATGGGGTCCTCGGGTGGGGGTTGGGGTTAGCAGGTAATACTGATGTGTGCGGTCCCTTTAGGATTAAAGTGAAGCTGCGTGTGTTTGGTATGGGGTCCTCGGGTGGGGGTTGGGGTTAGCAGGTAATACTGATGTGTGCGGTCCCTTTAGGATTAAAGTGAAGCTGCATGTGTTTGGTATGGGGTCCTGGGGTGGGGGTGGGGGTTAGCAGGTAATACTGATGTGTTCGTTCCCTTTAGGATTAAAGTGAAGCTGCGTGTGTTTGGTATGGGGTCCTCGGGTGGGGGTTGGGGTTAGCAGGTAATACTGATGTGTGCGGTCCCTTTAGGATTAAAGTGAAGCTGCATGTGTTTGGTATGGGGTCCTCGGGTGGGGGTGGGGGTTAGCAGGTAATACTGATGTGTTCGTTCCCTTTAGGATTAAAGTGAAGCTGCGTGTGTTTGGTATGGGGTCCTCGGGTGGGGGTTGGGGTTAGCAGGTAATACTGATGTGTGCGGTCCCTTTAGGATTAAAGTGAAGCTGCATGTGTTTGGTATGGGGTCCTCGGGTGGGGGTTGGGGTTAGCAGGTAATACTGATGTGTGCGGTCCCTTTAGGATTAAAGTGAAGCTGCATGTGTTTGGTATGGGGTCGTCGGGTGGGGGTTGGGGTTAGCAGGTAATACTGATGTGTTCGTTCCCTTTAGGATTAAAGTGAAGCTGCGTGTGTTTGGTATGGGGTCCTCGGGTGGGGGTGGGGGTTGGGGTTAGCAGGTAATACTGATGTGTGCGGTCCCTTTAGGATTAAAGTGAAGCTGCATGTGTTTGGTATGGGGTCGTCGGGTGGGGGTTGGGGTTAGCAGGTAATACTGATGTGTGCGTTCCCTTTAGGATTAAAGTGAAGCTGCGTGTGTTTGGTATGGGGTCCTCGGGTGGGGGTTGGGGTTAGCAGGTAATACTGATGTGTGCGTTCCCTTTGGGTTCACTGCAAAATGATGCTTGTATTTTGGGTTGGGTCCTCAGGAAGGGCAGGTGTCCAGTGAACAGATGAATGCTGCCGTGTGTGTATGCTGGCTGATATTCCAGAAGGGTCTGGCCTCGTGTGAAAGTGCAGTCTCATCGTAACCCTCCCACTGTCCCGCGAGTGTGTCGGGGGAGGGGAGGCTCCGGGCTGTTTTCGCTCCTGCGTCTCGTTCTGCTCCCTCGGGGAACCTGACAAAGTGCATCTTCAGCGAAGTGTGGCCATGTTTACCTGTCATGAGGGCGGGAAAATCTGTGTGTGTCTCGTGTGTCCTTAGTGTGGTACTCGATCAATTTATAATATTTTTATTAATTGGTTAAGTATGTTGTGCTATCATGACAATACTATGACTATGACTTCTGAAGTACAGGACTTCAAGACTCATTAAAGAGTTAAATGCTACTCTACGACTGCTTATGCACCTGCTGAACTATACAGGATATATTGGCAGCCGTTTTTACTGTATGCGAACAATATTGCTTTCTCTCAGCTCTTTCCCATCTTGGGAAATAACGATGATGATGATAATAATAATAATAATAATAATAGTATAATTATTATTAAGTGGCTTCAACTGGGTGCCCAAACATTATTTATGAATGGAAATGTTTTGAAAAAATTGTTTCATGTTTGGGTCTGATTAAATGTCATATATGCAGCCCAGTAAAGCCCAGTGCGGCAGAGTGTATTTCAGTGGAGTGTCTCCTGCAAGTGTCATTTGCTTCAAACCTACATTCCAGTCTAACTGATGCAGTGCCCGTGCCCAGCCCAGTTTTCGTTGGGCCTCTGTGATTGGATGAATTGCTGCCCTAGAGCCCCTGTGATTGGATGATTTTTTTTTTTTTCCACAGGCTTAGGAGTTAGTGTTGTTTTTACTTCTGTCCACTTAGAGTCATCAGAATTTCTATTTTTAAATTTTCAGTTGAAAATAAAAGTGCAAGTTGACTACTGACGCCTGTATTCGGATTGGCTGCTGATGCCATTTTGGCGAATCAAGCTCATGTATTTTAAGAGCCAGTTTTTATTACTATACGCCTGTCTCAAGACGGGACGTATTATGTCATCACCCCCGTCTGTCCGTCCGTCTGTCTGTTGTCTGTTAGCAATTTCTTGTCCGGGGCATAACTCCTGAGCCGCTTGAGCTACGTTCGTGATACTTCACATACACGTGCACCATCACTAGGCGCTGTGTCGCGCACCATGATTTCGTTCACCCGGTCAAGGTCAAGGTCACTGGCAAAGGTCAAAGGTCACATGGGGCCCAGATGGGGCTTGTCCGGAGCATAACTTCTCAACCGCTTGAGATACATCCATGATATTTCATACACACGTGTACCATCACTGAGCGGAGTGTCGCGTACCATGTTTACGGCCCTCCCTCCAAGGTCAAGGTCACTGGCAAAGGTCAAAGGTCACATGGGGCCCAGATGTTGTCTGTCCACTTCCTGATCCATGTTCATGACGGGCGTATTACGCACCGTTGGCGGTGCTCTTGTTATAAGAGTCAGGCATGCGGTGATTCATGACCCCTTCGGATTTGTCTGACATTTTTTTTATTGATTTATGCATGTTAGAAACAAACAAAAATCACATTTTCTACCCTTAATAAGGCCTGCTTTTTTTTTTAAGGGGGTGGTGGAATATTGGGGTCAAAATCAGCCAAAATGGCAAAATCACCAAAATTAGGTATTTGGATGCCTGCATTTCTGTGCGCCCTAAGTAAGCCACATTGATTTTCATATGAGCTAGTCTATCGGATATGGACGCTCCAAAAATGAGAGAATTTTGGCGGATGACTGAGGGCGCATGGAGAAATCGCTGTGCGAAATTGTGGTAATTTCACCTTTTGGCGGCAAAAAAACGCCCCCTATACTTGTGCGCCTTAAGTCAGTCGCCGTAATTCTTATCCAGATCAAAGTAAGAGGTCCTAACCTATAATGACATGCATAAAATACCTTGGCTGACTTTGTACGCAAGCCACACAACCCCTGGGAAAGTGTGCATAATTACAAAAAGTAGTGAATTGCAGCGCCACCTATGGGCTGCGCCCTAAGTCAACCGCCAAAATTTTCAGATTTTCGGAGAGTCCATACCCAATAGACTTGCATAAAAATCAATTTGGTTCACTTAGGGCTCACAGAAATACAAGCATTCAAACCTAATTTTGGTGATTTTAGATTTTGACCCCGATATTCCAGGACCCCCTAAGAGAAATTAAGGATTAAGGATTGAAAATGTGATTATTATTATTTTTTTTTTCGTTTCTAACATATCTATCAATAAAAAAAAATTTGGACAAATCCGATGGGGCCATGAATCACCTTCTAATAGAAATCTGCCTGACTCTTTTATAAAAACTGGCTCTTAAAGGGATAGTTCACTTCTTTTGAAGTGGAGTTGTATTAGCTACAAATTGCCACTACTTATATTAGATGCAGTGAAAGCTCTCTGATCTCCTCCAGGTAGCCGCACCAGGGCATAGTGCTGGGTGGAAATTTAGGTGATACACTGTTGTGAACGGAAACGCAGACACAGCGTATTTTCACAGCATAAAAGAGGTCCTACCTGAAAATAATACAACATTTCAATTGTATGCTATGTATAAAAAAATTAAAGCACTTTAGCTGTTCGGAAAAAAAACACAGTTGCTCTTGAACTAACCAAGTGACGTATTCCTGCACAAGGCGCTTCGTAGTTGACCAATTGAAATGTTGTATTATTTTCAGGTAGGACCTCTTTTAGTCCGCGAAAATACGCTGTTTCTGTGTTTCCGTTCTCAACAGTATCGCCAAAATTTCCACCCAGCACTATGCCCTGGTGCGGCTACCTGGAGGAGATCAGAGAGCTTTCTACTGCATCTAATGTAAGTATTTGTAGCTCATACAACCCCACTTCAAAAAAAGTGAACTATCCTTTTAATGAATGAAAACATTTTCTTTACAGTTGTGCTCAAAAGTTTGTGTGCCCCGACTGAATTTGTAAAATAGGTAACATTTTTTAAAGAAAACATGAATGTCCAGGCAAAACACATTTCTTTTCTTTCTTATTGGATTCATATCCAACTGTAGGTCATGCAGAATGGCACAATCATCAAATAAAGCATGGAAATTGGGGGGGGGATGAAATGAACCCTGTTCAAAAGTGTGCATACCCATAGTTCTTAATACAGCGCCCCCCTTAGCATCAATAACAGAATGCAGTCTTCTGTGATAGTTGTCAATGAGGCTCCTGATTCTCTCTGGTGTAGCTGCCCATTACTCCTATAAAAATGCCTCCAGCTCCTGCAAACTCTTTGGTCGTCTTGCATGAACTGCACGTTTGAGATCCCCCCCCCAACGCGGCTCGATGATATTGAGATCCACAGACTGTGATGGCCGCTTCAGAACCTTCACCTGTCTCTTCTGTCACCACTGGAGGGTGAACTTGGCCTTGTGCTTTGGATCATTGTCATGCTGGAAAGCCCAAGTGTGTCCCATGCGCAGCTTTCGTGCTGAAGAATGCAAATTGTCCGCCAGTATTACCTTAGCATGCTGCATTCATCTTGCAATCAATTTTCACGAGCTTCCCTCCACCTTTAGAGCTCACACACCCCAAAACATCAGAGAGCCCCACCATACTTTACAGTGGGAATGGTGTTCACTGCTCTCCAAACATGGTGCTGATGGTTGTGACCATGAAGTTCTATTTTGATCTTGTCACTCCGAATGACCGTATTCCAGAAGTTGTGAGGTGCATCGCGGTGTTGTATGGTGTGTTTTTGGGGGGATTGGCGCAATAATGGCTTCCCTCTAGTCAACTCGTCCATGCAGCTCACTGTTTCAGTACCTCCTCATGCTCCTTGAAACGACCGCACTGTCCCTCTCCAGAGCACACTGTCCTTCTCCAGAGCACACTGTCCCTCTCCAGAGCACACTGTCCCTCTCCAGAGCACACTGTCCCTCTCCGGAGCACACTGTAGTTCTCCAGAGCACACTGTAGTTCTCCAGAGCACACTGTCCCTCTCCAGAGCACACAGTCCCTCTCCAGAGCACACTGACCCTCTCCAGAGCACACTGTCCTTCTCCAGAGCACACTGTCCTTCTCCAGAGCACACTGTTCTTCTCCAGAGCACACTGTCCCTCTCCAGAGCACACTGTCCCTCTCCAGAGCACACTGTCCCTCTCCAGAGCACACTGTCCTTCTCCAGAGCACACTGTCCCTCTCCAGAGCACACTGTCCTTCTCCAGAGCACACTGTCCCTCTCCAGAGCACACTGTCCCTCTCCAGAGCACACGGTCTTTCTCCAGAACACACTGTCCTTCTCCAGAGCACACTGTCCCTCTCCAGAGCACACTGTCCCTCTCCAGAGCACAAAGTCCTTCTCCAGAGCACAAAGTCCTTTTCCAGAGCACAAAGTCCTTCTCCAGAGCACAAAGTCCTTCTCCAGAGCACACTGTCCTTCTCCAGAGCACACTGTCCCTCTCCAGAGCACACTGTAGTTCTCCAGAACACACTGTCCTTCTCCAGAGCACACTGTCCCTCTCCAGAGCACACTGTTCTTCTCCAGAGCACACTGTCCCTCTCCAGAGCACACTGTCCTTCTCCAGAGCACACTGTAGTTCTCTAGAACACACTGTCCTTCTCCAGAGCACACTGTACCTCTCGAAGTAGATTGTGGATTTTTCTTTGTGTCCCGAACAATTCTCCTGGCAGTTTGGGCTGAAATCTTTGGCCTACCTGTCCTTTGCTTGGGATCAGCATATCTCCTAATTTTCCACCTCTTCAACATGGACTGAACAGCACTGACTGACATTTTCAAGTCCTTTGATATCAATTTATATCCTTTCCCACCTTTTAAAAAGTTGCCTTGTTACGATGATCCTTTGACCGTTCCTCTCCCACGGCTCAGTGTCTCGCCAGATCAGTGCATCCGCTCAAGAGCCAACAAACTCACTGCTGCACACAGACTCTAGGTACATTTTAAACCTGAGTGTGTCACCTTGTGTCTTTATAACAAGGCCAAACATTCCAGGGTATGTGTATACTTATGATCAGGGCCGTTTGGGTGATTTCAGTTATAATGATTTAAAAAGGAGCCAAACACCTAATGTAATGATAAATGACTTCATGTGATCACTATCCTTAAATAAAAGACAGTTCTTTTGCATGACGGGTAATATTTTTAAAATAAATGGCAGCATTTTACACATTCAGCTAAAACATCTAAACTTCTGTGCACAGCTGTATGGAGTGACCACAGGCCGTTATGGCGGGTTGGTGAAAAAGCAGTTTACTTCAACAAATGACGACGCTCAACATCTCCGAGCTCCAAATGCCAAACTTAATCTACAAACCACTGTTTAGTGGTGAGCTAAAAATTGGCCGTCACTGTCATTTTTTTTATCCCCCCGGCATATAATGCAGGGGGATATAGCGATCAGTGTGTCCGTCCGTCCGTACTATAATCGTTTCTGGACCAGAACTCGAAAACTGTACCACTTACAAACACCAAATTTGGTATGGAGCTTCTCCTTAAGGTCTAGTTGTGCCTTTTGGGGGTTTCGGTCCGTCCATCTGTCCACACAACCTGTAGTTTACACAACCTACAGCCGGGGGGATCCGCCATTGCCAGATGGCTCTTGTTTTACCCCTTGGCCGACTTAGGCCGGGGGGTATTGTCATCACCTGCGTGTCTGTCTGTCGGCTGTCGTCCGTCCATGACTTTGTCCGGGTCAGTGCTCAGTAACTAATGATCGCAGCTTCACCAAATTTGGCGTGATAACTCACTATGACCCATAGATGTGCAGCGTCAGGTTTTTGATAGATTTCACCTTTGACGTTAGCACTAAGACCTTGACCCTGAAAATCTTGTCTGGGTCAGTACTTTGCAACTAATAATCGCAGCTTCACCAAATTTGGTACAGTTACTCACTATGATTCATAGATGTGCAACATCATGTTTTTTGCTGGATTTGACCTTAGCGCTGTGACCTTCAGGCAGGAAATCTTGTCTGGGCCCAGGGGTATTCAGCGACGTGTTATGTTTTTACTTCCAAAAGTTGTTCTGAATGTGGTTTGTATGAGTGTCTTTGTGCGTGCGTGCGTGCGTGCAGCTATGCCATGTTGTTCAGCTCACCAGCGTGTTGTTCCTTCTGGGGACTCGAGAGGTCGAGCTCAGAGTCTCTGTTTCCACAGCGATGGCAGGGTGGCGAGATGGAAGCAGAGGGCTGGTCACATGACTGTAAGAGCTGCACTGGACTGTGATTCCCTCTCACTTTGGAAACGGCGGCAGGGCTGTAGTGCTGCTCCATTTCTCCTCCGTCTGCCTAACATATTTATCATATTTCTAACTTTGTCTATTGATGGGTGTTTTGACTCTTAATGACTTCGCTGAAGCAAACTTATTGCCTAAAGCTGTGGCCAATGCTGGTGTTATATTGCTGCACATTTTCTCTGTAACACATGACACTTATCCGGGCGGCAGTGTTTGTGCACGTGCTGTATGGAGATGTTGGGTGTGAGCCCTTGTGAGACCTGGGCGATGCTTCGCTGCTGTGAAATGTCTCAGGAGAGTCTCTGTCTGTCTGCCAGACTCCCAGCGCAAGCGACACACAAAACAGCATGATGTCGATGCCTCAGTTTAGCTCTGAGAAAAGTGTGTTTTCCCCTGAGAGCAGAGCTTCTTTCACTCAAAGTCTGATATATTTACAAGAAAAAGTTATGCGAGTTTCAGAAACACACATGCGCCCATCTAGAACTTCCTCTGTAAAGGAGTCTAAAACTGTAGTGCTGCGTCAGTACCTTACTTTTTTTTTTTTTCCCAGTGCAGGTTTGATTCTGTGATGTTGGAGCAAGTTAAAAACCTGACTGACCAATGAGGGGTCAGTATTTATCGATGTGTTTTCGTTTACCTGCTGTGGACTTTGGTGGTCCGGAACGGTTTGATTTGGTGTTTTAGCACCCAGTTATTGATGAACATGGTTGCAGTGATTTAAAAATATGGAATTCATGGAAGGCGGATGTGTGATGATACTGTCACTGCTGAACTGCTGTGGCCATCTCAACCTGTATGTGTGTGTGTGTGTGTGTGTGTGTGTGTGTGTGGGGGGGGGGGGGGTTCGTGTGTGTGTGTGTGTGTGCGTGTGCGCGTATTGTAGGACATAGTTACTGCTTCTTCCTGTTTCCCCTCTTCCACTCTCACCGGGGTCTAACACACACAGCCCCATTCCCTCGGAGTCGGGGGTTTGGGGGCAGATATCGTCGCTCCGCATTCAGTGTGAAAGGTCTCACACCTCCTCTTCTGTCTGATTACAGAACACAAATTCAGTCTGACTTGGTGTAAACAGCCTTCGGTAATGAACGCTGGAGGCATCACTGGTCCACAGTGGTGTTCGGGTGCTGAGTACTGGTGGCGAAGCGGCGCTCCTGACTGCGCTCCTGACCGAGGCTCTGGCTGTAGCAGAGATGGTCGTGATGATCCCGGGTGAGCGAGAGAAGCTGAAATCATGACGCCCTGGAGCAGTGGGTTATGTGGCCTCTCGCTGCTGGGACTTCGACTCGATCATTATTTCAGCACGCTGCATTAACCCTTAGAGTGCTGAATGCTATTGTTGCCCACTGATGTAAGATATCCAAAGATATCAAAATCAAAGCTGTTGAAAACCTATGATGTGGCGAATGGTTTGAAAGAGCTCCTGCGGGGCGGAGAGGCGTTGAGCAGAGATCCTGAGAGATATTCAGTCAGGACACGGCGCGTTCATATTACTGAGATTTTTTTGTGTTTTTTCATCTGTCTCATAAAATGTCCGTCCTGAATGAACACAGCTGAGCCATATCGACACCATGATGTTCCATGAATCTGATCAGCATTACATATCTACATAAAATCACTTGTGTGTCTTTGCAGTTCTGCTCAATTTAACATCGGAGTAACTATTCATTTGGCTGGTTTTCAACAGCACAAGATAATTAAATTTGTATTTTTAAAAATTTTATTTCAGCCCTCTAAGGGTTAAAAAAAGAGCACCAACCACAGTGCATCCGAACATCAATGACCCAACATCTTACTCCTGGTGAGGGTCACAGGGGATCAGGAGCCTATCCCAGCATGCATTGGGTAAAAGGCAGGAACACACTGGACAGCTTTCCAGTGCATCCCAGAGCGCACACACCAGTCACTCACACACTCTGTGGGAGGAAACCAGAGTACCTGAGCTAAACCCTCATGAACACGGGGAGAACATGCGAACCCCACACAGACTGGCTCCCGGCTGGATTCAAACTCATGACCCTCTAGCTGTGAGGAGACCGTGCCGCTGTGCAACCACACTGCCTTCATGAGAGCAGGGAGAGATTTTATCAGAACCAGCGCTGCAGGAATTAAATTCTTTCCGATAATGAATGTTCACCTGCAGCGAGAGTGACATGGCATTAACCCGTCTCTCTGCGGCGTGTGTTTGGCCTCATCGCTCTCCTGTTTGAGCGCTCGTCAGCAGCAGACGGGTGTTGATTTTGTACGGAAATGATTTTAGCGAGGAGGCATCGGCCTTGCGCAGCACGGCTAGCTTCTCTGTGCAGGACAGGCTTTCCGGAAACTTCAGTATTTAGATCACCACTACTTTACAAGCATGTTTAAATTGCTATTATAAACATCTCTAACATACAGGAGCCACACCCTCTTATAGCTGAAATTTAAAATGAACAGAATCTCATGACCATACTTTGGAATTAATGATGCCTGACTTTTTTTTCAAATCTAAAAATATATACTTCAGACCATTTTATTCATTTTTTTTTTACTAGTACTCGATAAGCTCTGACTGTCTTTTAACTTGTTTAGCTCTTGCGGCAGACGTCTGTCTGAGGACCTCTGTACTCTTACTCTTTGGTTGTGGTGAGGAAGTTTTCCTGTACTGTCAGACCATTTTTCCATCACCTCTTTTATTCCTAACCCAGTCTGTTTAAATCTCTGAGCCTGATTCTGCAGCTCACGCTCCATAAAAACACCAGCGGAGAAGGACAAGCAAACTTAATTTATTTTTAATGTCTACAGTTTCTTTGAAGTCGAAACCCTTGTGATTGCTTTTTCCTCCTCCGAGAAGAAACTTTTCTGATTGTTTTATTTTCCATCTGACTGAACTTATTGTACAAAAATAATCTATGCAAGCATTTGTTGTATTTTTCGGTAATTTTGTTCAGTTATTGTCCTTTTAAACAGGCGGGTGAACAGGAATTTGCCTGGTCAGACAGGATGTTGAGTTACATTAGGAGCTCGGTGTGGGGTCACATTGAATATTTTTGGGTTCAGACAGGGCATTGGGTGTTGGGTCAGGTGGGATGTTTGTCTAAGAGGGCATTTGATGTTGGGTCTGAGGCAATCTTTGAGTCAGGCCGAGCATTGGATGTTCAGTCAGACAGGACTTTGACGTAGATAGGGTGCTGGGTTACCCAGGATTTTTATTGGGTCAGAGAGAGCATTGGCTGTTGGGTGAGATGGCGTGCTTGAATCAGACAGGGTGTTCAGTGTTGGGTCAGATGAGATGTGAGTTGATCAGATGGTGCCAGATCTGTCGGGTTAGGTGGGTGTTGGGTGCTGGGTCAGTCAGGATCTCGTAACAGTGCAGAGTGCTCTTTACCCCTGCAGAAGTGCTTTGGATGAGGAGTAAAGCTGTATGCATTAGATCTCTGAGCTGAGTGCAGCTTTCATTAAGCGAGTTTGTAAAGTCTGTTTCGCTCTCGGTAACATCCCCTGGAACAGTACTGACCTCGTTCTGTCACTCTGAGATGGGAAAGTTCCTGCAACGAACTTGGAGTGTTCCTGTGATGAGAGAGTTCCCCTGATCTTAAGAGGGTTCCCGTTATGATCTTGGAGAGTTCCCGTGATGATATCTGAAAGTTTCCGTGACAATCTCGGAGAGTTCCTGTGACAATCTAGGAGACTTCCCATGATGATCTTGGAGAGTTCCCATAATGATTTTGGAGAGTTGCGTGATGATCTCGGTGAGTTCTCTTAATGATTTTGGAGAGTTCCTGTGATGAGAGAGTTCTCATGACTATATTGAAGAGTTCCTGTGATGGTCTCGGAGAGTTCTTTTAATGATTTAATGAACTGGGCTGTACTGGGCTTTTATCAGCTGTATTGGGCTATAATGGGCTTTCGTCAGTTGGACTGCACTGGGCTGAACTGGGCTTTAGGCAGCTGTATTGGGCTGAACTGGGCTGTACTGGGCTTTAGTCCGCTGTATTGGGCTGAACTTTGCTTTAGTCTGCTGTATTACGCAGAACTGGGCTGTACTGGACTATAGTCGGTTGTATTGCACTGAACTGGGCTGTACTGGGCTTTTGTCAGTTGGACTGGACTGGGCTGAACTGGGCTTTAGGCAGCTGTATTGGGCTGAACTGGGCTGTACTGGGCTTTCGTCAGTTGGGCTGGACTGGGCTGGGCTGTTAGTAGGATGAGGGCGGACTGACCCTGGGGGGTTTGTACAGAGGCACCAGTCTGCCTCTTGTCCATAGGTGTGATGGTAAAACCTGCCCCCCTCCCCAATCATACTTAGGTTTAAGTGTGTTTTCTTGATGAGGAAAAAACATTTTGTTTCATTTCCTCTGTAAGCACAGCTGTGTCCAAAGCCCATAATGAGCCTTATGCTGGTAGCACAGGCTTATGGCAGGTAGCTGTGCTTAACTCACCAGCCAGAGAAACAATGGAGCTCTGTTGAGCGGCTGATTAAAATTAGAAACAATCACGAGTATTTGCCTGGTCGACACACAAGGTAGTTTTGCATCCTGGCTGTGACGGATCAGTATCCACGTATAATATCGAACTCCGATTTTACTGGGACGGATAAGGAATGGCTGATGTAACACCTGCGGACCAGAGGAGGAACTAATTTTATGTGCCTCTGATACTATCAATCAGCCTGCAGTTTGGATGGGTTTTTTTATTTTTAAATTTATTTTAATAGTGATCTGTTTTAGTTAAACTAAATTACGTTGTGTCTTCCCTTCTTAAATTGATTCAGAATGCAGAAAGGTGGCTGTTGTTGGCTTGTATGCTGTTGTATGAAGCAGAACTATTTGTGTGGAGCAGTACATTGTGTCCAGTCAAAGAGCAGTCAAATAATTTTGATATTTGCTGTAGAATTTACATATTACGCATCCATGAGGACCGCATTTCCTCATACGTTCTGTTTGTTCTGCTGAAGCCTTCCTGACAGTCATGTTCAGGTGTGGAAGCAGGTATTATGCCGCTTTCACATCGGACGCGGAACACATTTTTCGCACGACAGATTACATTCAAAGTCGATGCAAAGACTCAAATTCACGCGCATGTATTCGCGTCTTTGCATTGACTGTGAATGTAATCTGTCGTGTGTAAAACTTATTTTGCGTTTGGTGCGAAAGCGGCTCTTCCTCTGTCTGGGGCTCTTCCTCTGTCTGCAGGGAATTCAGTTACCGTAAAACACTGATTACTGTCTCCCCAGGATTTCCTCTTGGGATTCTGTACGATTGCAATGCACCACCTTGATTTCACTGGCACAGTTTAATATTGTGCGCGCACACGTGCAAACGTGCGCACTCGCGTGCATACACTCACTCACACACCCTTGTGCTTCTAACCTTGTGAGGCCATTAGATTGACTTCCATTCATTCTTTCTTTATCTTTACAGCCTTTCTCTAATCTTAACAATCTCAACCGCAACATATGCCTAATCCAAACCCTCACCCTAACCTTAACCTTTCCCTAATTCTAACCTTTAGCCTCACAAATACATGCATGCACACACATGGACGCCGATTGTAAAAGCAGGAATGTTTATGTGCAATTTAGTCTCCAATGGGATATACAGATAGATGGAAAGGTGGATCACTTATTGTCACTGTACACAAGTAGAATGAGACATTGTTTGGGGGAGGCCTGAGGTGCCCAGTAGGATAGAAAGAAGAAACATCAACACACAACGCTGAGCACAGACACGTGTAAGAATAAACACTGCATAAAAATAGAGTATGAGGGAGTATACTGCTCCTGAGGGACTGATTGCACTGTCACTATAATAAAAAAATAGTACGGTGTCAGGGCGTTGTTGTTGTTGGGGAGGAATACAGGCCTCTTGCATGTACTGTGATGTGTGGGTTTGACTGGTCTAACACAACCAGGTGGTGTTATCAAATCATGGAGTTACTCACCTGGTCTCCTGTTACTAGATTGAAAGCTACAACTTGAGGTTTCCAGGAAGTCCAGTCATGGAGCCATTTTGTTTCCATCACGTTATCAAAGTTATTTAACTTATTTTCAATCATCTCTTTTCTCATGTTTTGTCTGAAAATCTTCCCTTTTAATGCCAAATTTGCCCTGGAAATGAATCTGGTTCCCCTCAGGAAAAGAGCAAAAAATCCAACCATTTCCACTGTCTGCAATGATTCGGAGACAAAATGGCTCCCGTTCTTGAGTTATGGTGACCCTGTTTTGGAACTCGGATGGTCCTGCCTCAGTGTCTCATCTGGTGAGTTTCACTCAGGAAAGCGAAATTTAAAGACCGTTCTGGTGGAAGCAGCCAATGAGCTGACAGACTGAACATGGAAGTGAAGTCACCCAGTGATCTGGATTACCTTGTTAGATTTACCTGAGCGTAACCATGGTTACACGGCCTCCAGGGTAAAGATTTTTTACTAGAAGTTTGGTCAGAAGAGAAGCACGATTGTGAAAACGGCCCAGCAGTATTTCCGCGCTTGTCTGGGTCCGCACTCGGCTCGAAGTGCTGTCAGGGCTCTTACGGTAACGTGAATGAATCCGTGTCCTGTTACGGTACTGTACTCAGCATCTATTACTGCACTCTGTTTCATTTCATAAAGATCAACTATTAAAATATAGTAAATGGTCAAGATAATTGTTGAACATTCTGGATACATTTTCTTTTTGCCTCTGAATTTCACATTAATCATGCGGACCCGTCGTCTGTCGCCTGTGTAAGTGTGTGTGTTTGCGCTTGTGTGTCTGAATCCCTGTCTATATTGACCATTTACAAATTTTTGAACCCTTTACAGCAGGGGTCCCCAATCTTTCCCAGAAAGGGCCACTGTGGGTGCAGACTTTTATTTTAATCAACCCCTGGATTCTTTGCTAATAAGCTTGTTTAGTAGTAACAGGTGTGTAGCTGCTTGGTTGCAATGAAAGCCTGCACCCACTCCGGCCCTTTCTGGGAAAGATTGGGACCCCTGGTTTACAGTCTTGTCTCCGTGAATATGGGATGTTGCCCTAGTTCTTCAAGCATGGTGATATGGTGTAGAATTAGTATTCAGAAGACTCGACATGGCGAAGAGGAGTTTCTCCCCATGGACTGTTTGTTCTTTTGCTTTTGGTTAAAACATTTTTTCCGGGTGAATTAGTTTTCCTGAGCCGAGATTCCTCCAGTGTCTCCCGTGTGTTTGCGTACTGCTGCAGTAAGAGCCTGAGGGCAATCGGAGCTTAACTCTGTAGAGCAGCTTGTCATGACGGCCTGAGGTGAGCCAGGTGCCCGAGTTAGACTTGGGGAAGCACTCTCACTCGAGCTCAGAAAAATACCTGTATCCAGCTTACCTACATACCGCTCACAGCTCTGATCAGTGACTGTCAGGGGCTGCACGGTGGGTCATCCCCATGGTGTTACACAATGTGTGTTAGCAGTGTTTCTGTTGCTGGGTCAATGTTTTCATCACAATGTAATCGCAGTGTTTTTATTGCAGAGTAGTAGCAGGGAGTGGGAGTGTAAAGTGACTGTTAATTTTGAGTGCATTGAGTGCATCCGTTGCCAAGGAGTTTATGGTAATATGTGTAATTTTTCTTTGCAATTTCTTTAAAATATGTTTAAAAGGGGACTAATACCTCTCTTTTGATTCATCTTGTTTAATTTTGCTGTTATTATTAAGGTATGGGCAAATAAGTAGTGGCTCTGTGCATCATTAGCCCTTGACTGAGCCCAGCAGTGTTTTTGCTGTGGGCTGGTTGCAGTGATTATATTGCAGGATAGTAGCAGTGATTTTGCTATTGGATAGTAGCAGTATTTTTGTTGCAGGAGAGAGATTGTGTGCAAGTTATTGGGACTTTTTTTTTGTTGCAGGGTAGTAACAGTATGTTTTGTTGCAATGTAGTAGCAATTTTATGGTTGGCAGATAGCAGTGTGTGTGGTTTTTTACAAAGTAGTTAGTGTTTTTATTTGCTGAGCAGTAGCACAGTTAATGAGGGGTAACTGCAATGTTTTTGTTGCAGGGTTGCGGCAGTGTTTATATTGAGGGGCTGTGTGGATGTTTTTGTCGTTAGTTGATTTGGTGTGTTTGCTCTTGTGCCGTAGTACACCCGGGTGTGGATCCCGGACCCTGAGGAGGTGTGGAAGGCTGCCGAGATCGTTAAGGACTATAAAGAGGGGAACCCTGTCCTGCACCTCAAACTCGAGGATGAAACGGTAATCTCACGCCTCGACCTTTCTAGATATTTCTTTTCATATTGCAGACTATACTAAATTCTTTCTGGTTTATTTTCCCTCATAAGCTGCTCTTGTCTTGAGTGATCATTAAAAATAGAATTTTGGATTTCATGCCTCTCGTTGCAGCCGCTTGATTACCCGATTGGTCCAAAAGCCAATCAGCTCCCCTTTTTACGGAACCCTGATATCCTGGTGGGAGAGAATGACCTCACCGCCCTCAGCTACCTGCATGAGCCGGCCGTGCTACACAACCTCCGCGTGCGCTTCCTGGAGTCCAATCACATCTACACCTACTGCGGTGAGTCTCGCTAACACTACTCACATCCACACCTGCACCTCAGCTACAGTATAGTCACATCTACACCTACTGCGGTAAGGTTCGCTAACACTACTCACAGCCCCACCTGCACCTCAGCTACAGTACAGTCACATCTACACCTACTGTTGTGTCTTGCTAACACTACTCACATCCACACCTTCACCTCAGCTACAGTACAGTCACATCTACACCTACTGCGGTGAGTCTCACTAACACTACTCACAGCCACACCTACACCTCAGCTACAGTACAGTCATATCTACACCTACTGCGGTGAGTCTTGCTAACACTACTCACTGCCACACCTACACCTCAGCTACAGTACAGTCACATCTACACCTACTGCGGCGAGTCTCGCTAACACTACTCACATCCACACCTGCTGCTCAGCTACAGTACAGTCACATCTACAACTACTGCAGTGAGGTTCGCTAACACTACTCACATGCACACCTGCACCTCAGCTACAGTACAGTCACATCTACAACTACTGCGGTGAGTCTCGCTAACACTACTCACATCCACACCTGCACCTCAGCTACAGTACAGTCACATCTACACCTACTGCGGTGAGTCTCGCTAACACTACTCACATCCACACCTGCACCTCAGCTACAGTACAGTCACATCTACAATTACTGCGGTGAGGTTCGCTAACACTACTCACATGCACACCTGCACCTCAGCTACAGTACAGTCACATCTACAACTACTGCGGTGAGTCTTGCTAACACTACTCACATCCGCACCTCAGCTACAGTACAGTCACATCTACATCTACTGCGGTGAGGTTTGCTAACACTACTCACATGCACACCTGCACCTCAGCTACAGCACAGTCACATCTACAACTACTGCGGTGAGTCTCGCTAACACTACTCACATCCGCACCTCAGCTACAGTACAGTCATATCTACAACTACGGCGGTGAGTCTCGCTAACACTACTCACATCCACACCTGCACCTCAGCTACAGTACAGTCACATCTACAACTACTGCGGTGAGTCTCGCTAACACTACTCACATCCAGACCTGCACCTCAGCTACAGTATAGTCACATCTACACCTACTGCGGTAAGGTTCGCTAACACTACTCACAGCCCCACCTGCACCTCAGCTACAGTACAGTCACATCTACTCCTACTGTTGTGTCTTGCTAACACTACTCACATCCACACCTTCACCTTAGCTACAGTACAGTCACATCTACACCTACTGCGGTGAGTCTCACTAACACTACTCACAGCCACACCTACACCTCAGCAACAGTACAGTCATATCTACACCTACTGCGGTGAGTCTTGCTAACACTACTCACTGCCACACCTACACCTCAGCTACAGTACAGTCACATCTACACCTACTGCGGTGAGTCTCGCTAACACTACTCACATCCACACCTGCACCTCAGCTACAGTACAGTCACATCTACAACTACTGCGGTGAGTCTCGCTAACACTACTCACATCCACACCTGCACCTCAGCTACAGTACAGTCACATCTACACCTACTGTGGTGAGTCTCGCTAACACTACTCACATCCACACCTGCACCTCAGCTACAGTACAGTCACATCTACAACTACTGCGGTGAGGTTTGCTAACACTACTCACATGCACACCTGCACCTCAGCTACAGTACAGTCACATCTACAACTACTGCGGTGAGTCTCGCTAACACTACTCTCATCCGCACCTCAGCTACAGTACAGTCACATCTACATCTACTGCGGTGAGGTTTGCTAACACTACTCACATGCACACCTGCACCTCAGCTACAGTGCAGTCACATCTACAACTACTGCGGTGAGTCTCGCTAACACTACTCACATCCGCACCTCAGCTACAGTACAGTCATATCTACAACTACGGCGGTGAGTCTCGCTAACACTACTCACAGCCACACCTGCACCTCAGCTACAGCAGGGGTTCCCAAACTTTTCCAAATCAGGGCCCACTTGAACATCTAAAAAATGTCCGCGGCCCACCTGTCCTATAAACACTACATAGACAAAATTAGGCATTCTCAGAACACTTAACAGCAACAATAATTGTTGTTCTTAAGAAAATAAAATAAAAAAACGACAATAATTGTTGTTGTTTTTATTTATTATTATTATATTATTATTATTATTATTTTAAAGATTCAGGATTGAAATGAAAGCAGAGGGATAAAGGAAGCCCAAACTTTTAAATCTGTGGTGTACACACAAGACAGAATTAATTATTGAACACAGTACGTGCTGAGCCGGCGCTCGCCATTTTGGTGCCCTAAGCATAAATGCTTTGTGGTGCCCCCCCACATACCCACCCACCCAACCCCACCCCCGACAGAAATGAACAATATCTGAGTATTTGTCAGTTTTGCTTTATTTTACAAAATAAGTTGTCAATATTAATGGTTCAAAAACTGAGATAGAGATAAATAATAAAAGTAATAATATAATAATGATTTTTTTTTCATCATTATTATGAGATAAATAACAATAATTAAGTCTTTATAAAACACTAAAAATGGCATCAAATACTCAAATAAAAATAAACAATCTAAATTTAAAAAAATGCCACGACTATTAACAAATAAACATGTTTTTAACTGTTATCACAGTTCTGAGTAAGGAACTTTAAATTCATATTTTAAAATGCAAGCACCAGTTGTTAGAGGCCCTACAGAGGCACACGTCTGCATTTTCCGGCTGCGAAATCAGCTATCAGGTCATCATATGACAGTTTCTGAGCAATTTCCCCATTGATGCTGATGACAGCCAGACCACTTAAACGCTCCTGGCCCATTGATGAGCGCAGGTATGTTTTAATGAGTTTAAGTTTGGAGAAGCTTCGCTCAGCTGAGGAAACTGACAGGGATACATCTGCGAATGTGTACAAATAGAAAAACGGATGTAGCTAACTAGAGACGCTTTATGGACACCAAACTGATTTGCTATCAGCCTATTCTCTCCGCAGCTAGCGAGCTTACATAACGCAAGCGCCACTCGCATTTCTAGAGGTACAGCGGTCATCTCCTCGGGCTCATGATATCCTTCATTTCATCACACAGTTTCACGAATGCTCCCCGAGACATCCTGAAATTCTCTCTCCATTTTGCATCTAAAAAATTCATTGTGCACCACTCTCTCCCACCAGTCCTTACTCCTAAGGCACATCCAGCAAGCATGGGTTTTTGGTAGGAGTGGAGAAGGCCTATGCTGAGACCAATAGTTTTACGTCATGTACTTTGAAGGAAATCGAACTATTGACTGAACCACGTAAACCAGGTTCTTCCGATTATCACATTACTGAAGTACATGTAAACGCGTCAAATCAGATTGTTGCCATCACCCGATTATTCCCAGTTATCGGATTATTGTGGTCATGTAAACGTAGCTGTTACAAAATAAATCATTGTTAATAAAAACATTGTCTTACCTGCAAGTGACGCGCGAGCATCATCTCGCAGTTTTTTTCATTTCCTCTTTTCCGCCCCCGACTCTTGATGCCTTTTCGATTTCGATGACATGTCCAGATCTCCGGAATAAACTTCTGCCAAATTTGCGATTGAAGCATAATGGAGCAAACTACTAGGGAATGGGGGGAGGGGGCACCAAAGGTAGACCGATGAGAGGGCCGCGCAGGAGATTCATCTTTTTTAGCGTAAATAAGCCTACGTTATTTTTGTATTACTTATATTTATTAACATGCTTTACAAAATTTTATTTTAAATTTTAAATACTGTTATTATTATAATTTTTTTATGGGCTTGATTTTTTTGGTGCCCCCCAGGCAGTTGGTGCCCTACGCGCAGTGCGTGATAAGCGTATACCGAGCGCCGTGTCCGATTATGACCCCCGGTCATGATGACCAGAAAGCTACGTTCCGATCATAAACTATATAAGGTTCCTAAAATATTGTCAGGTCAATAACACTCAATAGGTTATTACTTCTAAATATTTTTTTAAATCGTGCAATAAATATTTTACAATAAAAATTAAAAAATCATATTCGTAAAAATGAATCATATTTTTAATGACCTCTCACGGCCCACCTGCAGTACCTCCGCGGCCCACACTTTGGGAATCACTGAGCTACAGTACAGTCACATCTACACCTACTGCAGTGAGTCTCGCTAACACTACTCACATCTGCACCTCAGCTACAGTACAGTCATATCTACAACTACGGCGGTGAGTCTCGCTAACACTACTCACAGCCCCACCTGCACCTCAGCTACAGTACAGTCACATCTACACCTACTGTTGTGTCTTGCTAACACTACTCACATCCACACCTTCACCTCAGCTACAGTACAGTCACATCTACACCTACTGCCGTGAGGTTCGCTAACAGTACTCTCATTCACACCTGCACCTCAGCTACAGTACAGTCACATCTACACCTACTGCGGTGAGTCTCGCTAACACTACTCAGAGCCACACCTGCACCTCAGCTACAGTACAGTCACATCTACACCTACTGCAGTGAGTCTTGCCAGCTCTACAGTCATATCAACACCTACACCTCAGCTACAATACAATCAAGCCACATCCACATGTACACCTCAGCTACAATACAATCAAGCCACATCCACATGTACACCTCACCTACAGTACAGTCAAATGTCCACTTGCAAGTTTCCTTCTCTACAGTTTCATCTACACTTGCACCTCACCGAAGGTACAATCACAATTTCATCCACGGTGGTGAGTGTCCCCTGTACCTCCTCTGCAGCGGAGTCAGGTCTACACCCACACATTACCTGCAGTATGGTCAGACAAACATCATCTCTCCATACCTACAGATCAATCACATCTGCAGCCACTCATTACCTGCAGTGCTGTCATATCTACACATACACCTCACCTTCAGTACAGTCGCATCTCGGCCTGCTGCCTGCGTGCTGTTGGTCCTGCTCTCCTACTCTTTAGCTGACCTGCAAATATTCATCTGAGTGTTACAGACGTATCCCTGAGGGCAGCCTCTGCGTTTACCTGGAGAAGAAACAAGAAACAAGTCTTTAATTCTGAATGGCACTTCTGAATTCAGATCATTTCTGCTGCTGAGAAGCTCCTCTCCTCTCCGGTAACAGCAGATGGGTTTGGACTTAATTAAATTCTCTTCTCAGTCAGCATTGATTGGATTTAACTCTTTGGCTGAGGAGTGGAATTAAGTGCGGAATTGAGTTGCACATCGAGTTTGTTCATCGAATGATGAGATTATCAACTTGACTGAACACGTGTGGCAGGAAGCGAACCAAACAAAATGGCAAAATCCTGCCTAAATATAAATGACAGGAGCGGCCAATCGTCCCGAAGCATCCTGATGGGGCGGCATCACGCTCTACTTTATTCGGTGTTGTAGTCAGATTACAGCGGTATTTCATCTTGCTTAGAGAAGGTCTAATGAAGAGCCTCGCTGTGCTGCGTTTATCCTCAGGTATCGTTCTGGTGGCCATTAATCCGTACGAGCAGCTGCCCATATATGGAGAGGAGGTCATCAACGCCTACAGCGGCCAGAACATGGGGGACATGGACCCGCACATCTTCGCCGTGGCAGAGGAGGCCTATAAGCAGATGGCGCGGTGAGGATGACCCTGTTCAAACAAACTATGAATGAACTCAAGACTGGACTCTTATGCTCATTCATATTCTTAGTCTTAGTATTTGTCAAAAGTCATTTATTTATTTATGAGGATTTTGGTGGAATATGGCTGCCGGTTCTCTGTTGTTTTTGGTGCTCTCAGTGTATGCTGGTGGCAGCCAATAGAAAGCCAGCCTCCGAGGGTTCGGAGCTGGAATTTTGGAGGCTTTGATCATCTGTGATAAAACTGTTTATTTTTAGAAACTGGGGCAAGGAAATGCTTCTTATTCTTTCTGCTAGAAAACTTTTTAAAAGTGAATACACTTTTGCCACTCATATAATTTAATTATAAAGCACTGAATAATTATGTATATATTTGCCTGGGTATTCTCAGAATTTTCTTTCAGTATTCTTGTTTTTTATATTATAACCCTGTATGTTGGGTGATCCTTCCAGTTTCTGTTCTTACCTCTTGTCATTTTTGAAACCTGAAAAAGATGAAACGCTGTGTATAAGATGGCAGGAATTATAGGTTTGTACTTAATGCATCCACAAATACCACTATGGAAAGAAAACTGGCATATTATGATTGAACTTATCCATTCATGACCGCAGGAGCGTGTTCGGCAGCTCGTTAGCACCCATCAGCTCCTTTCCGAACTCGAGGGATGATTGTATTGGCTTTGCCCATTCCCATTCAGTACCACAGAACGGTTAGCATTGAGCATCCAAATTCAGAATCAGTCGTGAAACCATATTGGCTCCTAGCATTCCCATTTAGCACCTCGGGGGAAATGGTCTTAGCACGTTAGCCCCAAATGTGGATGCACCATGCTATCAGGATGACCGCATTAGCATCGATCATTCTGAGGTGACTACATCACACTGCTGTTGGTGGTTTAACACCCATTCATTTCAGCCGCAGACTTTTTTTTAAAAATGACCTTTATGAAGTACTTCCCATTATTCTATCACTTTTAGGTCACCATCAATTTAGAGAATTAGAAATGAAATTATTTCTTATTTAAGTAATGACTGATGTTGTCCAAACCCCATTATAAATGTTCATTGGGGTGTCACTTCCAGTTGTAACAGTGAATTAGCCACTGCGTCACCACCTCAGTCCTCTTTCAGCTTGGGTCACTCGTACCCGGGGTGTCCAGCCTTGTGCATTTACCTGGGTGTAGTTTTTTGTGTACGCTCAGCACAGTGACACGTCTTGAAGGGATATTTTCTTTGTGTGTATTGGAGGTATAAATAACCATGTGCCCAGTTAAATGTGTATAGTATCGGGAGTTGGAGCGGCTTAGTATCTCTAGTAGATTACTGCGTGAGCGCAGGGTGCGTGATCAGGACTGAATGCCAAGTGTGTACGAGCTCACGGAGCGCTGTGACATCATGTGATTGTCCTGTCACAGGAGGAGGGATGAATGAAATAATCACAGAGTTCTCTGGTGTGTTTCTACGGCCTGCGATGGCAGGAGTAGGTGGATAATTGGAGTTTCCACCTCTCAACTCCTGACATGTTCTTTTTTAGCTGTTTTGTTTCTGGCGCACAAAGGTTTTAAAATAAAAACAGCACTATGGCACCAGGCTGTCGTCACGCTGCACTACACAGCCTTGGTTGGAGAGACATGTGGAGTATTCTTCAGCAGGTGCAAACTAGGGTACTGAATGCCTTAATTGTGTAGCGGTCATTCTGAGTAAGAGCGTTTGATGAACTCATGATGTTTGTTTTGATCAGGGCTAATGGGGTTATATTACCTCTGGTAGGAAGGGCAGAGTTGGAGAGCCAGTTACATTCACTCTGGGTCATTCCATCTCCGCTGGACCAGTGGTCTGAACTCGACACCCTCAAAAAAAATCTGGCAAAAATATATGTTATGGCATATGACTTAAAATTTATGCACGCCAAAATCTAGACCCCTCGGTCTATTAACGCCTGAGATACGGCACTCACAGTGTGAAGCAACATTACAAGTTCCCGCATTCGTTGAATTTTCAACGGTTTTCAGTGGTCGATTTTGAGTCTTTCCTATAAAGGTAATACTCTCCTGAATTGTGATTCTGGCAGAACTTTTTTCATAGATTTCAAATTTGGCATCAATTTTCTAAACGCATACAGAGCTGGGTGTTAATCAGCCTGAGAGACAATATCTGCCTGTCTCACTACAGCCTGGTTAAAAAGCGCACCGCCTTTTCAAAATCGGGTCTCTTGATTCTGGAACTGAACCATCATGTGTGTTATGAATTCGAACACGACAGGAAGTACATACTCTGTGCTTTATCACTTCCTTTCAGAGGGTACGTAATCCATACCATACCATTTCCTGTGGGATGGTGGATGTTACTGTACCATTTCCTGTGGGATGGTGGATGTTACTGTACCATTTCCTGTGGGATGGTGGATGTTACTGTACCATTTCCTGTGGGATAGTGGATGTTACTGTGCCACTTCCTGTGGGATGGTGGATGTTACTGTACCACTTCCTGTGGGATGGTGATGTTAGTGACACTTCCTGTGGGATGCTGGATGTTACTGTGCCACTTCCTGTGGGATGGTGGATGTTACTGTACCACTTCCTCAAGGATGGTGGATGTTACTGTACCACTTCCTGTGGGATGCTGGATGTTACTGGGCCACTTCCTGTGGGATGCTGGATTTTACTGTGCCACTTCCTGTGGGATGGCAGATGTTCTCTTGCTGTAGGATGGTAAATGGTGATGTACCATTATTGTACCACGCCCTGTTATGTTTGCAGAGACGAAAAGAATCAGTCGATCATTGTGAGCGGAGAGTCTGGCGCAGGGAAGACTGTCTCGGCGAAATACGCCATGCGGTACTTCGCTACGGTCGGCGGGTCAGCAAACGACACCAACGTCGAGGAAAAAGTGCTCGCCTCCAGCCCCATCATGGAGGTAATGAGCGCTGCTTGTGTGTGTGTGTGTGTGTGTGTGTGTGTACGTGCGTGTGGGGGGGGAATTGATGGCCGATCAAAAAAAAAAAAAAAAAAAGGAAGAATAAATAAAACTCATGAGACAAAATCACCCCTCTCGGGCTACAGACCACATTTTTGTTTGAGTACCCTGGTCCGCTCATTCACCTGCAGCACTGCACACACGTCACCGTATACTCACGGACAGACTGACATGGGCGCAGGTGGGAAGCAATTAACCAAAAGAAATATTTTGATTTTTCCACCACATAAACATCATACCCAAACTTTTATAACTTGAATATAAAGTAAAAATAAGGCAGAAATGAAAAAATAAGGATCTTGTTTAAACTCAGAATGTATTCAGAGAAACGACAACTTAAAGCTTTCAGATAGGAAAAGCGGTGTATAATCCAAATGAAGTGAGCCAGGAAAAAAAAGGAAAAAACTCTGTGCACTCTTGTGTCGCCTGGGGCAGAGGCAGTTTCAGGCCAAAAGGCTGCGCTGAGAGCGGGCTGAAACCTCACCAGCTCTGACCAGTCTAATGTCGGCTCAGCGGAGGTGCGGCTGACGCAGTGGTCAGCAGCGAGGGATGCAAACGTCACCGAAACTTCACAGGCAGGTTTCCAGGATGTCAAGCATTCATTTCAATGTAACAAACCTATGGTGAATATTCAGCATCTGACCGTCTCAATCCCAATTAGCTACAACCGAGAGAAGAAAACAAATTAACAGGAACAAGTTGGTTGTCCTACTTTCTCCCCTCAAACGGCGTGTCCCTCTCAATCCGATGGTTATTGAAGCATAATTAATACGCAAAGTCCAATGACGGAAGATGATTTTCAGTCCTTGATTAGATGTGCTTTAATTTCCTGATGAGTGTGTGTTAGGAAGGAGTGATTTTGTTTGTTTTTTTGTTTTTTTGTTTTTTTAATAACGTTCAGCCAAGTCATTTATGTGAACAACATTGTCGGTCGTACGTATCCAACCACACTCACATTAGAATAAAAGATATCGGGCGACAGGACATAGGCCGATGTGTTAAAACGGTATTCTGCTGGAGGTTAAAATGTCTACATGTTGAAACAGACACTGAATGAATGTTTATTTTATTTAATGGGTAGCATGAGTAAATAAATACATAATTATAAACTTTCCTTTTTTTAATTCAGTAGGTTGGCTGGACGCCCCTGCCAGACTGTATGGTGCATTAGCCTGTTCTAATGTGTAGCAGAGCTGTATCGTGTTTCGTTGCGGTTGGTGACTGACTATGCAGCGTACTGAGTTTGTGACAATAATCACCTTGGTGGTATTCATTTAATTTGTGCCCCCAGGGGCAAAAACATAAATCGGCGCCTATATGGTGGAACAAGAGAAGAGGCCAGGAGTCGGACTTCAACTACTTTCTTTTTTATTCAAACGAACATAAATGTGCCATAACCAAGTCACATCAAATGTATTAAATGTGCTGTCAAATAATTAAAATACAGCCATATAGTCCACAGAAATCTCTAGAATGAATAAAAACTAACTATAGGCGGTGTGGCCTATGCTGACATAATAACACCTGGCATTAAGACAGACCAGTAACTCACTATGCTGGCTTCTTAATTACAAAAAAACTGACTTTGGACTTTTTACGCCCTTTTTTGTGAAACAACTACTGCTTCAAAATGTATGATATCTCATACACCATTATAAAGAAAATATCAACAAAAATATTAGCATTGAATAAAAGCAAAAAACGTAAACATCTCCCATAAGTGTTGCTAAAGTTATTCAAATGTTTATTAGCCTCACTGATAAGTGGCATTGAATATCACACTCTCTAGCTGGACAAGTTGCTGAGCAACATTTGGATTTCAAACATCATCCTACCCCTGTACCACTGTACCCAAACACCACCCACTGTATCCGCTGTCACCACTGTACCCAAACACCACCCACTGTATCCACTGTCACCACTGTACCCAAACACCACCCACTGTATCCACTGTCACCACTGTACCCAAACACCACCCACTGCTGTCACGTCACTCACATAAAATACTAATATCAGAAAAAAACTGTAATTAATGAAATAGCCGTAAATTGACCCTATTGCTTTGATCGGGACTGTATGCATCCTTCTTCGCTGATCCTCGCTAACATTGTCCTCTTATCTTTAGTTAACAAAGGCCGGAGAGCACTTACAAAGGCTGTCTCGGGGAAATAACGCTAACGCTCAAGTTATGCATACACTAGTTGCGATCTTTTCACGTCCTTTGTATTTCTAGCTAACATTCCCACAAAATAGACTGGTAAATGCTTGTTTAATAACCTCGGAGTGGACATCAGTTAGGTACAAAGATTAAACGAATGCTTACCTGATGGTAAGAAATATGCCTGGTGCAGAGATCTGACTGCCACTCACTGGTCTCCCGGTGAACAATGACTCGATGACTTTTCAATATTTTTTCCTGCTCAACTATAAATTGATGACTTAAAAAAAATACAATTAGGCGATATCTGTCTGAATCTTGTATTATTGGACCGATTCCACCATCTACTGGATGAAAATGGATCACAGAACAACTACGTTCGGCGTTCCTGTACGGGGACTGGTGCACGCAATGCAGATGACTTCCGGTCGCGTTGTTTTTTCAGAAAATGCAACCACACGTGTGCGTTAACGCTTAACATTTGTCAAACGGTGACAGACGGGCGTGGACGTGCACACGCTGTACGCAGCTTCTTGTTACGCGTGACTAGTTGAAATTTTCGCATCGTGTGAACGCGTGACAAAAAATGTTCGATTATCTTCCATGCAAGCGTTTATGCGTGCGTTCGTAAAAAATGCATGAATGTTATGCGTATTCACTACGCGTCGTGTGGTTACCGGCGTGCAGCAGTCATCACGCGTGAACGTGCGTGTGACCGGGGGACCATTAAGTCAATGAGGAAACTACATTACACTCAGGGGCTGTTTTGCTGCACAGGCGTCAAAGCACGCACGTGTGACGCATTCAGTTGATGGTTGTGCACGAGTTTTGAGTTGTATTGAACGCCATAGAGCAGGGGTGGCCAACCCTGGTCCTGGAGAGCCGCAGTGTCTGCTGGTTTTTAGTGTTACTCAGCACTTGATTGATGAATTAAAGCAGTTGATTACAAACTTCACTTATATCACCTGGTGTCTCAGGTTTAAATCGGGTGGAGAAAACCAAACTCAGCGCACCCTCTGGCTCTACAGGACCAGTGTTATCCACCCCTGCTCTATAAACTTTTGTCTGTTCTCTGTACTTCTACTTTGTCTGAATTACAACTACACTAAATATCCAACCACATTGACAAATCTTGATTAACACGTAGATTGCTGTCACAACCTGCAAGTCTGCTTAATTGGCTCTAGGAGTCTTGTGGGTTGTTCCTGCTAATTGCTTGATTAGCTCATTACCAAATTAAACCCCAGACACCAGGTGAGATCAGTTAAGTGAGTAATCAACTACTTTAGTCCATCAATCAAGTGCTGAGTAACACCAAAAATCCGCAGACACTGCGGCTCTCCAGGACCAGGGTTGGCCACCCCTGCCATAGTGTGTGTGTTTCTCTGTGGGTGGCACACAACGTGCACATAGCACTCAAGGGGTCGACAGAGATCTTACTCGTAAACAAATACACCTCAAAATTGTCCCGTGGTAATTGGAGAAATAAAGTTCTTTGACTTTTCACCTCACTCCAGTTTACCTGAGCGGCCGGTTTCTCGTGTTCCTCAGTATTCCCTGTGTTTTCTCACGCAGGCCATCGGGAACGCCAAAACCACCAGGAACGACAACAGCAGCCGTTTTGGGAAGTATATCGAGATCGGATTTGACAGGCGGTACCACATCATCGGAGCCAACATGCGGACGTACCTGCTGGAGAAGTCTCGAGTGGTGTTCCAGGTGAGGGCGGGTGCAGACGGGGTTAGACCTGTGTGAAGATGGTGATGGTCAGAGGGGTCTCAGGGTGTTGGGTCATGGTTTTACTCTGTTCAGCGCTGCTTCTGATATTTTCACCTCATCTTCCCCAGTTTGTGTTGTGTTGCACCCTTTAGCTGTTTACTGTTGAGTGAGTCTGTTGAGTAAAGCTTATTCCCCGCCACCACACGAAGTGGCGCTTCGGATATTGCAATGCAGCACCTCCGTGCATCCGTCCGTCAGTCAGTCCGGGTGGTATGAATGAAGGTGTTTTCTTGTTGTTTTACCGTCTGCTCATTAGTTCAGGATCTGCTCTGAACAGAATGGGTCCTCCTCTGTGTTTGTCTCTCAGGCAGAGGACGAGAGGAATTATCACATCTTCTACCAGCTGTGCGCCTCGTCTGTGCTGCCCGAGTTTAAGGACCTGGCCTTGAGTGAGTCCTGCTGCGTTTCACTTCCGGGTCACCTGTAGGGTCACTGAAACACATCTGCTTTAATGAAACTGTCCCCTAATCTGGTAAAACCTAGTAACTCACTTTTTCATGAAACTGAGAAAACTGAAAACAACTAAAGTCTTTCAGGATAAACTCTCTGTAAAAAAGAAAAGAGAATGGGTATTCTCAATGACGACTGTAGGTACTTTATTTGGTGCTTAGTAACCTAGTAACTGCAAAAATGGGTCTAACTCAGTTTCCACCAAAAAGTGAGTTACTAGGTTTTACCAGATTAGGGGAGAGCTGTACCTGTAGACTTCTCTTTCTGAGGAGGAAAATCCATGACTCAAAAAGCAGAAGTCTGGCCACGTTTTACTCCCACCAAATAACTCCGATGGCTGATTTCCCCAATTGATACACAGCTTTATTGAATAATTTATCCAATTGGTCAATTAAGACAATTATTTGTTATTAACTAATCACAACCCAATAGCAATTTTTAATTTTTGGTGACCTTTGACCTCATTTTAGTTTTGTGACATACATGTCACAATGGGCATTTCAGGGACCATATTGCTAAAATGACTTGAATGATAAAACAATTGACATATAATTCAAGTGTTAGGCATAGCTTATTTTTCATTAGCTTACCTGTTTGTCTGCTTTAGCTGCATTCGGTAACACTTGTAAACACGAGTCGTGAATCACGTCGAAGGTACGAGGAAGGATCATTTGAACAGTGAGGTCATGAGGTCAAAAGAACGGAATTCCTCAGTTGTGTCGCGAAAACGCCGCTCATAAGACGCATTTCCGAATGCAGCATTAATCCTGTGATGAATGGGTGCTGATCTATCGTGTGGATTCCACCATGAGGGCGGCCATATTGGAAAGGCTAGCTGGTGCAGCCAGCGTAGTGTCAGTTCCACTTTTACACATCAGATGGCAGCACTGATGGTCTAAATATGTCATATGAAGAACAAAATGTTGCTATGGGTGTGATTGTAGTTCAAACCATAGAATCTAATGGGCTTTTTTTTCTGGTATAAGTAAAAAAGAAAAAAAAAATTCTATTTTAATTCGATGTTTTCAGTTGAATTATTGATTTATTTAGAAAGTCACCATGTAATAATTGGAATAATATACAGCAGACTGGTCATTATTACAGAATAACCGCCTTCAGAGTGATTAAAGTTCTGCTTCGTATAAGGGTTAGGGTTTATTTTGAGAGAAGTACTGGTTCCGGGACTGACGATAAGCAGTATGGCATCGCAAAATGAGATTTTTTTTTTAATGCGCCAATCTGCAACGGGCTTTTGAAATCCGCATCGCATATTTTGCAATACAGTCTTCGGGAAATGTGAATTAACGTTTTCGTTCTATTTTGAACAAAAAAAGGCTCCTTCATTCTCTTAATATCGTCTTGATCGGCCTTGACCACCGCACAATGGATAACCTAACAGCGCGAGTCTGAAACCTTGTGGCGTGTGGAATGACAGTTTTCTTACCTCTGCGCCAGTCCCGCCCACAAAACTAAAGAAAACACTAGAGTGGACAATGTCATTGGCTGAACTAACTGCAAAACGTGAGACGCGTCTGCCATCTTGTGTAAGGAATGGGCGGGTGAATTGTGCCAACGCTGTACGTGTGTATATGCGTCTAGATAAAATGAAATGAAAAACACTGGACTGGTGTCACACATCAACCTACTAGCACAAAATAAAAAAAAATGTAATTTAAATGAACTGTAAATATATATAAAATAGTTGTATATTTATGTCGAAGGAATGCTGTTTTCATATTTTGAACACATGTACATTTGTATTGATACCTTGAATTCCTGTAGTGCTCTTTATTCTAGAGTATGACAATTTTTATTTTAACTATTAAATGTTCATCTTGGTTCATAATAATTACCAGTATTAATGTCTTTCACAGTGAAAATATTAAGTATGATGAAAAATCAGTCCTGAATATTCACTCATTCACAGCCTGAGCCAGGTGAGTGGCTTACATAGAACCAACAACAACTTACTAATTCCGATTCAGTTACTGAGTTACTCCATGTTCGCTGTAAGTGGGGCCCAGTTGGTAAGTCCAAGTAGTTTAAATACGCAATGCTACTGTAACTCAACTGCTTTTGTCTTCATTAGGCTATGTTGATTAGTGTTAGTACTGTTAGCCTAGTGTTCAAAGAGTTGAGAATAAAAAAGTTAAAATGCATATACAGACATTTTTAAGTTTTATTTTTGCTACACAGTTCTGAAAAATGCTCCAAAATGCTACAGACTTCTAGAGACTTTGTAGAATTTTAGCTATGCAGTTATTTTTGCATAATGCCAGCCCTGGGTTCACTGTACATTCTCCTTTATTAAGTCCACGGACACGGACTTTCCATTACTGATCTGAATGATAAAGTGGGGTGTCGGATCAGAGTAGTTTCATCAGACGAGGTTTCATCAGTCAGAGATTTGAGGGACCTCAGTGCGGTCTGTATTCTTCGCACCCAATACAACTGAGAGTTAAATAAACTGCACTTGCTAAGAAGCATTTTGTATTTATGGATTTTTATTGCTTTTTTATTCTCTTTCTCCTGCTGCTGATTGTGTTTATTGTGTTTCTACAGCCGATCAGGCTCTAAGTCTTTAGCAGATGTACCCCGAGCTGTTCTCACGATCTGCATGAAGCAGCCAAACCTTCCTTATTTATTCCTATAAAGAGTAACTGTGGGGAACTGCTGTGCTCCTGTTTTTAATGCTGGCTGTGCGGGATGCTGGAGTTTTATGTGCGTGTTGAGAGGGATATTGAGATTCTGGCTTCGTTTTATAACCTCAGCGGTGATATTCATGCCCAGTCTCATCTGAGTGGGGTAGCAGTGGTATGCACTATATAAATTCAGATGATTTTTATTATAAAATGTTCAACTGCACTTAACAGCTCATTGACATAAAATTTAAATTTGGTAAAGATGGTTAAAACTCTAAAACGATTTAGTGTCTCTACTTAGAAGCTATTTGGAATAATGGTGTCTGAAATTTAGATGTAAATAAAGTCGATGTTGTGCAGCGCCTTAAGTCGAGCGGAAGATTGTTCTACAGTTTTGCGGCTGAGACGCTGAATGAACGGTCACCGAAGTGTGTGCAGGTTATTCTGTTCAACCAGCACTATGACATCAATTCAGCTACTCGGTCTATCACCGTCTGTAATCGAGGCCTTATAAATTGAATCAGATGTCCTAAATCGGCAGGAGAACAGAGAGGTGCCGGGACAGGAACGCCTCCACAGAGCTCTGTCTCAGTGCGGGCTGACGACTGAGGTCTTCCCTGCTACTGAATGTCATGTCTGTGTTTGTGTGCATCATGTGTTTGTATCCATACGTCCTTTAATGTCTGTAAAGTGAGGTAATGCAGCTCACTGACTGAGCTGCAGCTCTTGCTTACGGACTCATGTAATTAGCAGAGCTCAGATGATTGAGCGGCCCTTTCCTCAATCACTTTTCCTTAGTCCGAGATCCCAAATGTCAGCACTGTAGGCCTCTGGGGCCTGAGCTTACTCATTCAAACGAGAAGGCACTAGACATTGCTTTTTTCATTGAGTTTATGAAATGGAAAAAAAGCGTTTTTAGCACAATCTGATATTGCCGTGTAAGTGTTGTTTTGGGATGAACAAAGCAATTCTCATCCAGGGGTAATATTATAGTCCATCAATGAATTGCAGCTTTGATATATTGATGTGTTTACAAACGTCATGCATTTTAGTTCTCTGCAGTTGGCTAGCTAATGTCAGCAAGCTTTGCACACAGATGAGCGGAGACTTGAAGCCACATGTCCTCAAAAAACCCCAAAAAATTTTGGTGTGCAAATTTCATGCAATTTCCTCTTTCACTCCGGCTTTCACTGGATTGAACTGCTTGCCAAAGGTCCTCGTCA
This sequence comes from Gymnothorax reevesii, assembly GCA_029721435.1. Taxonomy (NCBI): domain Eukaryota; kingdom Metazoa; phylum Chordata; class Actinopteri; order Anguilliformes; family Muraenidae; genus Gymnothorax; species Gymnothorax reevesii. The sequence continues at coordinate 16,448,055 of CM056583.1, read as the reverse complement.
CTCCTGAGCATCGTTAGGAGCTAAGGCCTTCTAATGATGTCATTATTGCAGCACTGCTGCTCATTGGTGGATGATAATGTTACCCTCAGACAAATATTATTCTGCTGATGCCTGGACAACACTTGTATGGTGATGTCCGCCTGTGCTGTGTGTTACAGGAGGAGCTCAGTGTTTTCCTGCTTTATGTGGATGATGTGTGTTTGTTTTCCCTGTGCAGTAATGAATCTGTGTTCCTCTGGCTGGCCGATGAGGTCTCCAGTCACTAAACTCATCCTGTTCCGCTCTGCGTCTCTCCCGCTGTTCACCCTGCAGCCAGTGCGGAGGACTTCACCTACACCTCTATGGGCGAGAACATCTTCATCGAGGGCATAAACGATGCCGAAGACTTCGAGAAGACGCGGCAGGCCTTCACTATGCTGGGTAAGGACCTGATGAGGGTGCGGGTGCCCAGCGTAGTGTCTTTACCCATTAATATCAGACGTCTGCGGTTATAACTGGGTAATACTCCTGCTTTGATGTTTATGAAGCTGCTTATTGGTGTAGAAGTAGCATTCAGCACAATTTGTCAGCTCCATCACAGCGCTGTTGGCACCGCCAGAGGCGTGGGGCCTTCTGCTGACCGGCTGGCCTGTTTCGCCCTCCGTCTTCCGTCTGCAGAGCAGAGTCACTGAAGGGCTGTCCGTTAGTCTGTGTTTCTCCTCATCTCTCTCTCTCTCTCTCACTCTCTCTCTCTCCCTCTCTCTCCCTCTCTCTCAGGCGTGAGGGAAAGCCATCAGATGAGCATCTTTAAGATCATCGCCTCCATCCTGCACCTGGGTAATGTGGAGATCCAGGCGGAGCGGGACGGGGAGTCCTGCCGTGTGTCGGTGAGTTTGCTCTGGTGGGATCTCCTCAACTCACACTGCTCCCTCCATACTGTCCCGTCACATCCCGCAAACTGCCCCGTTTCTCTTACACTCACATCCTGGTTCCAATGATGGCTGCGTGAGGGTTAAATTCCTCTCTGGGCTCTCGCACTCACACCGGTTTGGAGGAGATGTGGGTGGTGCATGCTTTTGTGTTCCAATACACCTGAGATGCTAAAATATCAAATGTGCGCCCCAGGCAATAAGTATTTATTTATTTGTAATTAATTTTTAAGTATAAGTTTAGTATAAATCCCACCTGGGTCTGGAATGTCTAATCAACCCATTATGTAGCCGTACGCTTGACTCATCTGCATTCTCTGCAGAACTCGGGCAGTTAGCGACTCTCCACCAAAACACCGGTCAGCTGCGGCGCCTTCGCACTCACCGCTTCAAATCTCACGAGGGCGGAGGGAACCTGAACATGTTCTTGCGCAAAAAGCTGCCAGTGAGCGGCCCTTGAGCAATGAACTGTGCTGACTCAATGTGTCTGGACCCCTCCAGTGCCCTGAGCAGCACAGAGCCAGTTATGCACTGATGTCACTTGGTTGTTTGTCACGGGCGGCACTGGGCACAGCTGGATTATATCTGGTGCTGTGGTGGTGCTGTGGTGGTGCTGTGGTGGTCAGGGAGCAACGGCTAATTTAACCCAGTACTGATATTGTCACCCTGCACTGTTTATCTTTTTTTTTTCAGGTAGAAAAACCAATAAAAAGCCTTTATTAAACAGAATGAGGCGCCTGTAAACCAGAGCGCCACCACTAGGTCTTCACCAAGATCCTGAGATTCACAGGCGGCACCTTTTGCCTCTTTGCTTTGTAGCGGCAGTTGTCCACATGGATTGCTGTTCTGTGATTGGCCGTGTTTATTACCCCCCCCCGCAGCGAGGCGACCCCCACCTGGAGCACTTCTCCCGCCTGCTGGGGGTGGAACAGGAGCAGATGATGCACTGGCTGTGTCACAGGAAGCTGGTGACGTCGGCGGAGACGTATGTGAAGAACATGTCGAGCAGGCAGGCCGCTAACGCGCGCGACGCACTGGCCAAGCACATCTATGCCCAGCTCTTCCAGTGGATCGTGGAGCACGTCAACAAGGCCCTACACACCTCCTCCAAACAGCACTCCTTCATCGGCGTCCTCGACATTTACGGGTGAGGAAGACGTTCACGCGCTTTCACTGGTGCTTTTCACCCACGGAGACTTACTGGTGGTTTGAGTTATTGTGTGTGTTTACTGTGTGTGTGTGTGTGTGTGTGTGTGTGTGTGTGTGCGCACGCGCACGCGTGTGTATATTTGTGTCTGTCTGTCTGTCTGTCTGTCTGTCTGTCTGTGTGTGTGTGTGTGTGTGTGTGTGTGTGTGTGTGCGCATGCGTGTGTTTGTGCATCTCTGTGTGTGTGTGTGTGTGTGTGTGTGTGTGCGCGCGCGCGCATATGTTTGTGTGTCTGTGTGTGCGTGTGTTTGTGCATCTGTGTGTGCGGGCGTGTGTGTGCCTTTGTGTGTGGGTGTGTGTGTGTGTGTGTGTTTGCCTCTCGTGTGTTTCAGTGCCTCTCTCTCCCTCTCTCTCTCAGGTTTGAGACGTTTGAGGTGAACAGTTTTGAGCAGTTCTGTATTAACTACGCCAATGAGAAGCTGCAGCAGCAGTTTAACTCGGTCAGTGAGTCTCTGCTCGTGTTCCGACTTGGTTCAGTTACAGTTATACTCACACGCACAGCCAAGAGGCTGTCACACACTGTACATTCATCGTGATTAAGAGAACTATTAGCTGTATGTGTTTGTATGTATGTGCATATATGTGTGTGTGTGTGTGTGTGTGTGTGTGTGTGTGTGCGTGTGTGCGTGTGTGCGGTGCGCGGTGCGCGCGCGCGCGCAACCTGTCGGCATGTACTGACCCTCACAAAGTCTCTTTTTGGAACTCCTGCTCGTCATTCTAATGTCTAATCATCCAATCGAGTCGCAGCAGCACACTGCGTAAGATCCTTCAGGTTCAGGTGAGGAGCTCCGGTTAATGTTCACCTCACACAGCAGAATGGGGGAGAATATTTGATCTCTGCAGCTCTGACAGCGACGTGTCTGCAGGTCCCAGGCAGGCTGATTGGAGTGTTTCTGAAAGTGCTGATCCCCTGGGATTTTCAGAATTGCTCAAAAACACAAACATGCAGCGAGTAGCAGCAGTGCGGACAGAAATACAAAAACACGGAGCGTACCAGCTGACTGCCCACGGCAGCAGAAGACCTCTCTGGGCTCCTCTCCTGTCAGCCCAGAACAGAACTCTGAGGCCACACTGGGCACAGGCTCATCAACACTGGACTGGTGTAGATTGAAAAACCGTGGTCTGGACTGATGAATGTTGATTTCTGCCCTGACGTACACGCTAATGGTGGACTGAGAATTTGCTGGAAACGGCTTGAATCCATGGACCCAACCTGCCTTGTGTCATCAGTTTTCATCTGTTGGTGGTTGTGTAATGGTTCTCTTAGCGCACATTGTGCGGCGTTATATCAGTCATTGGCTGTTTAAATGCACAAACCTCTCTGAGTGTTATTGCTGACGGTGCACATCCCGCATGAGCTCAATATACTCCTCTTACTTGGCTATTTTCTGCATGATAACGCACCATGTCACAGTGCGAAAGTCTCAGACGGGTTTCATTAACATGACAGTGACCCGACATCAGTGACCTCTGTTGTCACCTGATCTGAAGCCAATTGAGTACCTGCAGGATATAATAGACCAAAGCAACAGAAATCATCTGATCATCGTGTCAGTGATGCGAACATGGGCCCGAATCCGAAAGGAATGTTTTCAGCATTTTGTGGAATCCGTGTTCCACACCAAATACGACTGAAACTTTGCTGTGTGTGAAGGACGGCCCCGACCAGTTTCTCTCTGGTGTTCCTAATAAAGTGATGTGTGCCCGTGTGTTGGTGCCGAGTGTTTGCTTGTATTGTTTGTGTCTCTGCGGTGTGTGTGTGTGCGTGTGTGTGCATGTGTAGTTATGTTTGTGTCTGGCTGCAGCACGTGTTTAAGCTGGAACAGGATGAGTACATGAAGGAACAGATCCCCTGGACCCTCATCGATTTCTACGACAATCAGCCCTGCATTGACCTGATCGAGGCCAAACTGGGGATACTGGACCTGCTGGACGAGGAGTGCAGGGTGAGTGAGTGGGGGCTGTACTCTATGGGCTGGGATGGCCTGGGTGGTGTTCTGTGTTTGGGAGGGGGCTGCATATTGACTTTCCTAAGTAGAGTGTCGACTTTTTCATCTGGGTATCGTCTTATCTGAGGAAACTTGGTGCCATTTATCCAGACGTGCGGATGGAAGGATTGACAGATGGAGGGATGAGCTGCATTGCAATATTTCCGCTCCCCAGTGTGGGGGCGGGAGATAATAAATAGAAATGACCTGTAGGGGTTGGTTAACTGCTGTGATGGTAGAAGGGAAGGGTGGCGGGGATGTGTGTACGATGGGACAGTAGAGGTCAAGGGATCAAACTTGTATGGTTGGTTGAAGAGATGGGTTTGAGGCGGGATGTGAAGAGAAAGAGAGAGCATCTATACTGTGGTGCGATGCTGGGACTCTGGGCTCCAGAACTCGTGACACTTCCCATTATGCTCCCAGTCTCCTCAGTAGCTGGTGCAAGAGGGCAATACGGCTCTGAGACTGGCTTTGGACGATCGTTGGGAACAGGAGGGTCAGTAGACGAGTAGTTACATCCCGTTTCAGGGATACTATGTTTTTTGTCCAATCACCGCCGCGCCGCCCTACGTGTTAACGCGATAACATCAGTAATATTTCAATCAGAAATTTCATGTTTTGCATATAAGTAAGTTTCATAGAGAGGAAGAACTGATTCGATTTTGGACAATTTACAATTTCTAGATTGGCCACCAGGGGCCAAAAACTGAAAAATCACTGTTTTTATCATATCTCTGGAAATATTTGTCCAATTGACCTGAAATCAAGTGCAAATGTAAGGTCATGATCTGGGGATGTGTCCCACAATGACAATTTACCTGTTTGGTTCAAAATTTTGACACAAGGTCGAGCTTTGTCACATAAAATTCACCATTTTTGCCATATCATTGGAACCATTTGTCCAAATGACATGAAACTATGTGCTACTGCAAGGTCATGACCTCACAACGTGTCACATGATGACATCATACCTGTATGGTTCAATATTTTGCCACCAGGTGGAGCTTTGTGATGGAAAATTACCATTTTGGCCATATCTTCAGAACCATTTGTCCGATTGACCTGAAATTAAGTTCAAATGAAAGGTCGTGACCTTTATATTGTATTGGGTCTATTCAAGTATTGGGGAATTGGAGGATTGAGGTTGTGGGGGATATACCCCAAGCCGTCGCTTCTGACGACATAAGCCTAGTTGGTCAAAAGGAGGGGCCCAAGGCCTTGGAAAGTAAAGTGGGGATCCAGACATCGATGCAGCGTTTTCAGGGAGTGATTGGAGCTCACGGAGGACACAGGACTGAGGTGCTCTCAGGAGCTGGTGTTGGTGAGAAGTTGTGCTGTAGAGTTTTGGACCATTTGGAGTTTGTGGAGTAGTTTGGGGTTCAGACCGGTGAGAAATGTGTTGCAGTAGTCCAGACAGCCATGAATGAAGGAGTGTGTGACTCGAGGCTAGGTGGATTTTTACAGTGCTGATAAAATTACATTTTCACAATTGGTTTTGAGTAAGTTTTGTTGCATTAAAGAGCACCTATTATGCTGATCCTCCTTTTTTATTTTTTTAAATTTGGCATCTCCAATCCCACCCGAATCTGGAATGCCCAATTGGTGAACTATGTACAAGTCTTGCTTGTATGCGACCCCTTGCTGCCAACTCAGGATAGTGAAGACAGTTCACGGCTCTCCTCCGAAGCACGTGCCCGTCTGCCACTGCTTCTTATACACTCATTGGCCGAATCTTCGCAAGTTCAGAACGAGGGCGGAGGATACCCCGTCATGACCAGGCTTAGAATCTTCCTGACGAGCGCCCGTCTGGCCAACGGAGGCGCTTGAGCAACGAACAAAGCTGTTAATTTATTTCCTTTCCCGGCAGTCCCTTCCCAATTTGAAACTCTGCAGCGCGATGGCCAATTGTGCACTGCTCTGAAAAAGCTGCCGACCACTGCCGGTTGGTACGACCGGGGCACGAACCCGCGACGTGATAGTCGCAGTGCCTTAACCGAGTGAGCTATCAGGCAACTCCTGATCCTTCTTTCAATACATATTAGTAATGTTATAATGTTGGATGTCCATACTCAACCTCGGAAAAGTTTCTAAACATAAGATATAGGGGTTATGCCTTAATCCAAGAACGTGATATTGTGAACGTGATTTCCTCTCTGAACAGCTCGTCCCGAGATCTTCACACGATCTTGGCAAAACCTGATGTCAGGTTTTGCCATTCAATTAATACAGACCTAGCCAGGAACAATCACGGCGCTGGACCTGCTTAAACCGGATGAGTATGAATTTAATATGAGCTAAATAAGGACACTTTTTTGGACGTTGAACGATCAGGAGTACTTTAGGGGAATCCAAGATCAAAATATAAACTTGGAGATGTAGCATAATAGGTCCCCTTTAATGATTTAATTTCAGTGAGGCTAGCTTGGATATGGCTCTGTGGAGTGTTAAAGAGGAACTTTGGTTTGATCTCTTGTTGGGTGTCGGCAGCTTAAGAGTGCAAAGTCGATAGATGGTCTGACATAAGGGCAGGGTGCTGATGATGATTAGAAAAGGCCCTTGGACAGACCCCTGGGGGACCCCAGCTGTGACAGTGACTAAGTCTAAGGTGTAGCCAGAAAGGCTGTAAAAGTGTGAGTTTGTGCAGCAGGACGTGAATCAGTTAAATGTGGTGCCCTCAACACTGACATCTCGCAGCCGATGAAGGCAGGTAATAATATTGCCTGTATCAAAAGCTGGGCCGGTTTTTTTTTTTTTTTTTTTTTTTTTTTTTTTCCATTTGATGCTTTTTTCCAGAATGACTTTTGAGATCTCCAGAGTTTGATGAAGCAGGGTCCAGCCCCTCCTGGAGCAGTATGGGTTTTAGGGCTTGACCCCATAGCTGCTCTTATCTGCCTGTAGTTTCATTGTGACATTAACCACTAACGCTCCAGGTTGTATCTTAGCACATTAGGCTAAAGTCCTTCTGGCTTATAATGCTGAAAGAGAAGAGTTTACAGCTCTTGAGATGCATAAACTTAAGGCCCTACCTGTGCCAGTCAGGTAAGATGGAGAGTTGGATGGGGAGATGAAGTGTTTGTACACTGTGCACGAACTCGGCGATTGATGCTGTTTTACATCAGGTCTGTCTCAGATATAACCCCACTCCCCTCCAGCCTCCTGCGCAAAACCCTTTCATTTCTCCTCGACACCCACCTGCTTCCAGTCTTTTGAAGTTGTAGACGGTAATTTATGAGGGCATGGAAAGATCAAAGTATCGCTCTTCACAGGTGACCCAGATAAAGTTTCCAGACTCTGAGATGGAGTGACTTCATCTCCATTTCTATCTTGTCGTAGGTACCGAAGGGCACAGACCAGAACTGGGCCCAGAAGCTGTATGATCGCCACTCCAACTGTGAGCACTTCCAGAAGCCCCGCATGTCCAACATCTCCTTCATCATCGCTCACTTCGCTGACAAGGTCAGTGAGGAAACTCCGAACATCCATCTTTCATTGGGGGTGTATTTGATTTCTACTTTTCAATACCTTCATGAGTCTGATTTTAAAATGTGCGTAAGAGTCAGTTTTATTGATCGTTTTTAAAACATTCATAATTCATAACTCTTTAATTCATACCTAATTATAACATTGCAGCACTATGAGCCTGACCAGGTGGTTCCTGTGCATTTCTGCCGCAGGTGGAGTACCAGTGCGACGGCTTCCTGGAGAAGAACAGAGACACCGTGTACGAGGAACAGATTAACATCCTCAAGGCCAGCACGGTAACGGAGAGGGAGAGAGTTCGCTTATAACTGTCACACATTTATTGTCAGTGTGGTGTTACGCGGTTATTCCCAGATGTCTCCTCTTTGTAACTGAAGTATTTGTGAAGTTCCGCCTCGAGATCTCGAGAAACATGAAGAACCGGATCCCCGTTGGGAAGCTCTGGGGTCGAGGAGAGGTTTAGGGAAAGTGCAGTCAGCGTTTGTTGGCCAGGCCAGTGATGAACAGGAAAGAGGGATGGAGTGGGGGATGGGGATGGAGGGATGTCAGGAGTAGAGGTGTGAGATTTGAGGAGGAGTGCATGTGAGGGGCTGGCGGTTTGCTGCATGGGGGGGTTTTAGTTGAGACCTGGTTCACTTGAGGGGGCACGTTCAGTTATTTCTGCCAAAGTAATGTGGGGATCAGGGAGGAATCCCTGCACTTGGCTGTATGGTGTTATGTTCCTCCCAGTACTTTTCTTTTCTGTGTTATGTTTGACTGCTTTATGGCATTATGTTCCACCCTAAACTCTGCTTTATGCTGCTCTCTACCTTGCATTTTTCTTTATGGTGTTATGTTATACCCAACTCTATGCTTTATCCTGTTATGTTCCACCTCGAGCTCTGTTTTACAGTGTCATGTTCCATCCTGCTCTCTGCTGATAGTTTCCACTTTGCATTTTACTTTATTGTAATATGTTTCACTCTGCTGTATGTTGTCACATTCCCTCTCAGTTCCAGTTGGTGGCAGACCTGTTCCAGGATGGGAAGGAGGTTGCTGTTCCCACAACAACCAGCAAGGGCTCCCGCATCAACGTGCGCCCCGCCAAGCCAGGCCCCAAAGCCCCCAACCGCGATCACCGCAAAACCGTGGGGCTCCAGGTGAGTGACCCTGAAACGAGGCTCAGGCTGTGACCCGGCGTTCGAGGCAGACCGCAGAACAGGAACTGCTGTCGCAGATGAGAGCAGGAGAATGTTGCAGATGGCCAGGATGTTGTAGAACTTTATTTCGTTATAACAGTGCACAAGTTTGCGTGTTTAATTAGTTAAAATAGTGCGCACGTTTGTGTGTTTATTCTGTTATAATAGTGCGCTTGTTTGTGTGTTTATTCTGTTTTAATAGTGTGCATGTTTGTGTGTTTATTTTGTTATAATAGTGTGCATGTTTGTGTGTTTATTCTGTTATTTTAGTGCGCATGTTTGTATGTGTATTCTAGTATAATAGTGTGCATGTTTGTGTGTTTATTCTGTTTTAATAGTGTGCATGTTTGTGTGTTTATTCTGTTATTTTAATGCGCATGTTTGTATGTCTATTCTAGTATAATAGTGTGCATGTTTGTGTGTTTATTCTGTTATAATAGTGTGCATATTTGTGTGTTTATTCTGTTATAATAGTGCGCATGTTTGTATGTGTATTCTAGTATAATAGTGTGCATGTTTGTGTGTTTATTCTGTTATAATAGTGTGCATGTTTGTGTGTTTATTTTGTTATAATAGTGCGCTTGTTTGTGTGTTTATTCTGTTATAATAGTCTGCATGTTTGTGTGTTTATTCTGTTATAATAGTGTGCATGTTTGTGTGTATTCTGTTATTTTAGTGCGTATGTTTGTATGTGTATTCTAGTATAATAGTGTGCATGTTTGTGTGTTTATTCTGTTTTAATAGTGTGCATGTTTGTGTGTTTATTCTGTTATTTTAGTGCGCATGTTTGTATGTGTATTCTAGTATAATAGTGTGCATGTTTGTGTGTTTATTCTGTTATAATAGTGCGCATATTTGTGTGTTTATTCTGTTATAATTGTGCGCATGTTTGTGTGTTTATTCTATTATAATAGTGCGCATGTTTGTATGTTTATTCTGTTATAGTAGTGTGCATGTTTGTGTGTTTATTCTGTTAAAATAGTGCGCATGTTTGTGTGTTTATTTTGTTATAATAATGCGTTTGTTTGTGTGTTTATTCCGTTATAATAGTGCGCATGTTTGTGTTTATTCTGTTATAATTGTGCCCATGTATGTGTGTTTATATTGTTATAATAGTGTGCATGTTTGTGTGTTTATTCTGTTATAATAGTGCGCATGTTAGTGTGTTTATTCTGTTATAATAGTCTGCATTTTGGTGTATTTATTCTGTTATAGTGCACGTTTGTGTGTTTATTCTGTTATAATAATGTGCGCACGTTTGTGTGTTTATTCTGTTATAATAGTGCACGTGTTTGTGTGTTTATTCTGTTATAATAGTCTGCATGTTTGTGTATTTATTCTGTTATAATAGTGCACGTGTTTGTGTGTTTATTCTGTTATAATAGTCTGCATGTTTGTGTATTTATTCTGTTATAGTGCACATGTTTGTGTGCTTATTCTGTTATAATAATGTGCGCACGTTTGTGTGTTGATTCTGTTATAATAGTGTGCATGTTTGTGTGTTTATTCTGTTATAATAGTGCACGTGTTTGTGTGTTAGTCTGCATGTTTGTGTATTTATTCTGTTATAATAGTGCACATGTTTGTGTGTTTATTCTGTTTTAATAGTCTGCATGTTTGTGTATTTATTCTGTTATAGTGCACATGTTTGTGTGTTTATTCTGTTATAGTAGTGTGCATGTTTGTGTGTTTATTCTGTCATAATAGTACGTTTGTTTGTGTGTTTATTCCGTTATAATAGTGCGCATGTTTGTGTGTTTATTCTGTTATAATAGTGTGCATGTTTGTGTGTTTATTCTGTCATAATAGTACGTTTGTTTGTGTGTTTATTCCGTTATAATAGTGCGCATGTTTGTGTGTTTATTCTGTTATAATAGTGCGCATGTTTGTGTGTTTATTCTGTTATAATAGTGCACGTTTGTGTGTTTATTCTGTTATAATAGTGCACGTGTTTGTGTGTTTATTCTGTTATGATAGTCTTCATGTTTGTGTATTTATTCTGTTATAGTGCACATGTTTGTGTGTTTATTCTGTTATAATAGTGTGCATGTTTGTGTGTTTATTCTGTTATAATAGTGTGCATGTTTGTGTGTTTCTTCTGTTATAATAGTGCGCACGTTTGTGTGTTTATTCTGTTATAATAGTGTGCATGTTTGTGTGTTTATTCTGTTATAATAGTGCACGTTTGTGTGTTTATTCTGTTATAATAGTGCGCATGTTTGTTTGTTTATTCTGTTATAATAGTGCACGTTTGTGTGTTTATTCTGTTATAATGCTGCGCATGTTTGTGACTTTATTCTATTATAATAGTGCACATGTTTGTGTGTTTATTCTGTTATAATAGTCTGCATGTTTGTGTATTTATTCTGTTATAGCCCACATGTTTGTGTGTTTATTCTGTTATAATAGTGTACATGTTTGTGTGTTTATTCTGTTATAATAGTCTGCATGTTTGTGTGTTTATTCTGTTATAATAGTGTGCATGTTTGTGTGTTTATTCTGTTTTTTCAGTGCGCATGTTTGTATGTGTATTCTAGTATAATAGTGTGCATGTTTGTGTGTTTATTCTGTTATTTCAGTGCGCATGTTTGTATGTGTATTCTAGTATAATAGTGTGCACGTTTGTGTGTTTATTCTGTTATAATGCTGCGCATGTTTGTGACTTTATTCTATTATAATAGTGCACATGTTTGTGTGTTTATTCTGTTATAATAGTCTGCATGTTTGTGTATTTATTCTGTTATAGCCCACATGTTTGTGTGTTTATTCTGTTATAATAGTGTGCATGTTTGTGTGTTTATTCTGTTATAATAGTGTGCATGTTTGTGTGTTTATTCTGTTATAATAGTGTGCATGTTTGTGTGTTTATTCTGTTATAATAGTGTGCATGTTTGTGTGTTTATTCTGTTATTTCAGTGCGCATGTTTGTATGTGTATTCTAGTATAATAGTGCGCATGTTTGTGTGTTTATTCTGTTATAATAGTGTGCACGTTTGTGTGTTTTTTCTGTTATATTTATGTATATGTTTGTTTGTTTATTTTGTTATAATAGTGCGCACATTTGTGTGTTTATTATGTTATAATAGTGTATATGTTTGTTTATTCTGTTATAATAGTGTATATGTTTGTTTGTTTATTCTGTTATAATAGTGCGCATGTTTGTGTGTTTATTCTGTTATAATAGTGCGCGTGTTTGTGAGTTTATTCTATTATAATAGTGTGCATGTTTGTGTGTTTATTCTGTTATAATAGTGTGCATGTTTGTGTGTTTATTCTGTTATAATAGTGCGCATGTTTGTGTGTTTATTCTGTTATAATAGTGTGCATGTTTGTGTGTTTATTCTGTTATAATAGTGCGCATGTTTGTGTGTTTATTCTGTTGTAATAGTGCGCATGTTTGTATGTTTATTCTGTTATAATAGTGTGCATGTTTGTGTGTTTATTCTGTTATAATAATGCGCATGTTTGTGTGTTTATTCTGTTGTAATAGTGCGCATGTTTGTATGTTTATTCTGTTATAATAGTGCGCACGTTTTTGTGTTTATTTTGTTATAATAGTGCGCATGTTTGTGTGTTTATTCTGTTATAATGGTGCGAATGTTTGTGTGTTTATTCTGTTGTAATAGTGCACGTTTTTGTGTTTATTCTGTTATAATAGTGCGCATGTTTGTGTGTTTATCACTGCAGTTTCGGAGTTCACTGCAGCTGCTTATGGAGACTCTGAACGCCACCACGCCTCATTACGTGCGCTGCATCAAACCCAACGATTTCAAGGAGGCCTTCTCGTGAGTACTGCTCTTTGTGTGTGTGTGTGTGTGTGTGTGTGTGTGTGTGTGTGTGTGTGTGTGTGTGTGTGTGTGTGTGTGTGTGTGTGTGTGTGTGTGTGTGTGTGTGTGTGTGTGTGTGTATGTGTGTATGTATGTGTGTGTGTGTGCACGTGTGTATGTCTTCCTTTTATTTGGATTCGGGATCAAGTGCAGTGTACAGCGTCTTTCTCTGTGTGCAGTGGGATTATAAAAGAACATTCCGGCTCATGCCCTACTTCAGCCTCTTTGAATGATGTCCTTCAGCAGCACAGCGCCTCCATCCCTTCTGGGGTACTGGGTCTTATGTGTAATGCGCCCCCTACTGTAGAGGCCTGGCATGGTTTTGCACAGTCCAGTGGGAGGAGGGGCTTTCCTCCTGGCCAATTAGAAAAGAGTTTCTGCACATCAGAGTCAGCAACTGTGAGCCCCATTTAACTTTATTTTTTGGCTGTTTGTGCCCCAGAGGTACAGTCACATGAACATACACACTCACACGTACACTTCCAAACAAACTGGCTCCAGTGCCCTTGTGTAATATGTCCCCAGACTGCGCTGTGGGGCAGTCCTGTTCCCAGCGCATTCTTCTGAACAGCAGCCCATTGAGAGGATATAAATTAGATGAAGCCCCCCTGTCACATGCGTGGGGCAGTAAGGGGGGGTGTAGCTCTATCAGACAGACAGGAGGCTCCTCTCTGGCTCTCTCTCCGGGGAGATGAGCTCCTCACTGAAGGGCCTGGTCAGGTAAGACGGACCTCAGATTTACTCTCACAGGAGTCGTGTGCCGGGCTAACTGCTGGGTTACCTGAACAGGTGAAGCTCTGCTGAGGAAAACCCTGTTCAGTGATGGCGTTACCTGTGCGGTTGTGTTTGTGTTGTGCATGAGCCGGGCTTTTCCTGAATGCGTCAGCATTTAAATCCCTGTGTTTTCGGGTTTATTAGCATAAAGATTATGGTTGTCAAGCTCAGGGAAACTTGATTGGGATTGGTGAGGGGTTTGTTTGTTAAACTTCCTCTAATATGCATTAAAAATGATGTAGAAAATCTCAGACAATAGCATGGGTAATCTGTTAGGTTTGACATTTGAATTTATATCCTGTAAATATGCTTATTTCACTATATTCTAGCTCATTTTTAATCGAATGGTTAGTCATTTCAATTTTTCTGTGGATGATAGGTGCTGAATTGTTTGTACCCGTGACAATTATTGTGAATACAATCAGGCAAACAATAAATTGCCAATATTTTTTTACTTGACTAAGTTTTTCTCAGTCTGATGGAAGTTTCTTGATTTCAATAAGGACGGCGGCTGTGCTTTCTATTAACTCTTTCATGGCTGTGATGGTCGAGTCTGGAGAAGCAGAGACAATGAGCTCTGTCTCTGGTGTCGGTGACGGGATGGGTCTGTGTCGATGTTCTTCCTGATGTCACCAGCCCTCCTCTCCCACTGATGATGATCGCGAGCAGGCTGCGGCACGCCGTTTGCCGCGATCTAATGTGGAATTTTGGAGGTCGGCTAGTTGTTATCCATCTGATACCGACCATCTGATTGTTACTGGATGCTCGCCCGCACCTTGAGTTCTTGAACTGGTGAATAACAGATCGAACAGCACAGGTGCCAAAGCGCAGCCTTGCCTGACTGCCGGAGATGACGAAAGGTCCCACTCATTGCTGTCGGGGGGAAGTGTCCACTCACGGCTCAATGGAAAAGCTTGATGATCTTGATGAATTTTTTGGGACATCTAAATTTGTATAGGCTGGTCCAGAGTGCCCCTACAATGAGTGTCAGATGGTTTTATGAGAACAATAAAAATCCTTGACAGGTCTTGGTTCAGGTCGGTGCACTTCTCCTGATCTTCCGCTGCTGATGAGATCATGTCAGTCTTCTTATCGAAGGCAGGTCGGGAGTTGCCTCTGTCGTTCCCACAGTCTGTCCTGCAGCTGCTGTTGTCCTCTGCTGGTGTCTGTTCTTTTGAGGTTTGATGGGTTGCTTGAATGGGAGTCCGTATTCCTGAGGCTCCATCACAGGTCACCTGCTCTACTGTTTCACCGGGCCCTGTTACTGATGGAGGGTCAGTATTGTGTCTTAACTCTTTCAGCGCCCAATGATGCAAGATATCAAAGTCAAATGCTGTTGAAAACTTATCATGAGGCAACTTGTTTAAAAGAGCTCCCGAAGGGGAGGGTTTTAAACAAGTTTCCACATGATGGGTTTTCAACAGCTCAGGATAACTACATTTTTAATTCCTTGAAAATGTATTCGGCGCTCAAAGGGTTAACATTACAGTCTGTGTCACTGGGGTATGAGGATTAGTTAACAAGCATGCAAAATCTGTTTTTCCGCCATCACCATGGAAAATGCAAAAGAGCTGTCAACTCAAACGAGACCGATGGTAATTGACCTTTGCGAGTGGCGTAATGGATAAACAGTGATATGGTGCTGAGAGGGAGTTTCGATGGAGACAGTGGCAGCCTGTGTGGCAGTATTACGCCCCTAATTCTGCTGCCTTTACGCATTTCCTCCAAAACGACAGAGTTCATATCTCATGTCTTTTCTTTTTCGGAAAGCCGATGTCATCGGGAATGAGCGAGGTGTGACGAGAACATTATTCTACTCTGTAGGACGTGCAGAGATTAGGTTCGCTAAGTATCGTTAACGTTGCGGTTTTGTGACTGAGTGTTTGATTAGTGCTCTTTCATCTGTGGATGAGTGGAATAGTTTGGTCTTCTTGGGAGACACAGCTTGATCTGCACGCCTCTCCATCTCATTTTCATTGTGGCCTTTACATGGCAGAGACGCCCCCCCCCCAGACACCCAACGTTTTGGTCTCCCTGATCCCTTGACTACCGATTATGTCACATGATCCTTTATTTTCATTGGCTTGACAGAGTAGAATTGAAAGCAGTGTGAAGTGAGCCGTGAAGCAGGACGGATCAGGCAGAAAATACCGACACACTTTCAAGTGGGAAGGAGTGTCGCCCAGCTGCAGTTCAAGTGTTCTTGCGGCTTTGTCTCATCTCATCTATGCTTGTCCCTGATAAATTCCTTGTATGTTAGCTAACTGTCCTTTACCCCAGGAGGTGCAGGTTTGACTCCATTTATGTTAGCCAACTCTGCTTTACCCCAGGAGTTGCAGGTTTGACTCTGTGTATGTTAGCTCACTGTGCTTTACCCCGGGAGTTGCAGGTTTGACTCCCGTGTATGTTAGCTAACTGTGCTTTACCCCAGGAGTTGCAGGTTTGACTCTGTGTATGTTAGCTAACTGTGCTTTACCTCGGGAGTTACAGGTTTGACTCTCGTGTATGTTAGCTAACTGTGCTTTACCCCGGGAGTTGCAGGTTTGACTCCCGTGTATGTTAGCTAACTGTGCTTTACCCCAGGAGTTGCAGGTTTGACTCTGTGTATGTTGGCTAAATGTGCTTTACCCCGGGAGTTGCAGGCTTGACTCCCGTGTATGTTAGCTAACTGTGCTTTACCCCGGGAGTTGAAGGTTTGACTCCGTGTATGTTAGCTAACTGTGCTCTCTTGCTGGCGTTGCAGGTTTGACTCCAGTAGGGCGGTACAGCAGTTGCGAGCGTGTGGTGTGCTGGAGACGATCCGTATCAGTGCCGCTGGATACCCGTCACGGTGAGTTCACCTGCCACAAGCTCCTCTCACCTCTTTTTATGTGCATGTGATCTGTGAGGAGTCTGACACTGAGCCAGTGTGTTAGTTTTCCAGAATAACTCTCATGCGCCACCCTGTGGCCTGTCCATATAGTTCTTTGGCTCATATTCAGACCTACTTTACCTCACAAATTGATGTTCTATTGGATCATCAGTCTGATACAGCAGTGGGGTGAGAATGGAAATATCTCTCTCTCTCTCTCTCTCTCTCTCTCTCTCTCTCTCTCGCCATCTTTGGCTGGTTTGTGTTCTCCTGACCATGTGATCGCTTGTCGGTTCAGGTGGACGTACATGGACTTTTTCAACCGGTACCGAGTTCTGATGAAAAGGAAGGACATCTCCAGTGTGGATAAGAAGCTGGTCTGTAAAACGCTGCTGGAGACTTTGATAAAGGTGAGTCTCGCGATCCTGCGATTTACTGTTTATGACCCACTCCGGTCTTATTCCAATATCACCAACCATCCAACCCTCCCTGGAAGAGTCTGTCCCAGTTTGTGACCAGTTCCTAGGAAGGGCCGGTAGGCAGTGAGAACCACTGATGGGAATGGATGCTCTGGACTTGGGGTTATCCTGTCACTGACTGACATCAACTCATCACTGAATATTTGGTGCCTGACGCCTGACCCCTCCCTTACTCTCCTGGGCGGTGAACTGACTCCTGGAATTGGATCTTGCTGTGCGAATGTCACAGATGAAGAAGTGAGCGGTGTCCTCTGTTTCTGAGTGAAATCTGACACCGCTCCTTCCTAGTCCTGTCCGTTGGCTGTAAAAGAATAAGCTTTGACCGTGTTTGTAAGACCTTATTTGTTTGTGCAGCATTAAAAACCAACTTCAGAAAAGGTTTTACAGCAGTGTGACTCGAACCTGTTTAAGGAGATCCACCATCATGTAGGTTTTCACTCCAACCCTAGCAAAACACACCTCATTCCACAGATATGACTGAGCTGCTAATTAGCCTTATTCGCCAGGTCTTCGATATTGGGGTTGGATGTTTGCTCAAGACTCGGGGGTTTGTTACTCTGTGCTGATTTTCACAAAACCTCCGCTTCTTCCTCTATCCTGTCTCGCTGCTCCCCTAGGATCCGGACAAGTTCCAGTTTGGAAGGACGAAGATCTTCTTCCGGGCGGGGCAGGTAGCGTACCTGGAGAAGCTGCGGGCTGATAAGTTCCGCTCGGCCTGCATAAAGATCCAGAAGACGGTGCGGGGCTGGCTACTGAGGATCCGCTACCGCAAGATCCGCAAGAGCGCCCTCCTGCTGCAGCGATACGGCCGAGGGTTCCTGGCCCGCAGGTGAGATGGGCGCGTCTGAACGGCGCGGTCCTGGAGGAAACGTGCTGGGGCTCAGTGTGAATATTTACAGCTTTATCTCCTCTTCAGTGGCGCGGTGTCCCATGAGCTGTGCTCACTGACCGCACATCCCGCCGCTGCATGGTGCGATGGGCTCTGTAATGCAGTCATGTGGACACTGTGATGGGGCTTCAGTTTGCGTACTTCAAAATGTACCGACAATTCCTGGAATTGCTGAAATTTCTTTTAAAAATCTTTTTCTTTCCCTCCTGCTGCCTGACCCCCTCGCTCCCCTTGCTCCTCCCACAGGTATGCAGAGTTTTTACGTATGACGCGAGCAGCTCTGGTGTGTCAGAAGCAGTACCGTATGGTCCGAGATCGCCGGGCCTTCCTCCGCATCCGCCAGGCTGTAGTCACCATTCAGGCCCACACCAGGGGCATGTTCACCCGCCGGATTTACCAGGAGGTATGAGTGCTCCCATTCCAGCCCCCCAGCTCCCATTCCAGCCCCGCAGCTCCCATTCCAGCCCCCCAGCTCCCATTCCAGCCCCCCAGCTCCCATTCCAGCTCCCCTGCTCCCATTCCAGCCCCCAGCTCCCATTCCAGCCCCCTGCTCCCATTCCAGCCCCCAGCTCCCATTCCAGCCCCCTGCTCCCATTCCAGTCCTCAGCTCCCATTCCAGCCCCCTGCTCCCATTCCAGTCCTCAGCTCCCATTCCAGTCCTCAGCTCCTATTCCAGCCCCCCAGCTCCCATTCCAGCCCCCTGTTCCCATTTCAGTCCCCAGCTCCCATTCCAGCCCCCAGCTCCCATTCCAGCTCCCCTGCTCCCATTCCAGCCCACCAGCTCCCATTCCAGCCCCCAGCTCCCAATCCAGCCCCCAGCTCCCATTTCAGTCCCCGCTCCCATTCCAGCCCCCAGCTCCCATTCCAGCCCCCAGCTCCCATTCCAGCCCCCAGCTCCCATTCCAGTCTCCTGCTCCCATTCCAGCCCCCAGCTCCCATTTCAGTCCCCTGTTCCCATTTCAGTCCCCGCTCCCATTCCAGCCCCCAGCTCCCATTCCAGCCCCCAGCTCCCATTCCAGTCTCCTGCTCCCATTCCAGCCCCCAGCTCCCATTCCAGTCTCCTGCTCCCATTCCAGCCCCCAGCTCCCATTCCAGCCCCCAGCTCCCATTCCAGTCTCCTGCTCCCATTCCAGCCCCCCAGCTCCCATTCCAGTCTCCTGCTCCCATTCCAGCCCCCAGCTCCCATTCCAGTCTCCTGCTCCCATTCCAGTCTCCTGCTCCCATTCCAGCCCCCCAGCTCCCATTCCAGTCTCCTGCTCCCATTCCAGCCCCCTGCTCCCATTCCAGTCTCCTGCTCCCATTCCAGCCCCCAGCTCCCATTCCAGTCTCCTGCTCCCATTCCAGCCCCCAGCTCCCATTCCAGCCCCAAGCTCCCATTCCAGTCTCCTGCTCCCATTCCTGTCTCCTGCTCCCATTCCAGCCCCCCAGCTCCCATTCCAGTCTCCTGCTCCCATTCCAGCCCCCCAGCTCCCATTCCAGTCTCCTGCTCCCATTCCAGCCCCCTGCTCCCATTTCAGTCTCCTGCTCCCATTCCAGCCCCCAGCTCCCATTCCAGTCTCCTGCTCCCATTCCAGCCCCCAGCTCCCATTCCAGCCCCAAGCTCCCATTCCAGTCTCCTGCTCCCATTCCTGTCTCCTGCTCCCATTCCAGCCCCCCAGCTCCCATTCCAGTCTCCTGCTCCCATTCCAGCCCCCCAGCTCCCATTCCAGCCCCCTGCTCCCATTCCAGTCTCCTGCTCCCATTCCAGCCCCCTGCTCCCATTCCAGCTCACCTGCTCCCATTCCAGCCCCCCAGCTCCCATTCCAGCCCCCTGCTCCCATTCCAGCCCCCAGCTCCCATTCCAGCCCCCTGCTCCCATTCCAGTCTCCTGCTCCCATTCCAGCCCCCCAGCTCCCATTTCAGTCCCCTGTTCCCATTCCAGCTCACCTGCTCCCATTCCAGCCCCCAGCTCCCATTCCAGCCCCCAGCTCCCATTCCAGTCTCCTGCTCCCATTCCAGCCCCCCAGCTCCCATTCCAGTCTCCTGCTCCCATTCCAGCCCCCCAGCTCCCATTCCAGTCTCCTGCTCCCATTCCAGCCCCCCAGCTCCCATTCCAGCCCCCTGCTCCCATTCCAGTCTCCTGCTCCCATTCCAGCCCCCTGCTCCCATTCCAGCTCCCCTGCTCCCATTCCAGCCCCCCTGCTCCCATTCCAGCCCCCAGCTCCCATTCCAGTCTCCTGCTCCCATTCCAGCCCCCCAGCTCCCATTCCAGTCTCCTGCTCCCATTCCAGCCCCCCAGCTCCCATTTCAGTCCCCTGTTCCCATTCCAGCTCCCCTGCTCCCATTCCAGCCCCCAGCTCCCATTCCAGCCCCCAGCTCCCATTCCAGTCTCCTGCTCCCATTCCAGCCCCCCAGCTCCCATTCCAGTCTCCTGCTCCCATTCCAGCCCCCCAGCTCCCATTCCAGCCCCCTGCTCCCATTCCAGTCTCCTGCTCCCATTCCAGCCCCCTGCTCCCATTCCAGCCCCCCAGCTCCCATTCCAGCCCCCTGCTCCCATTCCAGTCTCCTGCTCCCATTCCAGCCCCCCTGCTCCCATTCCAGCCCCCCAGCTCCCATTCCAGCCCCCCAGCTCCCATTCCAGCCCCCCAGCTCCCATTCCAGCCCCCCTGCTCCCATTCCAGCCCCCAGCTCCCATTCCTTCCCCCCAGCTCCCGTTCCAGCCCCCTGCTCCCATTCCAGTCCCCTGCTCTCATTCCAGCCCCCTGCTTCCATTCCAGTCCCCTGCTCCCCTTCCAGTCCCCTGCTCCCATTCCAGCACTCCTGCTCCCATTCCAGCCCCCAGCTCCCATTTCAGCCCCCCACCTCCCATTCCCGCCCCCCAGCTCCCATTCCAGCCCCCTGCTTCCATTTCTGCCTTCTGCTCCCAATCCAGCCCCCTGTTCTCATTCCAGCCCCCTGCTTCCATTCCAGTCCTCAGCTCCCATTCCGGTCCCCTGCTCCCATTCCAGCCCCCCCCCCCGCTCCCCTTCCAGCCCCCAGCTCCCATTCCAGTCCCCTGCTCCCATTCCAGCCCCCTGCTCCCATTTCTGCCTCCTGCTCCCCTTCCAGCCCCCATGCTCATGTCTTTAATTTCAGTCACAAGGTGAGGGATAATTGGGCTTCTTTTAAACCAGGACTCATTTCCCACACATCACATAACAGAGTGAAGAACTGTATATTCTGTATATAACTGTATATTCTTCTATTGTCATTTTACAATGATTGAAGAGATGTAGTTTCTAAAATCAATTTCGGAATTAATTTGGTGACCCTTCTATGGACCTTTTTTTGTGTACAGCTGCAGTCTCCTTGGTTTTGAGAAAAAGTGACAGATGCACTTTAGCATGTGATGACCTGCCTATGGTCCTATCTGGGGCACTATTTTTAGCCCAGAGGGGCAGAATTAACTTGATCAACAAACGAAAAAAGTGGTGCAGTGCAGTCTCTTCGGTCTTACCAATTCTCTCCTCAAATCCACACCTTTTATACCTAGAACTCTACGATCATACATTAGTGGTTATGAGTCTAAAATCACTTGTGTTCGTCAGCGTTTATAAATCTGCGTTTTTGTGGCGATGACCTCATCCGCCCTCCCTCTCCGGCTCAGTTCCTGATCCACCACAAGGCCACCATCATCCAGAAGACGGTGCGGGGTTGGATGGTGCGGAGGCAGTTCCGCCAGGCGCGTAACGCGGCGATCGTGATCCAATGTGCATACCGGCGTCTGCGGGCTCGCCGGGAGTTTAAGCAGCTGAAGATCGAGGCGCGGTCTGCCGAACGCCTGAAGAAGCTCAACACCGGCATGGAGAACAAGATCGTGCAGCTCCAGAGGAAGATGGATGACCAGGTATGAGCTGCTTAACTTAACTGTTTAAACCTGGGTTTATCCTGCCTAACTTTACTGTTTAAACCTGTGTTTATCCAGTGTTTATTCTGCCTAACTTTACTGTTTAAACCTGTGTTTATCCTGCCTAACTTTACTGTTTAAACCTGTGTTTATCCTGGTAGGACTGTTAAGTACAAATTCTAACCTATATGTAAAACCTGGGAGAAATGGCCATAGTGAACAGTGTAAGTGTGGAGATTGAGAGAGAAACGGGCATAAAGTTCAGAGTGTTTTTAGAGTGTTTGCTAATTTCAGCTCTGCAGATGCGAGCCAGAAACCCTCACCCCTCGGAGGGTGTAACCAGTGACCTGTAGTGATTCGTTGTGCGGCTTAAAGTGTGTGGAAACCTGGTCATCCAGTGACTTCCCCCTCCCCCACTCTTCTGGGAGGGCTTTCTGCTAGATGTTAGAACTTTGCTGTGGGGTCTTGGTTCCATTACACCGGGAAAAGCCTTTTTGAGGTGTTCTGCTGTGATTTTGGTTGATTAGGCCTGGCTTGAATTCAGTATACCCGTAAACCCCATCACACTCCAGTGAGATTATTAGACTTTGTACTGGACAGTGAAGTATGCAATGATCTTGACAAACCAAGTCTGGACCACACTCTGAATACGGCACTGTAATCCTTGAAGAGCAAAATTCCTGGGAGCACAGAATCATCAGCATTGTGGTTCTTCGTCTTTGGAATTGGGAGACCTTGCCTTGACCTTAGTGTAGGATTTGTTTGTTTATGCCTCTGTGTGTTATACTGGCATGTATACTGTGCATATTCATATTTGGGTTGTGGGGCAGCGTGGTTTGTGATCCCCTGTACTGAACGGACGGTGTGTCTGATTTGCAGAATAAGGAGCACCGCAGCCAGAACGAGCAGCTGTCGGTGGTTAACGCTTCTCTTGGTGCTGAGGTCGGCAAACTGCAGCGGGAGCTGGAGAACATGCGCAGTCGCCAGGGAGATGGCAATCAGCTGACCTCCCTGCAGGAGGAGCTGGAGAGGCTGAGGGCGGAGCTGCAGGAAGCACACGCCCGCCGGAAACAGATGGAGGAGGAACACAGCAGTGAGAAGCAGAGCTTGGAGCAGGTAAAGGTCATGTGACACGGCGTGGCTCAGTGTAACGTCGCACAGCATAACATGATGTAGCATAGCCTGACAACGCAGCGTAGTGAAGAGTTCCTTGATAGAGATGGGACCAGAAGGTTCCTGAAAATTGGGTCATGGAGCCATTTTGTTTCCATTGCGTTAAGGGAATTCAAAGGTCAAAGGGAATTCTTTTCCCATTTCCACGAACATTTTCCCCTTTTATGCTCATCAAAACCATGGCTTGCTGGGATATTGGTTTTACCCCCGATTAATACGTGTTCATTCCGATAAAAGAACAACAAAAAAAAAAAAACCAAGTGAGCCACTTCAGTTTTCCACTATGGAGACAAAATTGCTCCTATTCTTGAGTAGTCGCAACTCTGTCTAGGGACTCAACTCTAGCGAAGTGTAAAATAACACCGGACAGCTTTACACAGCGTAATAATAATAGACTGCAGCTTATTGTAATGTAGCACAGCCTGACGCCGCTCAGCTTAGTGCTACTTAAGAGTAGCAAAGAATTACATAGTACAGCCTGATACAGCACAACATGAAATGGGGCCGCGTACTATAACACAAGATGGCTTCCCGGCTCTCATCACAGCGTAGCATAACATAGTATAACATGACATAATATAACATGGTGTGGAATACTATATCATAACATGACATTGTATGACTCAGCATAGTGCTATTGATGAGCTCAGGCATTCAGCCCATCGAAGTTCACCTGTTTCCTGTCCGTGAAGTGAACCCATCGCTGAGTTTACTGCAGCACTGGATAGTTGGCATCCTGGCATGACCTGGCAAACCTTTCCTCTCAGACACCGCTCTCCCTGGTTTGGAATTTACCTCCTGCCAATTCCCATTTATTGGCCCCTCTTTCCCCTAACTGTACCAAACCTGAAGAATCTCCACAGTTCACTTTGTAGATCCTTACGCGCCCCTGTAGTTCAACTGCTGACTGTCGAAGAAAATTCAAACAGCCCACATCTTTGAGGAAGGAATTTCTGCAACAAGACGCTCTTAGCAACATGCTGCATGCAGAGAATCCACAGTGCATCAGTGTATTGATTGCTCTGGAAATAATCAGCTTGCTCTCTGATTATTGCACTCTGCGTTTTACATCAAAACTACACTTAACCCATTCTATACTGTTCCAACCATGGACATGTTTATATTTTTCTCTGTGGATCAAAGCTTAAGTATTGATGTTTTCCAAAAAATCTTTATCATGCAGCTGGACAAAAACAACTTAATCTGAGTCCTGACAAAGACACGAGGTCACATCTGATTCCATCATAGTGACCCTTTAGCGTCGGCTGTCTTTCACAGCCCTCTGCAGGAGGAACAGAAACTCATGCCGACTGCAATAACAGCAAAACAATGGCTCAGAATACCAGTGAGTTCTCTGACTGTTTCATACAGATGTGTGATTCATCTCTGAAAGCATTTTGTGAGACGTGGTTTTGGCTGCATGGTTATCAATCCTGCCAGCCTGATGCCAGCTTTGCCGTTTAAAAACCTGCTTCAGATCAACTTCAAACAGGCTGAGCACAACTTGGAATCTTCAGCAGCTGTGTGCACTCTGCTCCCTTCTGTGCTTGTTTTTCTTCTGATTGCATAGTTTGTTGTTGTTCTGATGGCAGAACTCTGTATATCCGAGGAGCTGGTAATGGGGAAGATGCGGTGTTTTGGTTCAGACATGCTCACTAGGGGGCAGTAGATGTTAAGGACATGATAGGGCTGCACTAATTTTGGGCTTCGTGGAGAAATATGAATGGGACCCAACTATGACCCGAGAGGCACTTCTCATTACTAAGACATAAGAGAGGCACTACTGTTGTGTGCGTGTGTGCGTGTGTGCGTGTGTGCGCGTGCGTGTGCGGGCACGTGCATGTGTGTTGTTGTTATCCAGCAGATTGATGTTTAATTCAGGCCAGCGCGCGCTCGGTGCGGAGCAGTGTGAAGGCATTTGCTGCATGAATTAAACATGGAGTCTGGATGGCGACCGTGGCCCTGAACGCCTCTGATATACCCAACAGGAGAGGCTGTCCTAGCCCATCATGCTAAATGCTCTGATCTCTCTCTGGGAACTCTGTTTATTTAATTACCCAACACAGATATGCCAGGTCACAGATATGCCAGGTGTGCCATTTACATGTAATGTCGCTTAATGAGAATCAAACTGGTATCAGTGTTTTATCTTTTTAACATTGTTCAAGCAATCATTTATTGGCAAACCACTGAAGTGACTGGAGTTGGAGGTGTAGCCCCTTTTGTCAGGCTGATGGTATAAAACTGAACTTCATTATCATACTGCACTGACCACTTAATTGTGGCATTCTGTGCCTGACCCGGTTAACCTTGAAATATCATGAGTTTAACCGTGTTGCAGAACTGATTGCTTCTTCATCACTGCTGATACTGTATACTTTTCTTTCTTTTTGCACCACAAAAGTTAACCGAAGAGTGAATGTGGAGAACAAATCAGGTCATTGTGCCGGTGCGTCACAGGAGGGTGTCAGGCTGACCGGGAGACTGCCGGTCAGATCTGGATGAAACTGGTTTGGACCAGACTAAATGCTGGGAACCAGTCTCAGGAAGGGTTCCCATCTTGTCCCAGTGTAGGGAGTGTAGGGTTCAGCTGGGATAGGAGCGTCTCTGTTCTGTACACAAAGGGTCAGAAACCAGACACCGGACCGGGACGTACCGCGTTTGGCGGGGCGGGATACGGCTGCACTCCCGCAATCTCACCTGCGGAAACAGACCTGCAGTTTACTTCTGATACACCCGTCAGTCACGGCCGCCTGCTGAGGCCTTCTAAAGGCTTCAGACCCGCCGATAGGGAGTGCCTGTTTGCCTTGGCTCCGCTGATTGGCTTTCCTGTGCGTCTGAGCTCACCTGATTGGCTGCTGTATTCTTGTGTCTCCGCCCCTCTCAGAGAGTGGAGGAGCTGCAGCAAGAGAACGCTCTGCTGAAAGAAGAGAAGGAACAAATGAACGAGAGAATCCTCCGGCAATCCAGGAGCTCTGAAGGTGAGACCTGACTCTGCTCCTCTCTCTCTCTCTCTCTCCTTCCCTCTGTCTTCCTCTTCTCATCCACTCTCCACTCTGTCCCCATCCCTCTATCCCTCTCTTATTCTATCCCCCCCCTCCTCTCCTTAGCTAGAGCCTCTTATTCTTTTCACTCTTAGGGACCCTGCCTCCTCCTGATTTCTGTGCAGTATTACACACACATACGCACACGCGCACACACACACACACACACACACACACACGAGAGGACTGCGTGCAGCAGTAGGGTGCCGTGTTGGTTTTCAGTGGGGATAGCTGACACCAGTCCCCGGGGCCCAGGCGAAGAGCCCAGTCTTTGTGTCCTGATGCCTTACGCAGAGAGCGCAGGATTCAGAGCTCAGAGTAAATCAGATCGCAGCTCGTCAGGAGCTGTCTGGGGTCCACTTCGCCGAGCGTCATCTCATCAGCTTTCACAGCAGCTCGTCTCTGTGCTTTAGCAATTTATGTGCTGTCGCATGCATTTAAGACCAGGAATTAAGTGCTCGATGTACTTTCTCGCCTTCACTTCGAACATTAGCTACTGTTGGCTAACTTTATGGAATATTGTGTGATGTATGTGTCTGACTGAAGGGCTGGTCGAGACAGAGTAAACGAGAAGTTTGACAGGCCTTTAGCTGTTGTAACTCACTGCATTTACGACCGTAATGAGTACTGATGGAATATCTGTCATCTCAGGATGGCTGCTGTACGGATACAGTTGAAGCCAAAGTGAAAATGAACCTGCGGAAGTCTGTTCCATTTCTGTGGAGGCTTGTTGGGGGCAGGATTACTGACTTAAAAGGATGTTAATTTCAACTCTCACAACTGTATCGGTTTGCTGGTAGACTGCAGCGTGGGCTAATCAATGGACTGGGGTTAAGGGTCATAAACGGGTGTGCTAATCATGTCTTTGGGGTTAAAGGTCACAGACAGGTGTGCTAATCATTTCTCTGGGGTTAAAAGTCACACACAGGTGTACTGATCAGGTCTTTTGGTTTAAAGGTAATGCTCGGGTGTGCTAATCCGGTCTTTGGGGTCAAAGGTCACACGCAGGCGTGTTAATCAGGTCTTTGGGGTTAAAGGTCACACACAGGTGTGCTAATCAGGTCTTTGGGGTTAAAAGTCGCACACAGGTGTGCTAATCAGGTCTTTGGGGTTAAAGGTCACAGACAGGTGTGCTAATCAGGGCATTTGGAGTTAAAAGTCGCACACTGGTGGGCTAATCAGGTCTTTGGGGTTAAAGGTCACACACAGGTATGTTGATCAGGTCTTTGGGGTTAAAGGTCGCACACAGGCACTTAGGGTTCTGGGTTTAGGCTGGAGGTGATCGGCTCTCCGCTCTTGCTGCAGACCAGGAGAGCAGCGTCTCTCAGAAGGAGGCCAGCTTCCGGGCCGAACTGGACGCGGAGCGACTGCGGTACCAGAACCTGGTGAAGGAATACTCCAGACTGGAGCAGCGCTATGAAAATCTGCAGGAAGAGATGTCTTTGGCTAAGGTGTGTTGAAATAGACAGTGTATTTTACCCAGTATAAATAGCAGCACTTTCCATAAGCATTTGTTTACGGTGTGCCCTGCAACTCGTGAGTGATGCAATTATGTTGTTAGTTCCAGCCGGGTCACCGTAGGAACCCGTCCAATCAAAGTAGCCTGGAGTCGGACTCTAACTACACCTCCATCTCCACCTCTGAGATCGGGGACACCGAGGACTCCATCCAGCTGGTGGAGGTGGGTGTGCCTATGCCATGCCCTCTACATCTTCTCCCGCCACCAATCAGGGGGCTTAAACCACTGCTTCCTGTGATGTCTGTGTATGTGTGTGTGTGTTTCTGTGTGTGTGTATATGAATGTATATATGTAATTGTGTGTGGGTGTGTATGAATTTATATATAATTGTGTGTTTGTGTGTATGTATGTATATGTGTGTGTGTGTGTGTGTGTGTGTATATAAATGTATATATAATTGTGTGTGTGTGTGTGTGTGTGTGCATGCGTGCGTGTGTGTATGAATGTGTATATGATTGTGTGTGTGTGTGTGTGTGTGTGTGTGCGTGCGTGCGTGTGTGTATGAATGTGTATATAATTGTGTCTGTGTGTGTGTGTGCATGCGTGCGTGCGTGTGTGTATGAATGTGTATATAATTGTGTGTGTGTGTGCATGCGTGCGTGTGTGTATGAATGTGTATATGATTGTGTGTGTGCGCGGTGGCGCTGCAGGAGATGGGCGTGGAGAAGGCTGCGATGGACATCAGCCTCTTCATGAAGCTGCAGAAGAGGGTGCGAGAGCTGGAACAGGAGCGCCGCCGTCTGCAGACCAGCCTGGATAAAGCTGAGGAGCTGGTGAAGCGCAGGGTGTGTCCTCCTTGCATCACTCCTCTCCTGTGTGGGGTCCTACATTCTCTCTCTCTCTGTCTCTCTCTCTCTCTCTCTCATAATGCTGACTGGAGCTGCAGAAATTAAACTGTCTGAACTTCTGTCTTTCTGCTGAACTCTTCAGTAACTGAGGCTTTTATCTGAACTAACTTGCAGCAGATCAGACTAAGCAGGGGCCAGTTCTTTCAGGAGCAGTGTGGCGTTAAGGGCCTCTCTCAGGGGCCCCAACAGCTGCTCTTGACCCAGTCAATCACTTAAGCCCCTGGCCTATGGTTAGCCCAAATCATGAGGCTTGAGACTTTTCACTGTATGTGTGTGTGTGCGCTCGCACGTCCATGTGTGAGTACCCATATGTGTGTGTGTCAGCGCGTGTGTTTATCAGTATGTGTGTGTGTGTCTGTGTGCATTGGTGAGTACCCATATGTCTGCGGGCGCGTGTGTGTGTGTGTGTGTGTGTGTGTGTGTGTGTCAGTGCATATGTGTTTATCTGCATGCATGCATGTGTGTGTGTGTGTGTGTGTGCGCGTGTGTGTATGTGTATGTGCTTATCAGTATGTGCGTGTGTGTGTGTATGTGCTTATCAGTATATTTACTGCGTTTATCTCGCAGGAGGCGGACCCGAGAAGCTCAGTGTCGGATCAGGACCTGAACTCAGACGCGGCGTACGACAGTCTGAAGGTACGCGGCGGGTGGTCTGATGTCTTTGTTTGTGTTCGTGGATATTTTCTGCACGGTGGCATTTATTCTGCTACTGTCAGCCCTGCCGCTCAAGCGCTGGGTGAGTGTGTGAGAGAGGGGTTCTGGAGGGCTCTACTCTGCTGCGTTCTGCCTGTGGTGAAGGTGGTGGGAGGTACAGCTGCGCAGAACCCGCTGCTCGTTTTGACATTTTAATCTGGACTTGGGTGAGGCGTGGACTGTCGGAAGAGTGTAAGGATGCGATCTGTGTGTGTGTGTGCGTGTGTGTGC
Organism: Gymnothorax reevesii; assembly: GCA_029721435.1. Lineage (NCBI taxonomy): Eukaryota > Metazoa > Chordata > Actinopteri > Anguilliformes > Muraenidae > Gymnothorax > Gymnothorax reevesii. The sequence goes on along the minus strand of CM056583.1, from coordinate 16,419,101 downwards.
GCGTGCGTGTGCGTGTCTGCGTGAGTGTGTGTGCGCGTGTGTGCGTGCGTGCGTGTGCGTGTCTGCGCGTGTGTGTGCGCGTGTGTGTGCGCGTGTGTGTGCGCGTGCGTGTGTGTGTGTGTGTGCGCGTGTGTGTGTGCGCTGTGATGTCTGTTAGATTCTGACCTCAGTGAGATGATTTGTTTAACGGCAGAGCAGGGAGCAGAATGTACATGTTGTATCTTTATTCCGTTTGTTGTCACCCACTTTGGCACAAACCATATAAAGTCGATTTCAGTTGCAGTTTCTGAAAAATTTGATATTTTAAATGTGGAAAAAAGGGAACACATTTATTTTTTATGTTACATTTATTTTTTAATGAAACGATTATGAAGCGCAGTAAACGCATGTGCAGTGTCCATGTGCTTCTATTTAAGACTGAAATCTTTTCTCAGTAACTTGGGTTTTGGTTTTTGTGCAGGACTGTGTCCTCAGTTATTCTGTGGTGTTGTTATACTGCGTGTGTTAAATCCTGCATTACATGAGCTGTGGCTGCACACCTGCACACCATTGTAGTGTCACCTCGGTGCGTCTCCATCATTAACGGTCTCAATCAGACTTACCCTGTGTCGCATGAACGCTGTCTTCAGGCGAGCGTGACGCTGACGTGGCGCCTGCGGTCTACACAAGGGGTGAGGTTACATAATCATTTACAGACTCTCTCTCTCTACTCACCCATGGCACTCAGAGTTCAGGTGAGATGTCATCACAGGGTGTTGCAGGTCAAAGGTCAGGTGCTGAAATGCTTTCTCAGTGGATGCCGTTGTTTGGCTCCGCCTGGCTACCTTTTCTTTGATAATCAGCCGTCTGAACAGCTGTTTGCCTCAGTTCTGCACGACATGAATGTCTGCGCTGTGGTTGTAGAGCAGCACGCCAGATGGAGCATTTTTACAGAGGAAGCGCTCTGTGCCTGAATGTGATGTGGGCGTGAATGACAGTGCCGCTTGTGGGGCGACTTATTGCGTAAACTGTTGTAATTTAATGTCAATCCCTCATTTTACGCTGCACCTGCAATCGCGCTTTCCATGTTGTTTTGGCGCCGCCTAGAGTACTGACATGTAATGGCAGCATAATGGTCGTGTACATCAACTCTATTGCAGAGGAGGACACTGATTTCAGTAATTATCGTGTCTTTGCCAACAGTCGGTGGGAGGTACACCGTTTCCCGCTTGTCCGTTCACGCATGTGTCTGTCACACCATTTGTCACATCGTGTATCCGAAATATGTGAAGGTGTGGTGCGATTTTCACCGAGTCAGACATCGTAATTCCCGTCACAGGGTAGCTGAAAAGAGTGTTTTGGAGGTCATTGGATGAAAGGTCAAGGTCACATCAGGTCAGTTGTATGTGGGGAGGGGTCAAAGATTTAACTTTTAGGGTGTTTGAGGCCATGGCCGGCGCTTTGTGTGAAGCTGTACCTTGTCACTTCTGCCTCCTGGTTGTACAGTTCTGCACGTTGGCAAATCCAGTTGATTGTTGACAGCGTGGGCAGGATTTTTATGGTCAGACCCTGGTGTTTTTTCCCCTCCTCTTTTCCGGGGTTTTCTGTGGTTTCAGTCGGTTGTTTCCCTTTCTGGACCACATCAGAAGTAAGAGATTACCAACATGAGCTATATAACGACTTACTGTGCAGATTTCACAGTGATGCTCAATTGTAGGAGAATTTGCCCCCGTATGGTGCCCCCTGCAGCACAGACATGGTACAGCAGTGTAATGAATGTCCGTTTCTCGCTCTCCATCGCAGAGGCAGGAACTGGAGACCGAGAACAAAAAGCTTAAGAATGACCTCAACGAGCTCCGCAAGGCCATGGCTGACCGCGCCTCCAAGAGCAGCTCCTCCAATGAGCTGCAGGATGGCTATAACCTGCTTCTTAGCCAGCTGAAGGCAGCCAATGAGGAGCTGGAGGCGCGGAAAGAGGAGGTGCTCATGCTTCGAACTCAGATCATCACCGCGGCCCAGCAGAAGGAGGCAGAAGATCTCGCAGTAAGTCTGATGGCGTGGTGGAGGCTGACACGTTCGTTTGCGCTGGGCAAGCCAATTCTCGAAGTCAGCATTGACGTCATGGACGTGCCGCCATCTTGATTTGGGTGAAAACAAGCCACCCCCCCTTTTTCGCGCAGAGGGAAGATGGCCCTACCATCACTGACACAAGCTTGCGGTCTCTTTCCTCATTTCTTTTCCTTCTCCAATATCATTACATTACGATATATAGACTCCGTTAAAGGAGATGGATATATCAAGAAAAAAAAACAAAATCTGATCCTTCAAACTTTTGACTGTCTATGGTTCAAGCAATCCCAGCAAATGGGCATTTCCAAATTACATTTTAGATTAGTTTTTTTTTTTTTGCAGTTTATCCACTGTCGGTACATTGATCAATAAGGGAAATTGACCGTTCAGCCTACCCATCTCTGGATCTGTGCTAACGGCTAACTAACCAGATCCCAATTCCTTTACTTAGCTAGCGTGAATTAGATGGCGTAGGTGTCCTAAAGACAACTAGGTGACCGTGCTTTGGTAAAACTACAGATTCCTCCTAGAGCAGGCTAAGCTTCAGTGTTTTCTGATCTAATAGTTCTTGTGATTTAGAGTGTCACTTTGTTGTTACTGTTGTTACTGCAGGGCACTAATTCAGATTATTACTATCAGTGTCGGTTTCTATCGCGGGCCATCTGCTGTTTTGTATAGCAATTAGCGAGGCTTTTAAGCACTGCGGATTTTATTGGACAAAGTCCAAGACCGATAAGTTTTAATTTGATCAAATACCTAGCCTTTCCATCTCCATTTGGAGTTTCTACATGCCGGAAGGCCATGTTACTAAAAAAATAAACGGTTCAGGCGAAAGGTTGCAAGACAACAAACCGGTATCTTATTTCCTCTACGCGAAAAGAGGGGAGCGCAGTCGGGTTGTTTCCCCCCAAATCAAGATGGCAGCGCATCCGTGACGACAACGCTGACTTCGAGAATGGATTGGTGAGCATTGGTCAGGCTAATGGTCTAGCTAGCATGGGGCACCCAGCAAGCTATAGGTTTAGCTAGAATGGGCCAGGTCTGTGGTTTAGGTAGCATGATTCATGCTATTGGTTTTGCTAATATCAAGCATATTAATGGTTTCACGAGCATGGGTCAGGCTAATGGTTTAGCTAGCATTGGTCAGGCTTGTGTCTTACATCGCACTGTTCAGGAAAATGGTTTTGCAAACGTGGGTCAGCAGAATGGTTTGGATCAGAGGAACTCTCTCTCTCATCCTCAATGAGCGTGTGTGGGGGCAGCTATCATTCCAATCAATCAGCTGCACGCTTGATACCACTAATTAAGGTCTTTAGTCAAAACTTCAGGGTTTGATGAGTAGAATTAGTTATGCATGGTTGCCCTGAAAGCCTGGACGCACACTGGCTCCTTCCTGTCTGTCTGTCTGATAATATTACATGAATAGCGAGGACAGGCCACTCAGCCCAACAAGGCTTGTCAAATTCCTACCACTAAAGTGTTTCTATCAACCTAGGTCAAGCTATTTATTCCAGCTGGGCATTGATTTTCATTTGCAAGTTTACATGCACCTCTGGATTCTATTAGAATCATCTTGGGTCGCCCTAGCAGACTTTGATCTGTTAGCTAAACCTCCCAGTTAAACTGCAGATGGCACTAATTTGCTTTTAATGTTCCTGTCAAGGTTACGACTGTAAATGCGCAAGAGCAGTGGTCCCAGTATTGATCCCTGTGGTACTCCACTTCCTACAATGCCTAGCTTAGATGAGATCCCTCTGACCAATACCACTGTCCTTTCTCTTTCCCTGATTGTCCAGTCTCTCTCTGTCCAAATGTTTTTAACTGTATTGTGTGGTGTGCTTTAGCGGGAGAGCAAGAATATACCTGTATGGACCAACAACAGTGTGGAGAAAGAAAGCGATCTGGAGGCAAAGCACCAAGATGTGGAGGAGAAAATTAGAGCTGTGCGGGAGATGGACAGAGTTGAGCGGGAGAAGACCCAAGAAATCCGGGAGAAGGACAGTCTGATCGAGGCCAAGAGGTGAGTGCGCGGGAGGAATGTGGGAGGCCGAGCGCCACATTAAGGTTTTACCTGTGAAATCTCCTGCTCGCTTAAGGGACTGGAGTTCAGGTTTGCTGCTTGTTAACAGGGGATGGCTCTGTGCCAGAGGCCTTGTGCACCGTACATGTGGAATTCTAACTTAGGCAAGTTGAAACATTATTGATAAATTAATTTGTTACCCTTTTTCTTGGTTATCAAATCAGGCTGCACCACACAAGGTGGTTTGAACATTGAGCTTAGTGGGCAGTAAATATTAACACCTAACCCAGGGTCATTTTAACTTGTGACCGCTCCTTGGTAATCATATTGTAAGAGATGGACTACATCCTTTGGACAATTATGGTGTTGTTTACTTTGTTTTCTAAGTTAGCTGAAGCCCATCATCATTTTCAAGTCCTGTTCCAAGGAGATATGCTGGCAATTTTTGTTAGGAAGTATAAATATAAATTAAACATTCAAATGCTTATTTATCTAACTTCATTATATTTAATGTGTGGTGGTAAATGTTAACAGTACTGTGTAAGCCTGAATATTCTTAAATTTGCCCATCACAATCTGCATAAATTTAATATGAATCGTAGGCAATTCTGCAGTGCTGACCTTCGCATTTGCATTGTGGATAGTTGCCAACAGTGTGCATCTTTCTTTCTTCTTACATGTTCAGACATTGCATACGAACAGGTGGTGCCACTGAACTTAGTCCAGTGACAGTTTGAAACCAACTAATGACAATGTGGCCCTTAGTAAAGAGTTCAGGCAGGAGATTAGCAACAACCTTACGCACCACTAGCACAACACCATCCAGGAGTGTTTTGGGCTTGTACTGCTTAAGATTGACGGCAGCCCCTGACCATGCATTGTTGGGTCTGCTCACTGCTGCCACCTACAGCCTAACTGTGTGAGCAAAGTCTGAGTTCAAAGTCCAGGACTGAACAGCTCTGAGATACAATTACACAACTTTTATCATGGACTGAATAACTGCCGGTGAATTTCAGTCACACTCACTGAGGGATTAAAAAAGAAGTGTTGTTAAAAAAAATGTGGTTATGCATGAGAAATAAAAGCTTACAGGTGGCTGTTCGCTGCAGTTTTGTAAAGGTGTTTCTCTGTCTAATGGACTGAATCTGATCTGTGAACTGTCTGCATTCTGCCCTCTTTGGCTTCATCTCACTGCTCCTCTCTGCTGACACTAATTGGAGTGCGTAGGTGTGCGCGTGCGTGTGTGTGTGTGTGTGTGTGTGTGTGTGTGTGTGTGTGTGTGTGTGTGTGTGTGTGTGTGTGTGTGTGTGTGTGTGTGTGTGTGTGTGTGTGTGCGCGCGTGTGTGTGTGTGTGTGTTCAGGCACACGCGTGTGTTTACGGACGCGCATGAGTGCGTACATGTGTGTGAGTTTACACGTGTGTGTGACTCCTGTAGCAGGGTCCAGGACTGGGGCTATCTGAATGAAGACGGTGAGCTGGGTCTGGCTTACCAGGGCTTAAAGCAGGTCGCCAGGTTGTCGCTTCTTTCTTTCTTCCTTTTGCTGTGTGCCTATCCTGCCAGGCCAAACTTCCACCCCCTCAACTCTGGCAACCTAAAGGCTACTGGGCTGCCTAATCTGACACCTGACCGCTCAGTCTGATGTTTTGTAGCGAATTGAGTTGTGCGCTGTTCACTCAGGATCTGGAGCCGGAGTGGAAGTTTGGATTTTTGGCCTCCTCGTGCTCCCGTAGTTTTCCTGTGTCTGACCACTGATCTATATAAGAACTGGATACCTGATGACGTCATAATTTTGAAGTAACCGTGCCGCCATATTGGTGGTGCGTCGCGGAGATGAATGTAAAACTGCCTGCCATTCATTGTCCAGTGTGAATCACATTATTAAGTAGCTCAAACGTTACATCCTCATCTATAACCTGGCAGAATGAAATTTCTCCGTCAACGGTAACTGAGTATCAGCATAACATTAGCCTTTTTTTAGTGCGCAGTGTCTATTTAGCCGGCCGACGGTTCCAGTTTTTTTTCTGTTATTTAGCCGTCGCTTCCGCATGATATGCGCAGTTGTCGCAGATGTGGAGTTTGTAGGCATACACGGCGTCGGCAATTAAGTTAACCAGAAGCATTTTTAATTTGCAGAGCACGCGAACTAACATGCAGTAGCTGATAAGCGGTCATGACTTAGTTTGACTGATCTGTCAGGCGAAAAATTTGTTTCGCGTCCGGTGTGAAAGCGGCTTGTGTATCCGCGTCTTTGCATTGACTATGAATGTAGGCTAATCTGTCCTGCGAAAAAGTCGTTTCGTGTCTGATGTGAAAGCAGCTTTATGGACAGTACGCGACAGTTAAAGAGAGCTCTGTTATGTTATGAACTTAATACAGGTTTTGCGTAGGCCCTACTGTAAGTTCTGTTAGCACGGACAAGTTGCTTATGTGGAGCTAGCAAATTTATCACTTCTACTGGAAAGAATTACCTATTTAATCTCTCTCTTCGGCTTTATTAGCCACAAAAATTCTAAAGGGGGATGAAATTATATCAAGGTAGAGCATAGAAATCATTGGTAAGTCCACATCTGTGACAACTGCGCATGTCAAGCGGAAGCGATGGCAAAATAGCAGAAAAAACGGGAACCGTCGGACGGCTAAATAGACTCTGCCTTTTCAGTGCTGGCATAAATTTGCCTTTATGCTTAGACCAGGATTTTGGTTTTGTTGTCTAGTTAGTCTGGTCTTATAGTACAGACAGCATTACACAGCAGTTTCACTGGATTATCGAATTTACGCCGTGTGACATCCCAGATAGCAGCTCCTCTGCTCCGGATCTGCCCCGGATCAGCTGGATCAAATCAAATCAAAATTTTTTCCCCGACACCAACAGAAAATAATTTGCATACAGCAAATCGGCAACCTTGTTCCAGACCGCTGAAGGAGAGTCTTGAGACAGTTTAACTTTTCCTGTCTTTACTGGACTTGCACCAAGGTACGGTCTCGGGACCACTGACTGCACAGTCCATTCGCTGCCCAGAATGCTGCGATTACATCGTAAATGCCTGCCTTACTCTCAGCGTAACTGTTGGCCAAATCATTCATGTAGCCTGCCATTTTCATCAATAATTTAAGAATGTAGTCGTTCAAAAATTTGAAGCTGGTAAAATGAGCTGGTTACAATCAATGTAGTCTCGCGATACCCAACTCACCGCTTTTTTATCCTGCACTGATCCGGCAAATTAACAGTAAAGTAGTAAGTGGCACCAAACAAAATCCGATGTATACAAAGCAGAAATAACCGATATTGCGTCATCTTATTCCCGATAATATGAGTGCCCTGTATGCCGACAGATTATTTTTATGTAGCCCAGCAACTGAACGTTACGAACATATCCGCAGGTTTGGCAAGCGGTGTTCGTGTATTTTTTTCGCACTTCACTGTCGGCTGTTAATATAGGTTGATTATGGAGCTTTCTTCCTGCATCATAGAAACATAATTTGAAGAAGACGGCTATACTCAGGCAGAGGGGTGTGATACAGCCTTATGATTTTAGGCTATACTTTGAAAGAGGTTTAGAATTTTCGTATCCTTCATTTGAAAATTACGGTGGCGGTTTCCTAACCTGCCGATCATTTTTTAATGTTTCCAGCTAGGCTAGACAAAAATCATCTGTTCAGAGCATTTATATTTTCGATAGTAAGCTGACGCATTCTCAGTTATTTTTACTTCATAAGTGCAAGGCCAGTAAAATGAGAAAATCGTACCTGTCTCGAAACACTCCTTCAGCGGTCCGCACAAGGTCGCTGATTGGCTGGATGCAAGTAAGTTTCTGTTGGTGTGCGGAAAATGCATTAATAGCAATGTTGTTTAGTATTAAAAAAAAAGTGTGGTTGGTTATTTTGTTATTAATTTTCATTCTGAAAGTAGCCTAGTTGTAGTTGATGACAACCTACAGTCCAGGCAGTTTACTTTTTTTTTTTTTTTTTTTTGCAAAAAAGGTTGAGGTTTATATTAATTACAATGTGTGAAATAAACTGTAATGGACTTTGAAAACAAAATATGTGTATTGCCTGTGTCTTTTTTTTGGGGGGGGGGGGCGCAAAAATTTTCTTATGTACCAAAGGGGGGCCCAGCAGAGAAAGTTTGGGAACCACTGCTTTTGGCTAACCTGACGGATCACGTTAGCGAACATTAATTTGAATTGTTCCAATAATAACCGTTAGCTGGGCTAACATTGAGATATTATCTGCCGTTAAGGTAGATGGCCAGTGACTAATAATAAGCAATATATTCGTTGAAATTCATTTATGTGTATCCGTCTTCACTTCAGCCAGTGCATTGTCTCGCCACATCCCCCAAAAATGTCGCTCTGTATTGGAAAGCTGCACGTCGGCGCTTCTCTGCCATAGAATACTATATAACGGTTGCTTACTACCGGGCATAGTAAAATGGTTTATCGACCACTTTCGCTTGCTTTAACCTCCCAACATAGTTCTCTACCACATCAGCAATCCAGTTATTCTTTATAGACCAGTGTGCCTGACACAGAATTCCCAAGGCCTGTGTGTTCCCTGGGAATGCGTCTCATCCTTCATTTTCAAAGCCTCTGTATTTATGCATTAATGTGGTCTGTTGTGCAGTGTGACCTGAGAATTCCGTTTCACAGTTTGTGTGTGTGTGTGTGTGTGTGTGTGTGTGTGTGTGGGGGGGGGTGGAGATGTATCAGACATTTACACGTGTGTGCATGTCTGTGTACATGTTTGCGTTTGCCTGTTCATATAGACTCAAGTCCCCGTACTTCATGTGAGGCATGTTGCATCTGAAGTCCATGGGTTTTCAGTGTGGAGCTGTGACCCGCCCCTCTCTCTGGGTGACAACATTGTAACCCCGCCCCCTCTCTGTGCCCCGCCCCACAGGCTCCTGGAAACGCAGCTGCAGTCTCAGGCCAAGAAGCACGCGGACGAGCTGGAGGCTCTTCGCACTCAGAACGAGCTGCTGAAGGACGATATCGAGAAGCGGCAAGAGGCTCTGACGCAACTGATGGCGCTGCCGCCCGAGGCGCAGGTGGAATACAGCGTCCAGCAGGAGATCACGCGCCTCACCAACGAGAACCTGGTACTGCCGCCTGCACATCTACCGCACACACCTAACCCTAACCCTTACATCTACCGCACACGGAACTATAACCCATCTCACCAACGAGAACCTGGTAATGCCGCCTGCACATCTAAAGCACACACCGAACCCCAACCCTTACATCTACCACACACACCTAACCCCACCCCTTACATCTACCGCACACCTAACTATAACCCATCTCACCAACGAGAATTTGGGACTGGTGCTTACCACACACACCATAATCACACATCTACCGCATATCTAACGCTAACCCTCACATTAAATGCATAAGCCTAACCCAGAATCCCCTATACTCCACACACCGGCTACTCTCCTAACCCCCACCCTCACACCTAACACACACTTTCAACACACCTAACCCTAATCCATGCTCCTCCCAACCCACCTGACCGAACAGAACCTGGTGCTGCTACCACCCGCACACTTACTGCAGACACTAACCGCACACCACTGAAACACACGTCTCCAACCAGCTAAGCCTGAAATTCACACCCGCCAGACTTCCCCGAAACACCCTGACCTTCGACACAGCACTACACTCAAAACCTGTTACTGCTGTGACACACGAACCGCACACCGTCAACACACAGCAGCACAGGTCTGATCCTCACCAAACACAACCTGACACTGCCTGGTGTGAGTACTGGTGTGTGTCTCCCCTGACTGTGTGTGTGGTGTGTGTCTCCCCTGACTGTGTGTGTGGTGTGTGTCTCCCCTGACTGTGTGTGTGGTGTGTGTCTCCCCTGACTGTGTGTGTGGTGTGTGTCTCCCCTGACTGTGTGTGTGGTGTGTCTCCCCTGACTGTGTGTGGTGTGTGTGTCTCCCCTGACTGTGTGTGTGGTGTGTCTCTCCCCTGACTGTGTGTGTGGTGTGTCTCTCCCCTGACTGTGTGTGTGGTGTGTGTCCCCTGACTGTGTGTGTGGTGTGTGTCTCCCCTGTCTGTGTGTGGTGTGTGTCCCCTGACTGTCTGTGGTGTGTGTCTCCCCTGATTGTGTGTGTGGTGTGTGTCTCCCCTGACTGTGTGTGGTGTGTGTCCCCTGACTGTGTGTGTGGTGTGTGTCTCCCCTGACTGTGTGTGTGGTGTGTGTCTCCCCTGACTGTGTGTGTGGTGTGTGTCTCCCCTGACTGTGTGTGTGGTGTGTGTCTCCCCTGACTGTGTGTGTGGTGTGTGTCTCCCCTGACTGTGTGTGTGGTGTGTCTCCCCTGACTGTGTGTGTGGTGTGTGTCTCCCCTGACTGTGTGTGGTGTGTCTCTCCTGACTGTGTGTGGTGTGTGTCTCCCCTGACTGTGTGTGTGGTGTGTGTCTCCCCTGACTGTGTGTGGTGTGTGTCCCCTGACTGTGTGTGTGGTGTGTGTCTCCCCTGACTGTGTGTGGTGTGTGTGTCCCCTGACTGTGTGTGTGGTGTGTGTCTCCCCTGACTGTGTGTGGTGTGTCTCCCCTGACTGTGTGTGGTGTGTGTCCCCTGACTGTGTGTGTGGTGTGTGTCTCCCCTGACTGTGTGTGTGGTGTGTGTCTCCCCTGACTGTGTATGTGGTGTGTGTCTCCCCTGACTGTGTGTGTGGTGTGTGTGTCCCCTGACTGTGTGTGTGGTGTGTGTCTCCCCTGACTGTGTGTGGTGTGTGTGTCCCCTGACTGTGTGTGTGGTGTGTGTCTCCCCTGACTGTGTGTGGTGTGTGTCCCCTGACTGTGTGTGGTGTGTGTCCCCTGACTGTGTGTGTGGTGTGTGTCTCCCCTGACTGTGTGTGGTGTGTGTGTCCCCTGACTGTGTGTGTGGTGTGTGTCTCCCCTGACTGTGTGTGGTGTGTGTGTCCCCTGACTGTGTGTGGTGTGTGTCTCCCCTGACTGTGTGTGGTGTGTGTGTCCCCTGACTGTGTGTGGTGTGTGTCTCCCCTGACTGTGTGTGGTGTGTGTGTCCCCTGACTGTGTGTGGTGTGTGTCTCCCCTGACTGTGTGTGTGGTGTGTGTGTCCCCTGACTGTGTGTGGTGTGTGTGTCCCCTGACTGTGTGTGTGGTGTGTATCCCCTGACTGTGTGTGGTGTGTGTCCCCTGACTGTGTGTGTGGTGTGTGTCTCCCCTGACTGTGTGTGTGGTGTGTGTCTCCCCTGACTGTGTGTGTGGTGTGTGTCCCCTGACTGTGTGTGTGGTGTGTGTCTCCCCTGACTGTGTGTGATGTGTGTCTCCCCTGACTGTGTGTGTGGTGTGTGTCTCCACTGACTGTGTGTGTGGTGTGTGTGTCCCCTGACTGTGTGTGTGGTGTGTGTCTCTCCTGACTGTGTGTGGTGTGTGTCTCCCCTGACTGTGTGTGTGGTGTGTGTCTCCCCTGACTGTGTGTGGTGTGTGTCTCCCCTGACTGTGTGTGGTGTGTGTCTCCCCTGACTGTGTGTGGTGTGTGTCTCCCCTGACTGTGTGTGGTGTGTGTCTCCCCTGACTGTGTGTGTGGTGTGTGTCTCCCCTGACTGTGTGTGGTGTGTGTCCCCTGACTGTGTGTGTGGTGTGTGTCTCCCCTGACTGTGTGTGGTGTGTGTGTCCCCTGACTGTGTGTGTGGTGTGTGTCTCCCCTGACTGTGTGTGGTGTGTGTCCCCTGACTGTGTGTGTGGTGTGTGTCTCCCCTGACTGTGTGTGGTGTGTGTCCCCTGACTGTGTGTGTGGTGTGTGTCTCCCCTGACTGTGTGTGTGGTGTGTGTCTCCCCTGACTGTGTATGTGGTGTGTGTCTCCCCTGACTGTGTGTGTGGTGTGTGTGTCCCCTGACTGTGTGTGTGGTGTGTGTCTCCCCTGACTGTGTGTGGTGTGTGTGTCCCCTGACTGTGTGTGGTGTGTGTCCCCTGACTGTGTGTGGTGTGTGTCCCCTGACTGTGTGTGTGGTGTGTGTCTCCCCTGACTGTGTGTGGTGTGTGTGTCCCCTGACTGTGTGTGTGGTGTGTGTCTCCCCTGACTGTGTGTGGTGTGTGTGTCCCCTGACTGTGTGTGGTGTGTGTCTCCCCTGACTGTGTGTGGTGTGTGTGTCCCCTGACTGTGTGTGGTGTGTGTCTCCCCTGACTGTGTGTGGTGTGTGTGTCCCCTGACTGTGTGTGGTGTGTGTCTCCCCTGACTGTGTGTGTGGTGTGTGTGTCCCCTGACTGTGTGTGGTGTGTGTGTCCCCTGACTGTGTGTGTGGTGTGTGTCCCCGGACTGTGTGTGGTGTGTGTCCCCTGACTGTGTGTGTGGTGTGTGTCTCCCCTGACTGTGTGTGTGGTGTGTGTCTCCCCTGACTGTGTGTGTGGTGTGTGTCTCCACTGACTGTGTGTGTGGTGTGTGTCTCCACTGACTGTGTGTGTGGTGTGTGTCTCCCCTGACTGTGTGTGTGGTGTGTGTCTCCCCTGACTGTGTGTGGTGTGTGTCTCCCCTGACTGTGTGGGTGGTGTGTGTGTCCCCTGACTGTGTGTGTGGTGTGTGTCCCCTGACTGTGTGTGTGGTGTGTGTCTCCCCTGACTGTGTGTGGTGTGTGTCTCCCCTGACTGTGTGTGGTGTGTGTCCCCTGACTGTGTGTGGTGTGTGTCTTCCCTGACTGTGTGTGTGGTGTGTGTCTCCCCTGACTGTGTGTGTGGTGTGTGTCTCCCCTGACTGTGTGTGGTGTGTGTCTCCCCTGACTGTGTGTAGTGTGGGTCTCCCCTGACTGTGTGTGGTGTGTGTGTCCCCTGACTGTGTGTGGTGTGTGTCTCCCCTGACTGTGTGTGGTGTGTGTCCCCTGACTGTGTGTGGTGTGTGTCTTCCCTGACTGTGTGTGTGGTGTGTGTCTCCCCTGACTGTGTGTGTGGTGTGTGTCTCCCCTGACTGTGTGTGTGGTGTGTGTCCCCTGACTGTGTGTGTGGTGTGTTTCTCCCCTGACTGTGTGTGGTGTGTGTCTCCCCTGACTGTGTGTGGTGTGTGTCCCCTGACTGTGTGTGGTGTGTGTCTTCCCTGACTGTGTGTGTGGTGTGTGTCTCCCCTGTCTGTGTGCGTTGTGTGTGTCTCCCGTGTGTGTGTGTGGTGTGTGTCTCCCCTGACTGTGTGTAGTGTGTGTCTCCCCTGACTTTGTGTGTGGTGTGTGTCCCCTGACTGTGTGTGTGGTGTGTGTCTCCCCTGACTGTGTGTGGTGTGTGTCCCCTGACTGTGTGTGGTGTGTGTCTCCCCTGATTGTGTGTGTGGTGTGTGTCTCCCCTGACTGTGTGTGGTGTGTGTGTCCCCTGACTGTGTGTGGTGTGTGACTCCCCTGACTGTGTGTGGTGTGTGTCTCCCCTGACTGTGTGTGGTGTGTGTCTCCCCTGACTGTGTGTGTGGTGTGTGTCTCCCCTGACTGTGTGTGGTGTGTGTCTCCCCTGACTGTGTGTGTGGTGTGTGTCTCCCCTGACTGTGTGTGGTGTGTGTGTCCCCTGACTGTGTGTGTGGTGTGTGTCTCCCCTGACTGTGTGTGTGGTGTGTGTCTCCCCTGACTGTGTGTGTGGTGTGTCTCTCCCCTGACTGTGTGTGTGGTGTGTGTCTCCCCTGATTGTGTGTGTGGTGTGTGTCTCCCCTGACTGTGTGTGTGGTGTGTGTCTCCCCTGACTGTGTGTGTGGTGTGTGTCTCCCCTGACTGTGTGTGGTGTGTGTGTCCCCTGACTGTGTGTGTGGTGTGTGTCTCCCCTGACTGTGTGTGGTGTGTGTGTCCCCTGACTGTGTGTGGTGTGTGTCCCCTGACTGTGTGTGTGGTGTGTGTCTCCCCTGACTGTGTGTGGTGTGTGTCTCCCCTGACTGTGTGTGTGGTGTGTGTCTCCCCTGACTGTGTGTGTGGTGTGTGTCCCCTGACTGTGTGTGTGGTGTGTGTCTCCCTTGACTGTGTGTGTGGTGTGTGTCTCCACTGACTGTGTGTGGTGTGTGTCTCCCCTGACTGTGTGTGGTGTGTGTCTCCCCTGACTGTGTGTGGTGTGTGTCTCCCCTGACTGTGTGTGGTGTGTGTCTCCCCTGACTGTGTGTGTGGTGTGTGTCTCCCCTGACTGTGTGTGTGTCCCCTGACTGTGTGTGTGGTGTGTGTCTCCCCTGACTGTGTGTGGTGTGTGTCTCCCCTGACTGTGTGTGTGGTGTGTGTCTCCCCTGACTGTGTGTGGTGTGTGTCTCCCCTGACTGTGTGTGGTGTGTGTCTCCCCTGACTGTGTGGTGTGTGTGTCCCCTGACTGTGTGTGTGGTGTGTGTCTCCCCTGACTGTGTGTGGTGTGTGTCTCCCCTGACTGTGTGTGGTGTGTGTCTCCCCTGACTGTGTGTGTGGTGTGTGTCTCCCCTGACTGTGTGTGGTGTGTGTCTCCCCTGACTGTGTGTGGTGTGTGTCTCCCCTGACTGTGTGTGTGGTGTATGTCTCCCCTGACTGTGTGTGGTGTGTGTCTCCCCTGACTGTGTGTGTGTTGTGTGTGTCCCCTGTCTGGGTGGTGTGTGTGTCCCCTGACTGTGTGTGTGGTGTGTGTGTCCCCTGACTGTGTGGTGTGTGTGTCCCCTGACTGTGTGTGTGGTGTGTGTCTCCCCTGACTGTGTGTGGTGTGTGTGTCCCCTGACTGTGTGTGTGGTGTGTGTGTCCCCTGACTGTATATGGTGTGTGTCTCGCCTGACTGTGTGTGTGGTGTGTGTCACCTGACTGTGTGTGTGGTGTGTGTCTCCCCTCACTGTGTGTGGTGTGTGTCCCCTGACTGTGTGTGTGGTGTGTGTCTCCCCTGACTGTGTGTGGTGTGTGACTCCCCTGACTGTGTGTGTGGTGTGTGTCCCCTGACTGTGTGGTGTGTGTGTCCCCTGACTGTGTGTATGGTGTGTGTGTCCCCTGACTGTATGTGGTGTGTGTCTCCCCTGACTGTGTGTGTGGTGTGTGTCCCCTGACTGTGTGTGTGGTGTGTGTGTCCCCTGACTGTGTGTGTGGTGTGTGTGTCCCCTGACTGTGTGTGGTGTGTGTCCCCTGACTGTGTGTGGTGTGTGTGTCTCCCCTGACTGTGTGTGGTGTGTGTCTCCCCTGACTGTGTGTGTGGTGTGTGTCCCCTGACTGTGTGGTGTGTGTCTCCCCTGACTGTGTGGTGTGTGTGTCCCCTGACTGTGTGTGTGGTGTGTGTGTCCCCTGACTGTGTGTGTGGTGTGTGTCTCCCCTGACTGTGTGTGTGGTGTGTGTGTCCCCTGACTCTGTGGTGTGTGTGTCCCCTGACTGTGTGTGTGGTGTGTGTGTCCCCTGACTGTGTGTGTGGTGTGTGTCCCCTGACTGTGTGTGTGGTGTGTGTGTCTCCCCTGACTGTGTGTGGTGTGTGTGTCCCCTGACTGTATGTGGTGTGTGTCTCCCCTGACTGTGTGTGTGGTGTGTGTCTCCACTGACTGTGTGTGTGTGGTGTGTGTCCCCTGACTGTGTGTGTGGTGTGTGTCTCCCCTGACTGTGTGTGGTTTGTGTCTCCCCTGACTGTGTGTGGTGTGTGTCTCCCCTGACTGTGTGTGGTGTGTGTCTCCCCTGACTGTGTGTGGTGTGTGTCTCCCCTGACTGTGTGTGTGGTGTGTGTCTCCCTTGACTGTGTGTGTGGTGTGTGTCCCCTGACTGTGTGTGTGGTGTGTGTCTCCCCTGACTGTGTGTGTGGTGTGTGTCTCCCTTGACTGTGTGTGTGGTGTGTGTCTCTTCTGACTGTGTGTGGTGTGTGTCTGCCCTGAGTGTGTGTGTGGTGTGTGTCTCCTCTGACTGTGTGTGGTGTGTGTGTCCCCTGACTGTGTGTGGTGTGTGTCTCCCCTGACTGTGTGTGGTGTGGGTGTCCCCTGACTGTGTGTGGTGTGTGTCTCCCCTGACTGTGTGTGGTGTGTGTGTCCCCTGACTGTGTGTGGTGTGTGTGTCCCCTGACTGTGTGTGGTGTGTGTCTCCCCTGACTGTTTGTGTGGTGTGTGTCTCCTCTGACTGTGTGTGGTGTGTGTCTCCCCTGACTGTGTGTGGTGTGTGTGTCCCCTGACTGTGTGTGTGGTGTGTGTCTCCCCTGACTGGGTGTGTGGTGTGTGTCCCCTGACTGTGTGTGTGGTGTGTGTCTCCCCTGACTGTGTGTGGTGTGTGTGTCCCCTGACTGTGTGTGGTGTGTGTCTCCCCTGACTGTGTGTGTGGTGTGTGTCTCCCCTGACTGTGTGTGGTGTGTGTGTCCCCTGACTGTATGTGGTGTGTGTCTCCCCTGACTGTGTGTGTGGTGTGTGTCTCCCCTGACTGTGTGTGTGGTGTGTGTCTCCCCTGACTGTGTGTGGTGTGTGTGTCCCCTGACTGTATGTGGTATGTGTCTCCCCTGACTGTGTGTGTGGTGTTTGTCTCCCCTGACTGTGTGTGTGGTGTGTGTCTCCCCTGACTGTGTGTGGTGTGTGTCTCCCCTGACTGTGTGTGTGGTGTGTGTCTCCCCTGACTGTGTGTGTGGTGTGTGTGTCCCCTGACTGTGTGTGGTGTGTGTGTCCCCTGACTGTGTGTGGTGTGTGTGTCCCCTGACTGTGTGTGGTGTGTGTGTCCCCTGACTGTGTGTGGTGTGTGTCTCCCCTGACTGTGTGTGTGGTGTGTGTCTCCCCTGACTGTGTTTGTGGTGTGTGTCTCCCCTGACTGTGTGTGTGGTGTGTGTCCCCTGACTGTGTGTGTGGTGTGTGTGTGTCCCCTGACTGTGTGTGGTGTGTGTCTCCCCTGACTGTGTGTGGTGTGTGTCTCCCCTGACTGTGTGTGGTGTGTGTCTCCCCTGACTGTGTGTGTGGTGTGTGTCTCCCCTGACTGTGTGTGTGGTGTGTGTCTCCCCTGACTGTGTGTGGTGTGTGTCTCCCCTGACTGTGTGTGTGGTGTGTGTCTCCCCTGACTGTGTGTGTGGTGTGTGTCTCCCCTGACTGTGTGTGTGGTGTGTGTCTCCCCTGACTGTGTGTGTGGTGTGTGTGTCCCCTGACTGTGTGTGGTGTGTGTGTCCCCTGACTGTGTGTGGTGTGTGTCTCCCCTGACTGTGTGTGTGGTGTGTGTCTCCCCTGACTGTGTGTGTGGTGTGTGTCTCCCCTGACTGTGTGTGTGGTGTGTGTCCCCTGACTGTGTGTGTGGTGTGTGTGTCCCCTGACTGTGTGTGGTGTGTGTCTCCCCTGACTGTGTGTGTGGTGTGTGTCTCCCCTGACTGTGTGTGGTGTGTGTGTCTCCCCTGACTGTGTGTGGTGTGTGTCTCCCCTGACTGTGTGTGTGGTGTGTGTCTCCCCTGACTGTGTGTGTGGTGTGTGTGTCCCCTGACTGTGTGTGGTGTGTGTGTCCCCTGACTGTGTGTGTGGTGTGTGTCTCCCCTGACTGTGTGTGTGGTGTGTGTCTCCCCTGACTGTGTGTGTGGTGTGTGTCTCCCCTGACTGTGTGTGTGGTGTGTGTCTCCCCTGACTGTGTGTGGTGTGTGTCTCCCCTGACTGTGTGTGTGGTGTGTGTCTCCCCTGACTGTGTGTGTGGTGTGTGTCTCCCCTGACTGTGTGTGTGGTGTGTGTCTCCACTGACTGTGTGTGGTGTGTGTCTCCCCTGACTGTGTGTGGTGTGTGTCTCCCCTGACTGTGTGTGGTGTGTCTCCCCTGACTGTGTGTGTGGTGTGTGTCTCCCCTGACTGTGTGTGTGGTGTGTGTCTCCACTGACTGTGTGTGGTGTGTGTCTCCCCTGACTGTGTGTGGTGTGTGTCTCCCCTGACTGTGTGTGGTGTGTGTCTCCCCTGACTGTGTGTGTGGTGTGTGTCTCCCCTGACTGTGTGTGGTGTGTGTCTCCCCTGACTGTGTGTGTGGTGTGTGTCTCCCCTGACTGTGTGTGGTGTGTGTGTCTCCCCTGACTGTGTGTGGTGTGTGTCTCCCCTGACTGTGTGTGTGGTGTGTCTCTCCCCTGACTGTGTGTGTGGTGTGTGTCTCTCCCCTGACTGTGTGTGTGGTGTGTCTCTCCCCTGACTGTGTGTGGTGTGTGTCTCCCCTGACTGTGTGTGTGGTGTGTCTCTCCCCTGACTGTGTGTGTGGTGTGTGTCTCCCCTGACTGTGTGTGTGGTGTGTGTGTCCCCTGACTGTGTGTGGTGTGTGTCTCCCCTGACTGTGTGTGGTGTGTGTCCCCTGACTGTGTGTGTGGTGTGTGTGTCCCCTGACTGTGTGTGTCTCCCCTGACTTTGTGTGTGGTGTGTGTCTCCCCTGACTGTGTGTGGTGTGTCTCTCCCCTGACTGTGTGTGTGGTGTGTGTCTCCCCTGACTGTGTGTGGTGTGTCTCTCCTGACTGTGTGTGGTGTGTGTCTCCCCTGACTGTGTGTGTGGTGTGTGTCTCCCCTGACTGTGTGTGTGGTGTGTGTCTCCCCTGACTGTGTGTGTGTGGTGTGTGTCTCCCCTGCCTGTGTGTGTGGTGTGTGTCTCTCCTGACTGTGTGTGGTGTGTCTCCCCTGACTGTGTGTGGTGTGTGTCTCCCCTGACTGTGTGTGGTGTGTGTCTCCCCTGACTGTGTGTGGTGTGTGTCTCCCCTGACTGTGTGTGTGGTGTGTGTCTCCCCTGACTGTGTGTGTGGTGTGTGTCTCCCCTGACTGTGTGTGTGGTGTGTGTCTCCCCTGACTGTGTGTGTGGTGTGTGTCTCCCCTGACTGTGTGTGGTGTGTGTGTCTCCCCTGACTGTGTGTGTGGTGTGTGTCTCCCCTGACTGTGTGTGTGGTGTGTGTCTCCCCTGACTGTGTGTGTGGTGTGTGTCTCCCCTGACTGTGTGTGTGGTGTGTGTCTCCCCTGACTGTGTGTGGTGTGTGTCTCCCCTGACTGTGTGTGGTGTGTGTCTCCCCTGACTGTGTGTGGTGTGTGTCTCCCCTGACTGTGTGTGTGGTGTGTGTCTCCCCTGACTGTGTGTGTGGTGTGTGTCTCCCCTGACTGTGTGTGGTGTGTGTCCCCTGACTGTGTGTGGTGTGTGTCTCCCCTGACTGTGTGTGTGGTGTGTGTCTCCCCTGACTGTGTGGTGTGTGTCTCCCCTGACTGTGTGTGTGGTGTGTGTCTCCCCTGACTGTGTGTGTGGTGTGTGTCTCCACTGACTGTGTGTGGTGTGTGTCCCCTGACTGTGTGTGGTGTGTGTCTCCCCTGACTGTGTGTGGTGTGTGTCTCCCCTGACTGTGTGGTGTGTGTCTCCACTGACTGTGTGTGTGGTGTGTGTCTCCCCTGACTGTGTGTGGTGTGTGTGTCTCCCCTGACTGTGTGTGTGGTGTGTGTCTCCCCTGACTGTGTGGTGTGTCTCTCCCCTGACTGTGTGTGTGGTGTGTGTCTCCCCTGACTGTGTGTGGTGTGTGTCCCCTGACTGTGTGTGTGGTGTGTGTCTCCCCTGACTGTGTGTGGTGTGTGTCTCCCCTGACTTTGTGTGTGGTGTGTGTCTCCCCTGACTGTGTGTGTCTCCACTTACTGTGTGTGTGGTGTGTGTCTCCCCTGACTGTGTGTGGTGTGTGTCTCCTCTGACTGTGTGTGGTGTGTCTGCAGGACCTGAAGGAGCTCGTGGAGAAGATGGACAAGAACGAGCGGAAGCTGAAGAAGCAGTTGAGGATCTACATGAAGAAGGTGCAGGAGCTGGAAGGTGAGCTGAGTGGGGCTGGAACAGGGATCCCTGAGAAACAGGAGAATAGTGAAGATGTTGGGTGTGAGTGGTGTGATGTAAGCTCTCTGTAGCTGTGTGAATTAGAGTTTTTGCTGAAGTCTCGCTCCTCCTGCTGCAGTGTCACAAGCAGCCCAGCAAGCCAGCAGGGCGCGACCTGAGCTGACCCGACAGGTGACCGTCCAGCGTAAGGAGAAGGACTTTGAGGGCATGCTGGAGTACGACAAGGAGGACGAGCAGCTGCTGGTGCGGTGCA
This sequence comes from Gymnothorax reevesii, assembly GCA_029721435.1. NCBI lineage: Eukaryota > Metazoa > Chordata > Actinopteri > Anguilliformes > Muraenidae > Gymnothorax > Gymnothorax reevesii. The sequence continues at coordinate 16,399,098 of CM056583.1, read as the reverse complement.
TGGTGACAGGTGTGTCCCAGTGTTTCTCATTGCACTGTGTCCCGATGTCTCTCCCTGCACTGTGTCCCAGTGACTCTCTCTGTACTGTGTCCCACTTTCTGTCACTGCACTGTGTCCCAGTGTCTTTCACTGTACTGTGTCTGTGTCTCTCACGGTATTGTGTCCCAATGTCTCTCATGGTTTTGTGTCCAAGTGTCTTGCACTGTACTGAGGCCTAGTGTCTCTCACTGCACCGTGTCCCAGTATCTCTCACTGCACTCTGTCCCATTCTCTCTCACTGCACCGTGTCTCTCACTGTACTGTGTCCCAGTCTTTCTTACTGCACTGTGTCCCAGTGTCTCTCTCGGCACTTTGTCCCACTGTCTCTCAATGTACTGTATCTCAGTGTCTCTCCCTGCTCTGTGTCCCAGGGTCTCTCACTGCACTGTGTTCCAGGGTCTCTCACTGCACTGTGTCCCAGTCTCTCTCACTGCACTGTGTCCCTGTCTCTTTCACTGCACTGTGTCCCATTGTCTCTCACTGCACTTAGTCCCAGGGTCTCTCACTGCAGTGTTTCCCAGGGTCTCTTTATGCAGTGTGTCTCTGGGTCTCCCACTGCACTGTGTCCCGGTGTCTCTCACTGCACTGTGTCCGAGGGTCTCTCAATGCACTGTGTCTCGGTGTCTCTCACTGCTCTGTGTCCCAGTGTGTCTCACTGTTTTGTGTCCCAGGGTCTCTCACTGCACTGTGTCCCGGTGTCTCTCACTGCACTGTGTCCCGGTGTCTCTCACTGCACTGTGTCCAGGTGTCTCACTGCACTGTGTCCGAGGGTCTCTCACTGCTCTGTGTCCCGGTGTGTCTCACTGCTCTGTGTCCCAGTATCTCTCACTGTTCTGTGTCCCAGGGTCTCTCACTGCACTGTGTCCCAGGGTCTCTCACTGCACTGTGTCCCAGGGTCTCTCACTGCACTGTGTCCCGGTGTCTCTCACTGCACTGTGTCCCGGGGTCTCTCACTGCACTGTGTCCAAGGGTCTCTCACTGCTCTGTGTCCCAGGGTCTCTCACTGCGCTGTGTCCCAGTATCTCTCACTGCGATATGTTCCAGGGTTTCTCACTGCACTGTGTCCCGGTGTCTCCCATTGCACTGTGTCCAAGTTTCTCTCACTGCACTCTGTCCCAATCCCTCGCTCTGTTCTGTGTCCCAGTGTCTCTCACTATACTGTCTCCCAGTGTCTCTCACTGTACTGTTTCCCAGTGACTCTCTCTGTACTGTGTCCCAGTGTCTCTCACTGCGCTGCGTCCCGGGGTCTCTCACTGCAATGTGTCCCGGGGTTTCTCACTGTTCTTTGTCCCAGTGTCTCTCACTGCTCTGTCCCAGTGTCTGTCAGTGCACTGTGTCCCGGGGTCTCTCACTGCACTGTGTCCCATGGTCTCTCACTGCACTGTGTCCGAGGTTCTCTCACTGCTCTGTGTCCCAGTGTGTCTCACTGCTCTGTGTCCCAGTTTCTCTAACTGTTCTGTGTCCCAGGGTCTCTCACTGCACTGTGTCCTAGGGTTTCTCACTGCACTGTGTCCTGGGGTCTCTCACTGCACTGTGTCCGAGGGGGCTGTCACTGCACTGTGTCCGAGGCTCTCTCACTGCACTGTGTCCCGGTGTCTCTCACTGCTCTGTGTCCCAGTGTGTCTCACTGCTCTGTGTCCCAGTGTCTCTAACTGTTCTGTGTCCCAGGGTCTTTCACTGCACTGTGTCCTAGGGTTTCTCACTGCACTGTGTCCTGGGGTCTCTCACTGCACTGTGTCCGAGGGGGCTGTCACTGCACTGTGTCCCAGGGTCTCTCACTGCACTGTGTCTCGGTGTCTCTCACTGCACTGTGTCCTGGGGTCTCTCACTGCACTGTGTCCTAGTCTTTCTTACTGCACTGTGTTCCAGTGTCTCTCACTGCACTGTGTCCCAGGGTCTCTCACTGCACTTAGTCCCAAGGTCTCTCACTGCACTGTGTCCCAGGGTCTCTCACTGCACTGTGTCTCGGTTTCTCTCACTGCACTGTGTCCTGGGGTCTCTCACTGCACTGTGTCCGAGGGGGCTGTCACTGCACTGTGTCCGAGGCTCTCTCACTGCACTGTGTCCGAGGCTCTCTCACTGCACTGTGTCCCGGTGTCACTCACTGCTCTGTGTCCCAGTGTGTCTCACTGCTCTGTGTCCCAGTGTCTCTAACTGTTCTGTGTCCCAGGGTCTTTCACTGCACTGTGTCCTAGGGTTTCTCACTGCACTGTGTCCTGGGGTCTCTCACTGCACTGTGTCCGAGGGGGCTGTCACTGCACTGTGTTCTAGGGTTTCTCACTGCACTGTGTCCCAGGGTCTCTCACTGCACTGTGTCTCGGTGTCTCTCACTGCACTGTGTCTCGGTGTCTCTCACTGCACTGTGTCCTGGGGTCTCTCACTGCACTGTGTCCTAGTCTTTCTTACTGCACTGTGTTCCAGTGTCTCTCACTGCACTGTGTCCCAGGGTCTCTCACTGCACTTAGTCCCAGGGTCTCTCACTGCAGTGTGTCCCAGGGTCTCTCACTGCAGTGTGTCCCAGGGTCTCTCACTGTACTGTGTCCTAGTCGTTCTTACTGCTCTGTGTCCCAGGGTCTCTCACTGCACTGTGTCCTAGGGTTTCTCACTGTACTGTGTCCCAGGGTCTCTCACTGCACTGTGTCCCGGTGTCTCTCACTGCACTGTGTCCCAGTGTGTCTCACTGCACTGTGTCACAGTGTGTCTCACTGCGCTGTGTCCCGGTGTCTCTCACTGTACTGTGTCCTCAGGTGTCTTACTGCACTGTGTCTCGGTGTCTCTTACTGTACTGTGTCCTAGTCGTTCTTACTGCACTGTGTCCCAGTGTCTCTCACTGTACTGTGTCCCCGGATCTCTTACTGCACTGTATCCCAGTGTCTCTCTCTCTGTACTGTGTTCCAGTGTCTCTGTCTCTCTGTACTGTGTCCCAGTGTTTCTCTCTGTACTGTGTCGCAGTTTCTGTCACTGTACTGTGTCCCAGTGTCTCTCACGGTATTGTGTCCCAGGGTCTCTCACTGCTCTGTGTCCCAGGGTCTCTCACTGCACTGTGTCCATGTGTCTCTTACTGCACTGTGTCCCACTGTCTCTCTCTCTGTACTGTCGCAGTTTCTGTCACTGTACTGTGTCCCAGTGTCTCTCACGGTATTGTGTCCCAGGGTCTCTCACTGCTCTGTGTCCCAGGGTCTCTCACTGCACTGTGTCCCGGTGTCTCTCATTGCACTATGTCCCAGTTTCTCTCACTGCACTCTGTCCTAATGTCTTGCTCTATTCTGTGTCACAGTGTCTCTCACTATACTGTCTCCCAGTGTCTCTCACTGTACTGTTTCCCAGTGACTCTCTCTGTACTGTGTCCCACTTTCTGTCGCTGCACTGTGTCCCAGGGTCTCTCACTGTTATGTGTCCCGGGTCTCTCACGGCACTGTGTCTCAGTCTATCTCACTGCTCTGTGTCCCATGGTTTCTCACTGCTCTGTGTCCCAGGGTCTCTCGCTGCAATGTGTCTCGGTGTCTCTCACTGCACTGTGTCTCGGGGTCTCTCACTGTTTTTTTGTCCCAGTGTCTCTCACTGCTCTGTTCCCGTGTCTCTCATTGCACTGTGTCCCAGGGTCTCTCAATGCACTGTGTCCCGCTGTCTCTCAATGCACTGTGTCCCGGGATCTCTCACTGTTCTTTGTCCCAGTGTCTTTCACTGCTCTGTCCCAGTGTCTCTCAATGCACTGTGTCCCAGGGTCTCTCACTGCACTGTGTCCCGCTGTCTCTCACTGCACTGTGTCCCAGTGTGTCTCACTGCTCTGTGTCCCAGGGTCTCTCACTGCACTGTATCCCAGGGTCTCTCACTGCACTGTGTCCTAGTCTTTCTTACTGCACTGTGTCCCAGTGTCTCTCACTGTACTGTGTCCCGGTGTCTCTCACTGCACTGTGTCCCAGTGTGTGTCACTACTCTGTGTCCCAGTGTCTCTCACTGTACTGTGTCCCTGGATCTCTTACTCCACTGTGTCCCAGTGTCTCTCACTGCACTGTGTCCCAGTGTCTCTCTCTGTACTGTGTCGCAGTTTCTGTCACTGCACTGTGTCCCAGTGTCTTTCACTGTACTGCGTCCCAGTGTCTCTCACGGTATTGTGTCCCATTGTCTTTCTTTGTGCTGTGTCCTAGTGTCTCTCACTGCACTGTGTCCCAGTGTCTCTCATTGCACCGTTTCCCAGGTTCTCTCACTGCACTCTGTCCCATTGTCTCCTACTGCACCGTGTCTCTCACTCTACTGTGTCCCAGGGTCTCTCACTGCACTGTGTCCCAGGGTCTCTCACTGCACTGTGTCCCAGTGTCTCTCACTGCACTGTGTCCCAGTGTCTCTTACTGCACTGTGTCCCAGTGTCTCTTACTGCACTGTGTCCCACTCTCTGTACTGTGTCCCAATTTCTGTCACTGCACTGTGTCCCAGTCACTCTCACTGCACTGTGTCCCAGTGTCTCTCATTGCACCGTTTCCCAGGTTCTCTCACTGCACTCTGTCCCATTGTCTCCTACTGCACCGTGTCTCTCACTCTACTGTGTCCCAGTCTTTCTTACTGCACTGTGTCCCAGGGTCTCTCACTGCACTGTGTCCCAGTGTCTCTTACTGCACTGTGTCCCACTCTCTGTACTGTGTCCCAGTTTCTGTCACTGCACTGTGTCCCAGTCACTCTCACTGCGCAGTTTCCCAGTGTCTCTGACTGTGCTGTTTCCCAGTGTCTCTCACTGCGCTGTGTCCCAGTGTCTCTCACTGCGCTTTCTCCCAGTGTCTCTCACTGCACTGTGTCCCAGGGTCTCTCACTGCTTTGTGTCTCAGTGTCTCTCACTGCTTTGTGTCTTGGTGTCTCTCACTGCACTGTGTCACAGTCTCTCTCACTGCACTGTGTCGCAGTGTTTCTCACTGCACTCTGTCCCAGTGTCTCTCACTGCACTGTGGGATCCTTTCTCACTGGCACTTAATATGCTCTACAAATACTACAGGAACAAGAAGACTCTGTCAGCCATTCCCCCCCCCCCCCCCCCCCCACACTTTGATATCCCATTTTCAGACGAAATCAAAAAATACCTTTATCAGTAGGTTAGTGATCAATATGAAATATTATGTACAGTTGTTTAAAGAAAAAAAAACTTGTCACTCTGTATCTGGACGGATGGACATAAAGGCAAGTTTCCATTGCACTATCCCCTGCCCCAGTTCATCGCTGGGATTAATAAATATATAAAAATGATGTCATTATACAGATACTCAAAATGCCAAGATAGAAAAATATTGTATTTTATTAATGCTCTAAAGGAAACGACCAAAATCTTACTCTGATGTCCCCCCATTTCTCTCTCTCTCTCTCTCTCTCTCTCTCAGATATGAAGCCCGACTCGGTGTCGGCCACAGTTCCCTGTCTCCCTGCTTACATCCTGTTCATGTGTATCCGCCATGCTGACTACATAAATGATGACATGAAGGTCCACTCGCTGCTCACAGCCACCATCAACGCCATCAAGAAGGTTCTCAAGGTACTGAGCGTCTGTAATATGATCATCTGTGAGACGTGCTGTGAGTGTTTGATGGTGAGGATCTTTGATGTGTGATAACAGACCTGTCTGTGAGCTGTGTGTGATAACAGACCTGTCTGTGAGCTGTGTGTGATAACAGACCTGTCTGTGAGCTGTGTGATAACTGACTTGCCTGTGAGCTGTGTGTGATAACAGACCTTTCTGTGAGCTGTCTGTGAGCTGTGTGTGATAACTGACCTGTCTGAGAGCTGTGTGTGATAACAGACCTGTCTGAGAGCTGTGTGTGATAACAGACCTTTCGGTGAGCTGTGTGTGATAACTGACTTGTCTATGAGCTGTGTGTGATAACAGACCTGTCTGTGAGCTGTGTGTGATAACAGACCTGTCTGAGAGCTGTGTGTGATAACTGAGCTGTGTGTGATAACTGACCTGTCTGTGAGCTGTGTGTGATAACTGAGCTGTGTGTGATAACTGACCTGTCTGTGAGCTGTGTGTGATAACTGACCTGTCTGAGAGCTGTGTGTGATAACAGACCTGTCTGAGAGCTGTGTGTGATAACTGACTTGTCTATGAGCTGTGTGTGATAACAGACCTGTCTGTGAGCTGTGTGTGATAACAGACCTGTCTGAGAGCTGTGTGTGATAGCAGACCTGTCTGAGAGCTGTGTGTGATAGCAGACCTGTCTGAGAGCTGTGTGTGATAACTGACTTGTCTGTGAGCTGTGTGTGATAACTGACCTGTCTGTGAGCTGTGTGTGATAACTGACCTGTCTGTGAGCTGTGTGTGATAACTGACCGGTCTGTGAGCTGTGTGATAACTGACCTGTCTGTGATAACTGACCTGTCTGTGAGCTGTGTGTGATAACTGACCTGTCTGTGAGCTGTGTGTGATAACTGACCTGTCTGTGAGCTGTGTGTGATAACTGACCTGTCTGTGAGCTGTGTGTGATAACTGACCTGTCTGTGAGCTGTGTGTGATAACTGACCTGTCTGTGAGCTGTGTGTGGTAACTGACCTGTCTGTGAGCTGTGTGTGATAACTGACCTGTCTGTGAGCTGTGTGTGATAACTGACCTGTCTGTGAGCTGTGTGTGAGAACTGACCTGACTGTGAGCTGTGTGTGATAACTGACCTGTCTGTGAGCTGTGTGTGATAACTGACCTGTCTGTGAGCTGTGATAACTGACCTGTCTGTGAGCTGTGTGTGATAACTGACTTGTCTATGAGCTGTGTGTGATAACAGACCTGTCTGTGAGCTGTGTGTGATAACAGACCTGTCTGAGAGCTGTGTGTGATAACAGACCTGTCTGAGAGCTGTGTGTGATAACTGACTTGTCTGTGAGCTGTGTGTGATAACTGACCTGTCTGTGAGCTGTGTGTGATAACTGACCTGTCTGTGAGCTGTGTGTGATAACTGACCTGTCTGTGAGCTGTGTGTGGTAACTGACCTGTCTGAGAGCTGTGTGTGATAACTGACCTGTCTGTGTGCTGTGTGTGATAACTGACCTGTCTGTGAGCTGTGTGCTAACGGCTCTGCTTCTCCCCCTCTGCAGAGGCACAATAATGACTTTGAGATGACATCATTCTGGCTGGCCAACACCAGCAGGCTCCTACACTGCCTTAAGCAATACAGCGGCGATGATGTAAGACACAGCATCACACACACGCACACACATGCGCAGATGATTACTGCATGGATTCTTCTGGATAAATATAGACTAAGTAACTGTGTTTGGATTTGATGCTTGCACTGGAGAGTTTGGGTTGGCCTTGGTGTGATTCTCGGCCCTGGTGCCTCACGTTGAGCGGAGAGAGATATTCTCTATGGGAAACTGTTCTCTGGTCTCAGTTTCTGGTTGATCTTTTCGGTTTCTCGGTCTGTCAGGCATTCATGACTCAGAACACAGCCAAGCAGAATGAGCACAGTCTGAAGAACTTCGACCTGGCGGAGTACCGGCAGGTTCTGAGCGACCTGTCCATACAGATCTACCAGCAGCTGATCCGTGTGACCGAGAGCATCCTGCAGCCTATGATCGGTGAGATCTTACTCTCCTCGATCTGCACCTGTCACTTATGTAACATGTTTTTAGATTTAACTGCCCTCCTGAGCCTCTCTGGTGGGTCATGACCTGCGATCGCCAAGGTCAATCAAGTTCCAAAATGTATGAGAATCCAATAGAATAATGTTTACTCAGTTTAGACTCTGACACTGCATCTCGGACTTGAATCCTCGATAGCTGCTGGGTCTGGTGTGTGCCTGGTCTTGATACTGTGTAATTTCAGTCACATATTAGCCTCAGAGTCCAAACACCCCGTTTCCAAGGCCTTAACTGGCTTCTGATTTACAGGAAAACCTTAACACCAGCGCTGACTACAGTCCTTTAAGATCCCTGTTTACAGTGCAACAGAAGGGCCAACACTGGGCCATCGACCCCCAATGGCTGCCACATCAGGAAAAACTCTCATTGAGATGGAATCTTAGGAGGTTCGAGTTGAACCCTTTTTTTTTAATTTTTTTTTTTATTTTCTCATTTCCAATCCCACCCAAATACGGAATGTCCAGTAAAGGGTGCTTGTACACGACCCAAGCTGCCATCTTGGAAGAGCTTAGACAGTCTGTGGTTCTCTTCCAAAACTCGTGCCTGTCAGCCTCCACTTCTTCACGCTCGCAGCTTCAATGCGAGAGTGGAGGGAACCTGAATATGTGGTCATTAAGAATGTTACTAACCAGCACATGGATGACCAGCAGGAGGTGCTTGAGCAGTGAATATTGCTGACCCTGACGAACTGTGTCCCTCACATATCCCTGAGCAGCGCAAAGCCAGTTGTGCTGTGCACTCAAACAGCTGCTGGCCGCAGTTGCACAGTGCGGTGTGGTGCCTCACAGAGTGAAGAGAAGCCAACCCAGCGGCCAAACTCAAACCCTGGTTATTATGTGCAACTGTGGCTTTGTCCTGAGGCACGTTGTGCTTGTCACATATGCAGCAGTGTCAGCCATTTTGGAGAGGATTAGGGTGAGTGTTGATACAGGCTGTTATGACTTTGCACTGAAGCAGGTTGTGGGTTCTTTAACCCCTGTAGTGTCGGCCATGTTGGAGAGTGAGAGTATCCCCAGTCTGGCGGGCGTGAAGCCCATGGGGTACCGAAACCGCTCATCCAGCATGGACTGCGACGCGGGGGGACCCATGGGGTACACCCTGGAGGCCCTGATCCGGCAGCTGGGCCAGTTCTACAACACCATGGGGGCCCACGGTCTGGACCCTGAGATTACCCAGCAGGCAATGCGGCAGCTGTTTTACTGCATCAATGCCGTGACGCTAAATAACCTGCTGCTACGCAAAGACGTGTGCTCCTGGAGTACGGGCATGCAGCTACGGTACGTGTTTGCCTGAATGTGTGTGTGTATGTGTGTATGTGTGTGTGTGTGTGTGTGTATGTATGTATGTGTGTGTGTGTGTGTGTGTGTGTGTGTGTGTGTGTGTGTTTGAAATGACAGCATTTCACCGATGGTCACACTGACCAGAAGACCTCATGAGGAATGCAGCAGGTTTGACATAAAACATGCCAGTGTTTAGCCGTTTTGTCGATGCCCTCTGACATTAATTCTCACTAGCGAAGCTATGAAGAAAATTGTTGAAGTTCTCTGTCAGTCTTTAATATCAACGAATATCTTTTCGCTTAACAGCTGAGGACGTTTTTGGGAAGCGAGGACATTTTTCCTGCCCTCACAACGACAAAGGCAAATTGTGATGTATTGGTGAAGGTTAAGATTAAGATTAAGGTTAGAATAAGGAGTAGATTAAGGCCGGGGTGAAGGTTTGAATGAGGTTATACATTGGTTATGATTGAGGTTAGGGAAATAAAGAATGAATGGAAGTCAATGTAATGTCTTCATAAAGATAAAAGTACAAGTGTGTGTGTGTGTGTGTGTGTGTGTGTGTGTGAGAGAGAGAGAGAGAGAGAGCTGTTGTTGTGCTGGTGTAATATTTATTTGTGTGTGTGTGTGACAGGTATAATATCTGTCAGCTGGAGGAGTGGCTCCGGGGAAAGAACATGCAGCAGTGTGGCGCTGTGGAGACCATGGAGCCCATTATTCAGGCCGCTCAGCTGCTGCAGGTGAAGAAGAAGAGCTCTCAGGACTCAGAGGCGATCTGCTCCCTGTGCACTGCACTCACCACGCCACAGGTAACCCCCTCACCCCTAAGCCCTACGCCCTAAAATCTAAACCTTACATCCTAATCCATAAACCTCAGTCCCTGAACCCTCTTCACTCGACCCTGAATTTAACAACATCCTGAGTAACAGCCAGCATGGTTTTCATCAGAAAAGTTTATGCCTTGTTTATGCCTTCTAGTTCTTAGAAGAGGCTGTGAAAAGCTTTGATCAGAGTGGGTTTATGATTTATTTGGATTTTCAAAAAGTACTTCTGTAAAGTCCCGCATAAGAGACTCATTAAAAGGAGGACTCTAGGAATTATAGAAGGTATTTCAGAATTAATTCAGAACTTGTTGCAGGATAGAATACATAGATGAGTAGTCTGAGAGAACCTTACTGTAGGAAATGGGGTCCCTCATGGATCAGTGTTAGGACCACTGGGCATCCTCATTTACATGAATGACAATGACAGGAACATTGAATTTCAAGTGAGTAAATTTGCGGGTGATGCAGAACTATGAGGTTGGAGTTTACTGTTGTGCTTCACAGTGATTGAACAGGAATCCAGAAGTCTAAGGAAAACTAACTGATCAAATTCAATATATTGAAATGTAAAGTGCTACCCACCGGCAGGGGTCGGCAGCCTTTTCGGAGTAGCGCACAATTGGCTATCGCGCTACAGGGTTTCAAATTGGGAAGGGACTGCCGGATTTGGGTGTTCAGCGACAGCTTTGTTCGTTGCTCCAGCGCCTCCTGTTGGCCAGACGGGCGCTCGTCAGGAAGACTCTGGGTTTGTTCACGTCCGGGTATCCTCCGCCCTCGTTCGTAACTTACGAAGATTCGACCAATGAGTGTATAAGAATCAGTGGCTGACGGACACGTGCTTCGGAGGAGAGTCGTGAACTGTCTTCACTGTCCTGAGTTGGCAGCAAGGGTTCGCATATGAGCGAGCTTTGTACATAGTTCACCAATTGGGCATTCCAGATTCGGGTGGGATTGGAGATGCCAAATTTATTTTAAAAAAAAAAAAAAAAAAATGAAATGTAAAGTGCTTGGTGTGACAAATAAAAAAAACATTGAGCATTAAGTCCAGAGTGTAAATACAAGGAGGTTTTACCTCCGTTTACTGTTTTTGTCAGACCACACTCTGGGTATCGTTTGCAGATCTGGGGACTGACTGTACTTTCAATGGAGGTGTAGGGACCTCCGAATTTCAGGCTGCTGGGTAGAGTTGGGGCGATACAGACTGGATTCTGGTCAGAGAATCACAGAGAGGGATTATTCATTTCAGCAGCTTTATTCACACGTGGGCCCTTCTTATTAAGAAAGTGGGGGCGTGAGAATTTGGGTGTGAGATCTACAGGAAACATAAAAGGAAAAAACATTACTGTACCTGTATGTATAATAACAACAATATATGCAAGTAAATTAAATAATAACATGAATTCTCATTTTAACTGTATCAGTGGCTGCTATTTTAGTTTTAACTGAAGAACACAGGTTCACAATAATCAAATGCTACAAACATTAGCATGCAGTGTAACATTTGTAACACATTTGGTTCTTGGAAAAGAGCATTAACATCATTACTCTTTCATCAGTTGAATAACTGACAGAACGACGTATGAACAAGGTGCATAACTTCATATTTAACATGAACATATAGGCTATTTTCACTGTTACGTTACATATATATGGTCATTTACGTTCGTGGCAACCTAGCCGAACTAGCCGCTATATGACGAACAAGCTATTAAATTAATACTGCTGTTAAACCACAAGTTCTGGAAATCTTGGTGATTCCAGCAAAAATAATAAATAACAATTACCAACGCTAACATAACAATCACTATAAGTACATACTTTTGTATTCATTTATGCACAGTAAGTGCAATTAGCACTGCAGAGAAAATAAAGTCTGAGGGTTTCCTCACAGTACTAAACAAGAAGCACAGCACGAATGCGTGCAAGGAGTGACGTCATCACCTGAACAGTGCAGCATGACCAGCAGGCTTTCTCACAGTACTATAAGAAAGATTCAAAGAAAAAAAAGGTTCAAAGAAAGCCCATTAAATTACCCATCACCCACTGCGCCCTATTTCCCTTCCACTAATACCTGAAAGCCTGTCCCCTAATTCCTTATCTACTCTCCCCTAAACTCTAATCACTTCTGTGCGTAGAAAGGGAGCTGAATTTGTGAGGGGTTAATGTAGCGCGGAGGCTTGTTGTAGTGCAGTTCTCCACATGCACTCCAGTTGGGTTAAGCCTGCTGCAGGTCAGGTGTGACGTCCTCAGGCTCCATGTGTGCCCTGCTCCTGTGGGCCCTGATCAGTGCTGCTCACTCTAATCCCTTCTTCTGCAGATTGTGAAAATCCTCAACCTCTACACTCCACTCAACGAGTTTGAGGAGAGAGTCACCGTGTCTTTCATCAGGAGTATCCAGGTAGGGGGTTCTTCACACGCAAATCATCTTCTCATTAATACCATATTTTGAAATGCTGTACAGTAACCCGACACCACTGTGCCACTCGGTAACACTCTGCCTCTCTCCGGCGCTCTCTCTCCATATTCATCTCCCTCTCGGCCCATCTCCCCCTCTCTCGCAGAGTCAGCTGCAGGAGCGCGGTGATGCCGGGCAGCTCCTGACGGACACTAAGCACACCTTCCCTGTGCTGTTCCCCTACACTCCCTCCGCTCTCCGCCTGGAGACCCTACACATCCCAGCCTCTCTCAACCTCACCTTCCTCACCCGAGTCTGAGGCCTTCAAACCTCACCTTCTCACCCGAGTCTGAGGCCTTCAAACCTCACCTTCCTCACCCGAGTCTGAGGCCTTCAAACCTCACCTTCTCACCCGAGTCTGAGGCCTTCAAACCTCACCTTCTCACCTGAGTCTGAGGCCTCAAAACCTCACCTTCCTCACCAGAGTTATAAATCTTCAAACCTCACCTTCTTCACCAGAATTTGAGATCTTCAAACCTCACCACCTTCACCAGAGTTTGAGGCCTCCAAACTTCCACCACAGATCTTCAGGACACCAGTCTCCCCATCTTTCTGACCCCCTTATGCCCATCAGCTGATCTTAGACCAAAACTCTGTCTATCAGGGACTGATACCGGAAACAGGACCAGCTCAATAGCCGTCTAAGACACCATGGATACCAGCATTCCCTCACCACGGCTGGGTCACCAAACATCTCAGACTACCCCCCTGTGGAGTGAGCCTTCAGGCATAGACCAGGCCCAGATCCACACCTTGTCTGGCTCAGACCAGGCCAAGATTTAAAGTCTGTCCTCTTTTTTTGGTAATTGGCAATTGGTCAGTATCCTTGGGTACCCTGTGCAAGATCATGTCTACGGAGAGTTAATGGAGATGGATGGAAAGGTGACTCGTTATTCTCTGTGCTGTGATGATGGTCTCTGGTTCTGAAGGTAAATTATTCATGATGGCTGAGAGCCCATCGGGATGGAGACTCCAGTGACCCTGACTGAGGAAAAACCGTTTTTCTCTGAGCATCAGCGCTCCTGTGGAACAGACCACTCTGGCTCTATCACGCAGAAATTCATCATGATCTGCCATGTTCAGGGTGCTCGTGTAGAGGAAATGTCAGCGTGTGTATTAGTGTGTATGAGCTTTAACCGCGTGTCTCCTCTCTGTGCTTGTAAAACGGGTAGAGAAGGAAAGTCAAAATTGCGAGGACAAGTTTAAGGGACTGGGATGGCGAGAGAACAAGGGAGGAAAGAGGAGAGGTGAATGGGGAGGGGAAGGGAGAAATGGGATAAGTAGAGGAATGGATGAGAGAGAGGTGGGGGAGGGAGGGATGTGGAGAGGAGAGAGGGAGACGGGTGAATGGATGAAGGGTGATGTAGTGTGAAGGTGGTGTGTATCAGTCAGAGAGGAGGTGTATCGCTCACACACCTCACTCCAGCGGCAGGGTCATTTGAAACAGCTGAGGAATCCATAGAAGAAGACAAACCGATCACTGTAGCTAATCAGTCATACATGACTGAACATGACCGACACTAATGCTGTTCATGCGCTGTTTGATCGCAAAAACTAAAGCTCCTTTTTCCCGTCCTGAATCCGAAATATTTGTGTCCTGCTGAGAAATGTGTCCCGTCATCATCCAGCTGTAGATAAACGATAGTTCTGTCCTTGTCTCTTGCTGTATACGGTCCGTTCAGGCCTGATGACCCTTACACACCAGCACAATAATGGTGTGTTTTACACAAGAGTCTCACTCTGGTCCTGCGGGCTCAGGGGTGGTCAGGCTCACTGCATCGGTGTGGGTGAACTGATGTTAGTCCTGTCAGACTGATCAGGATGGTCACTAAAGATTCCACCTCTTCTTTCAGTGCAAATGAAGTGGACCTTCAGCCAATTTTTTTAATTTATTCTTTTGCTGAATTTTGTTTCTTTTTAAAATGTGCTTTTAATACATGTGGCAGCGTATATTGGAAACAGCCTTTTTACCTTATTTTGGGGGAAGGGGATGGGTTTTTTTTCATCATCATCATCCTTCTTTTGTGCCTGTTTCTGCAGCATCTGTCAGTCCGTATGTTTGAGCTGGGAATGATTCTGTCTCTGCGTCAGAGCACAGCTCGTATTTGCCAAAACAGACAGAGAAGGTCAGGGGTCGCTGTGCCATAACTGCCTCTCTCCTGCTTCTCTTCAGCCGCATTGATACTTCTGATCAGTCCATGTGCCCCCTGTATGACATTATTTGGTGAGACTACAAATCGCTACACTACCACCACCAGGGCTGCAAATATTTCCACATAAGATCTTATCAATTTCAAATTTAGCGGGGACCTTATTTATGAAAGCAGTACAAATGTTTGTGAGTTTTGGGGTAAAATGCACAGTTATGAATAATATCAATACTTAAATTTACCGGATAAGGCCGTGTCCTCATTATCGCCCTACAGGTGACAACCGTTGAGTGATTTCTTAGAATTGGTGTGAACATTGCCCGTCGAGACAGGACCAAACCGTGTCCCGTCGATCGGGGTGACATCTGTGGTTGCGGGCGACCGACTTATTTCACTTTAAAGATTCATCTTAAACCGTCGTAGTGCAGGCGGAAGCGCAGGCTCTAATTCTGAATTCAGACTGCAGAGGGGGCTGTTTCCTCAAAATTGCCTGCCTACAGCTTTTACCACACTCGGACATATCTTTTGACTGGTGCAGAATGGTGATCATGTGTATATATGAGTCAAATGTTTGAAATGAAACTTTCCTCGGTCATAAGAGGGGACTTTTAAAGATGTAAGTGTGGTGCAGAGTCTTTTAAAGTTGAGATAAAATTTTGATTTTAAAATCCAATTATACTCAATTGATGCTTTACTAATCAAAATGGAAATAGTTTTACTTTTTGAACAAAGGTGTACACTGCACACTGCTGTCTATGAAAACCCCATGATATGACAATAAAAGCTGATTTTTACAAAAACATGGCTGTTTATGCATTGTGATTTATGTTAAATTTTTTTTGCAGTTGCTCACCCTTGTTCTTGGTGATTGACTATCCTGTAGCTTGTCAATCCGAGTTTAGTTTTTCATGCCTGATTCATAGCAGCTAGATTATGATCTTGACTGTTTGGGTTTGCCATGGCTGGAATTAAAACCCACAGGACCGTAGTTAGAATCAAGAGGTAATGCAGGTTATTAAATCTGGTGACAAAAGCAAACTGCTGCCACATCAAAGTCCACACAGAACATTAACTTTTCCCAGTTTACACTACATAAAAACAGTACTCAATTTACAACACGTTCCAATATTTCAGCCACACTGCAGTCCTGAACACAGGTACCCTACACTCCTCTGTTCTTCAGCTCACACTGGGTCAATCAGATCAGCCTACTGCTGGGTTCCCAGGCCTTTACTGGGCTCAGGTGTTCTGACAAACAGCACACCTCAAAGTAAGTCAAAAATATCAAAAGTCTTTGACAGAGTGACATGAGCGTTCTTTTAACACACATAATTATCTTGTGATACATGTCTAATACTCTAACGAGCTATAATGACCCTGCTCAGCGCCCGAGTGTTCTGGCCTCATTAGCTCTGAACATTGCCTGGTGTCAGTCCTGCGGTCCTTGCAGACGCTCGGTACACAGTCCTGACCGCAAACGGCCTGAACTCTGCCTGCTGCTGTTTGAGTCCTTTCATGTTCTGGTTTAATCCTCTCAGGTTTTGACATAAACGTGCCTGCATTTGCTGTAGCTGTGCTCGGCTGCTGCAGCTAAGGGTTACCGTGTGATGCGTTCGCTATCTAGGGCTGCGGGTCTGATAGCTGCTTACAGACAGCAGCTGTATAGCCCACCTTCCTCATCCTCCATATGTCTGTATGAATACAGCACAGCAGGCTATTAATATCTCACATCCACCTTTTATCTGTTATTTTAATATCGCAAGTTTTGCAAACACAGCACTAAGTTCATCTCTTTTATTTTTCTTTTTTGTTTTGTCTGTGTTGATGTTAAAAGGGCTGCCAGTTCTGAGAGATCAGCAGATGATTCTTCAAATTCTCTTGTGCGCATTGATTTCATGGGTCCTATTTTTAAACTCCTCGAAAACGATTTATCACAATATTGACAAAGAGGGCTACTGTGTGTGTCTTTGCTGAATCGCTTTGGCTTTGATGGTAAGTGGTTCTTGACTGAGTATCTGAAAAAAGTTGCCATAAAATATTGCCAAAGTGGCTGACCAGGATGGCTTTATATCTCGTACCCCTTACCCGAAAAAGACTACAGTGCTGTCAAGGCAGACCAGTTCTTTTATTTTCCCCCTAAAATTTATTTTCTGATTTTAATTGGCAAGTCACTTAACTGTTGAGAGAACAGTTGTAAATTAGGCTATTGAGAGAACAGCTGTAAGTAGGGCTATTGAGAAAGATGGAGAGAGATTGCTAGAAAAGGAGAGAGAAACCAGGTAAATCATCATCAATTTTTCCCTCGAGACACTATCAGCCTTCAGGCACTGCTGATTGGATCCAACAGTAAAGTCCTTGGAGTAGTTTTGGGGTAAAGAGCCTCGCCGCCTTGGATGAAGTCAGAACCTCAGACTCCTCCAGGGGCCGGAATCCGCCACTCTGTGCCCAGGTAACTACCCACTTCCTCCCCGATGCCCAACACACCCTCACCAAGAGCTCATACTGAGGAGAATCACAGGGACACGTCTCTCAGACCACGGAGTGCAGACCACAGGCTCCCTCCGGGGGTTATCAGATTAACACATGCAGACTAAACCCCTGCATACCGGGGGCTCTCCGGTCGACAGTTGTGGGTCACAGTCGGCACTGGTGCGGTCCGTACACAAGCACAGATTATCGGGGTCACTCCTGCACCCCAGCTGCCCTTCTTCTCTGGTTTTGAAACTGGTTTGGCAACCTCAAAAACATAAACTGCACTGACGAAGATGTGCTATCCATCTTTCCTATTGGGCACCTTCCTTTCACTAAAGACAAAAGCCCAGATTAATCGCCTCCACATTGATCCCATGAATCATATCTCTTTTCATTTCAATGTTTTCAGCTTGTGGCCAATCTCTAAAATCTACAGCAGACAGAAAATCTTTAGCTTCCATTTGGTGAATGAGACGGTTGCGCTGTGCATAAGCATTTTCGCTATTGCTGGCCACGCTTAATTTCCCTCAATGATTTATTCCGTCTGTCTTTTTCCTGGAGTAGCATCTCTGTAATGGTTGGCTGTGCTATATGTGATTGCACTTGCAAATTGTACTTGTATATAATATGAGCAAATGGCCACCAGGTCTTTGTGAAGTGGACAAATCCTGTGTGGAGCGGGCCGAGCGGCATGAGTTGCTCATTTTTATAGAAGAGGAGTAGAATTTTGACAGATACACCAACAGGAATTTGCATGTTGAAGCAGCCTGAAGAAAACCAGTAAGAAGGAGCACAATGAAATCTGGCTTGGGAATGTGAAAGTGTGAATGTTTCAGGTTGGGATACTAATATCACGCTGTTTTTCAAAACCGCAATATGTTTGATTTCACAGCTTTAAAAAAAGATTTGCTTGTGGAATCCTCACTTCAGCAGTGCAAAAACGCCCTCCCCCCGCTTTTACTGAATGGAACTTAATTGGCCAGTCAGATAAGTGATGTAATCTAGGCCCAGGAGAGAACAGCAGTTAGGAAAAATAGGGCTTTGCAAATGACCTCTAAAGGCTGCGAGCGTGTATGCGGCGCCAAGAAATGCCAAAATAAAAAGTGGCCAGAATACGCTTCTTCGAAATGTCGAGACAGATGGGGCAGAAGAAAGAAAACATTTTCGGCTTATGAGAGTAACCTAAGACAAGGGTTTCAAACTTTGAACTTACACATTGTCCCCAGGAAAAGTGCGGTGCAGTGAAAATGGAAATAGTAATTGATGCAAAGGTGTTCGCATGAAAACAACTGTCTTTAGAGGTCCTTTTATCCCGAGGAAAACCGTAACCATGAACAAGGAGTAGGCTGTTTGTCCAGATTCACCTTAAAAGGCAGTTAAAAGAGCCACTGGACACATCAGCAGATACATAAAAATAGTTTTCATCCCTCTGATGAGTTCACACTTAGCCTGCTGAGATTTCAATCTTCACACGGTCTTCAGTGCTGGTTTAAGAGGGGTTATCGTTACTTCAGTGGTTGGTTACTACCAGTTTGCTACCGAGCCAGACTGCACAGTTAGCTCGGGCAACAGGGAGCTTTTTTACAAAGCACCAAGTGAGCTAGAATACAGAGCAATTATCCAGCTAGCCAAGTAATCCTGCTTTGTGGAACAACCCCTAGTTTACCACAGGCTTAAGTTTTTACAAATATTGTCCTGCAAGAGACCAGCATTCACCGCTTAGAAGTGACAAAGACACTGATGAGACAACCATAAACCATACTATTATCTCAAGTTTAAGCAAGAATTCAAAGCATGATGACCTATTGTTCTGTGCAATAACTACAATAATTTCAAATTAGGACGCTGCTTTATGACTGTACTTTTACCCTGAAATGAAATGGCCTAGCTGGGTTTGACTTAATTGGTTTGCATATTTCCTCCAATCATAATAGACGATTATTAAATATTCGGTATGAAGAGGCCTGCTCTGTTGGGGCTTTTGTTCATAATCGACAAAATTAGACTCTTTGATATTTATTTAATGTCTGAACAGAATAGTGATAGTTAGTCTGTGGTCTTTTTTTTTTTTTTTGTCTAATTGGACAATTATTTTGATTATGACATTTGTGTAATGTAGATTTACTAAATTCCTTGTAACGTTTTCTCAATTAATGAAACATTAGAGCATCTCTGGAGTGTAACTATTGTACAGCCAGAAGATTTAAACCACCTGCCTAATAGTGTGAAGGTTATTTAAATTCCTGGACCCAGGGCTTCGCTGCAGAGCATTTCCCAGAGCATCACACTTCCTCCACCAGCTTGTCTAATTCCCACAGCGCATCCTGGTGCCCATATACCCAACCGGGGCACAAGGTGTAAAAGAAAATGGGATCCACAGGACCAGACGATCTTCAGCTGCTCCAAGGTCCAGTTCTGAACCTCAGGTTAGTGGCACTTTTAGAAGTGAACCGGGGTTAGAGGGGGCACTTTGACTGTTCTGGAAGCTAAAAAGTGCAATGCACAGTAGAGCTTGGCGCATTGTGCATTGTGACACATGTAAACATCATTGAAATTCTTGGCGACTTGTGCCACAGCCACCTTTCCGATAGTTTGGACCAGAGGGGATAACCTCCATGCCCCATTGTGCATTGACGAGCCTTGAGCGCCAAAACCCTGTTACCAGTTCAAGGTTTTTCCCTCCTGCACCTCAGTTGGTAGATATATGCAGCACTGCTGACTGGGAGCACCGCACAAGCCTTGCCATTTCACCAATGCTACGATCCATTAATCTGGCCATAACGATTTTGCCGCTGTCAGTCTTTCAGTTTCCATTTCTCCCACATCCAACACGTTGAAAGCGAAAACCGGGTGGTATTTAATGTTTTGGCTCATCCAAATTAAACCACTTTTCACAAATCTGCTGGAAGAGCGGTAAGAAATTGAGTCCATACAGCCCACGCTACTGCATTGGCCTCTGTAATGGAATATGACGTTACTCCCTGAGCAGGCGAACCCTTATCTTTTTTCCCCCCACGCAACACGACTCTGACATTCTCTGCTCCACCACCAGAGGGCGCATAGCGGCGATAGCAGAGGGGGTGTTTCCATCTGTCAGGCACCTCGGCACCTCGCCTCCTTGATAGCGACTGATTCCTTTCTATTCAACTCTGCTGCTCTGGTAGCGCCAGCGGCAGCCTTTTCTCTTCTCACCGTCTTCTGCAGCGATCCGGTCGGTCGCCATCTTCTGCGATAAAACGACCTTTATCTTTGCTGCTGCTGTCTTTACGGGTGCATTATCGGCTGGCTGGTTCACTGGCCGAGTGCGCGGCTGCAGCATCGGGAAATCCGCGCACGTCCAACGGAGATCCGCCCGGTTACACAGGTGAAGCACCATTTTCCGCATTTGTTGGAAAGGGCTGCGCGGAGGCTCGACTGTCTGGACATCATCAGCTGGACGGACTGACAGCGGTAGGAATGCAGATTCAATACCTTTCACTGCCTTTTCCCGTTACGGAATCTAGACACCAATTAGCGTTGGATAATAACGGCACCGACTGGTAAACTAGTCGCTCAAGTTGGATGTTGGTGGCCGCTAATGTTGATGTGAGTTAAATAAATGGTTAGTTACGCCAGCCCACTGCTTCACGGGGTGCGGAGAGATGGGCGACTTCAGGATCTCATTGTCGAGCTGCTTTTACACCGGACGCGAAACGAATTTTTCGCAGGACAGATTATACATTCAAAGCCAATGCAAATTCGCGTCTTCGCATTGACGTTGAATGCATAATCTGTCGTGCGAAAAATTCGGTTCGCGTCCGGTGTGAAAGCGGCTTTAGCCGGCCAGCGTTTCTGTTGTTCTGAATGAGATTGTCTCGCAGCCAGTTCATTTGCACTGCACAGGCAATGCAGATGATCGTAACACACGGGTTGATCTGGTGTAATTTTGGCTGAAGTTATCCGGAGAGCCGACTATAGGGAGTCAGCAGATGCGGAATCGGAGGCTGCGCTGTCCTCATTCAGCTGGGGCTGGTGATATGAGTCACTCCATTCATTCTGATTCATGGCTTTTCCCACTGGGATTTGGGCCAAAGACCGGATCTGTCTTCGCTACTGGGTCATGTCGCGATGGCCTCAGACCTCACATTCGGCTTATTAACGTCCCAAGTTAACCGTTATGGTCAGTATCTTTAAATGTTAGAATTATATAGCCAAGCATTTTATTTACTGGTTGAAAAAAGCACAAAATTTTCGTAACGCGATTTTATTTGGTCCACAGTTGATAAGGTTAAAGAATGCTTGTGATTAACTGATTATCATGCGGGGAACTTTTTTTTTTAATCCATTTCAGGCATAAAACTTAATTCACAGTTTCCTACAACCAGCCACTATATCAAACCACCTGCCCTCCCCTAAAAATGTGTAGCTTTGAAATGAGTTGACTTTTGGAAATCAGTTTTGTCTTTCAGCTGAATATAATGTGACATGTTGATGCAGGAATGTGGCGCTCGGTCTGTGATAATAGGAATGAATGCGCGTTCACTGGGTCCCCTGTGCGCCCATTTATCAGCCGGGCTGCCCGGCGCTCATGCGGGGAATAAACGTGACCTGCGCGCTCACATTAATCCCGTTTTAAAGACCAATCGATCAGTCTCGTTTGTCTTGAGTCTGTCAAGCACTTCATTTGTATTTACCTAATGAGCCATGCACGCTGTGAATTTCTCTAAGGACGAAAATTAGCCAACATGTTCAAGAAATCGTGAAATTCTTACTGCTTGTGACTGAGAAATGAAATTGGATTTTAATATGGGAGCAAATTCAATATGAGACGAATAGGGTATAAACTAAAATTGCGATTCACTGATGTTGGAAAAGACTCCAGTCTGTCAGCTGTAGGAAGGGGACCGTCACGCAAATATTCAAATGCGATTCGTTTTGTCCTCACAGCTGTCCGAAAAGGAGATTGAGTTTTAGACTTTGATGGTAAAATGAGATCGAATGGGAACCTGACTTCTTTCTGAAGATGAACGTGAGCTTTCTGATGGGTTGAAGCAACGCTCATTTTTCTCTGGAAATGAGGACTGGGATAAGTTGGCTTGTTTATTTCTAGTTCATGAATGCAGGAGGATATAGGTTGACTGTGGTAATTCGTTGAGGCTCAAATCTAAGTCCAACCCTGGTTTTCTTTCATCCGGATTAATGAACTGAATACTTATTACTACTGATGGGTCTGGCTGATCTAAAACGTGGCTGCCAGGCACAGGGAGGGTTGGAAACTGGGTGTTTTGAGGCCTTGAGGTGTGTGATTTCATCATCCTGATCTATGAAGTAACCTGGATCTTGACCAGAGCAGGGTTAAATTCAGCTTCCTCTAGATACTGTATCATTCAACAAGTGAGGAGCCTCAAATATGTCAAACTTCTGGTTTCTTAAATGGTTTACGTAATGCACTTGCTGTATTCAGCTGAAGATTAGGCTAGCTGTTCACCCAGGAGTGCAGTGTCTATTTACCAGCTAATGGGGTAATTGAATGACTGACTGTGTTCCCTCCCTGCATTGTCTATTGTGTGTAATGGATCATTGTGTCACTGGGCTGCGTAACTCTGTTTCCACATCACTGTTCTCTTAATCGACTAACAGGTGCGGCCGCACTGCCTGCCATCCTGAATGTCTGCCGCACGCAGTGTGTGTGCAAGGAGTTCGGTCCCCATTTGAAATTAAATGGTCGAATCTGCAAAGAATTCTCTTTTTTATATTGATCCTTTCTAGGTTATGTTAAGCTATTTTCATTTGACCTTTTTTGGGTTTATTTAATCTTATTAACCGTTTCACTCCCGAGTGCTGAAAGGCTCGCATGGGACTGTCTGTTGCCATACCCGTTTTAACCAATCAGATCTTTGGAGTGTAAATAGATGAGCCATTGTATTCCAGCCAATGAGATGAGATATTTATATGCACAAATAACGGTTTTCCTGTTGTTACTCTTAAAATTATCTCATTTTTGAGATGTACTCATTTGAAAATGGGTCATTGGAAAACTCAGTTTCTTGTCAAATCCCCTTTTGGACTGAGGACAGTCAAACCATGGGAGTGAAAGGGTTAAGCCTAGAACGCCAGTGAAACCTCTAAAAATCTGAAACACTATTTTTACAAGGGCTAAGTATGTAAGGACATATACTTGAGTACAGGCATTATGAGTAGGGGCAGCTCGCGCCGACTCACTGACGGTAGTGATAAGAGTCTAAACCACTTCCAGGTAGTGAGGGCAGGTGTGAGGTGGCCTATTGCCTCAGGTCTGGTGCTTGCAGGGACCTGATTGGTTGCTGGTTCAAGCCCCAGTGTGGCCTCAGTCAGATCAGTGCAGCTGTTAGGCCCTTGAGGAAGGCCCTCATCTTCACACAGTTTGAAAGGTGGACTGGCCTCTGCTTTGGCTATTGAACTGTAACCTCCTTCTGATGAAAAATGGCTAAATAATGAATGTCATTGCTCCCGAGGTTGCAAATTTGTCATCGAATAGGATGGGCCTGTCATTTTTCTGAGTACTAATACTGTTAAGGCTTTATTTATTTCGGTTATCATGTTCAGAATTATTAATTAATTAATGCTGCTCTTCTGCACATTTCTTACAAATGTAGAAGGTGAGGAGGTAGGGCGATCGCTGACACTTTGGCATATTTAACCTCATTAAACCTACAGACCCACAGGTCTGTCCATAAGATGCAGCTGCTGTGTTCAAACCTGTGAAACTTCAGGCCTAGTGTAAATCCTCTTGCAGATGCCAAGATTTCCAATGATCCCAAATATGTCCTGCTGAGTTACAGGCAAATGTGTAAAAAATGGTGTAACTAGATGTTTTCCATTTGATAGAATCCTGAGGCCATAAAAACATGGGTCCTGGGTTTGAATATTTCTCTCTGTATAAGTATGATCAGTGAAGCGCTGCAATCAGCAGGTACAGAATATGTGATGCTGTCCTTCAGTATGAAAAAATTATTTTCCTGACTTTTAACCGACTTAAAGGAAAATTTAAGGGAAAAAGGGGTTGAATCTGCGTTGACAGGTTTTCTTTTATCGTTTTGACCATATCAGCGCTGTGTGAACCACAGCTCCCTGCCGGAAGGCCTTCATAACACTGCTCTCATGCGGAAGCCTCAAGAATGTACCCTTGTTAGACATATTACTGCAGGCATTAGCATGGCGAATGCTCCACACGTCTGTTACAGAGTGAACTCTACAAACGGGCCTTAAGTGTGTGTTTTTATGGTTTTAAAAAGGCTGGGATTACCTTCCAAAGTGTACATTTCACAGCAACCTTCAACAGTTTTGCTTCAGAAATGCAGTTTATGGGCATTTTGAATTTATGTTGCTTGAAACTGTAATTCAGTTCTGATTCACCTTTGGGAAAAATTTTTTTTTATTTTTTTTTTTTAAGTTTTGAATAATTTTTAAAAGCAGCAATTGGATTGTCACCACTTTTTCACTGTAATATTGTAATTTCCTATTGGTTCAAATATCCGACAAAGTTGTGATTGAGTGACGTAATTCGCCTTCATTGCTCAGAAAAATCAAGCCGGGCAAATGCTTGGTATAATTCAATTGCGTAATTTTTCCTAGCTAAGTAAGGCATATAATTGCTTTTTTTGCATAGAATACTTACTTGCACTATTATGACAATAGATTGGGGAGGTGGCACAGTATTTGTATTTCACTGATTGGAAGGTACAAAACCCAAAACCAGTGAAGTTGGCACGTTGTGTAAAATTGTAAATAAAAACAGAATAGGATGATTTGCAAATCCTTTTCAACCTATATTCAATTGAATACACTGCAAAGACAAGTTACTTAATGTTCGAACAGGTAAACTTTGTAATTTTTTGCAAATATTAGCTCATTTGGAATTTGATGCCTGCAACATGTTTCAAAAAAGCTGGCACAAGTGGCAGCAAAGACTGAGAGAGTTGAGGAATGCTCATCAAACACTTATTTGGAACATCCCACAGGTGAACGGGCTAATTGGGAACAGGGGGGTGCCATGATTGGGTATAAAAGCAGCTTCCCTGAAATGCTCAGTCATTCACAAACGAGGATGGGGCGAGGGTCACCACTTAGTGAACAAATGCGTGAGCTGATTGTCGAACATTTTTGAAAAACAACATTCCTCAACGAGCTAATGCAAGAAATTTAGGGATTTCATCATCTACGGTCCGTAATATCATCAAAAGGTTCAGAGAATCTGGAGAAATCACTGCACGTAAGCAACAAGGCCGAAAACCAACATTGAATGCCCGTGACCTTCGATCCCTCAGGCGGTACTGCATCAAAAACCGACATCATTGTGTAAAGGACATCACCACATGGGCTCAGGAACACTTCAGAAAACCACTGTCAGTAACTATAGTTCGTCGCTACAGCTGCAAGTGCAGGTTAAAACTCTACAATGCAAAGCGAAAGCCATTTATCAACAGCACCCAGAAACGCCGCCGGCTTCGCTGGGCCCAAGCTCATCTAAGATGGACTGATGCAAAGTGGAAAAGTGTTCTGTGGTCTGACGAGTCCACATTTCAAATTGTTTTTGGAAACTGTGGACGTCGTGTCCTCCGGACCAAAGAGGAAAAGAACTATCTGGACTGTTATAGGCGCAAAGTTCAAAAGCCAGCATCTGTGATGGTATGGGGGTGTATTAGTGCCCAGGGCATGGGCAACTTACACATATGTGAAGGCACCATTAATGCTGTGAAAGGTACATACAGGTTTTGGAGCAACATATGTTGCCATCCAAGCAACGTCTTTTTCATGGACGCCCCTGCTTATTTCAGCAAGACAATGCCAAGCCACATTCTGCACGTGTTACAACAGCATGGCTCCGTAGTAAAAGAGTGCGGGTACTAGACTGGCCTGCCTGTAGTCCAGACCTGTCTCCTATTGAAAATGTGTGGGGCATTATGATGCGTAAAATACGACAACGGAGACCCCGGACTGTTGAACAACTTAAGCTGTACATCAAGCAAGAATGGGAAAGAGTTCCTCCCGAAGAGCTTCAAAAATTGGTCTCCTCAGTTCCCAAACGTTTACTGAGTGTCGTTAAAAGGAAAGGCGATGTAACACAGTGGTAAAAAGGCCCCTGTGCCAACTTTTTTGCAATGTGTTGCTGCCTTTAAATTCCAAGTTAATGGAAAAAAAAAAGTTTCTCCGTTTGAACATTAAACATCTTGTCTTTGCAGTGTATTCAATTGAATATAAGTTGAAAAGGATTTGCAAATCATTGTATTCTGTTTTTATGTACGATTTATATAACGTGCCAACTTCACTGGTTTTGGATTTTGTAAAAAATCATGCTCTTATCAAATATGTGCGCACTAGACAGTTCAGAATTTTGCCTGGTGTCTCCCTCCTGACATTTAAAGTGTGAGCCTGTGATTGGCCGGCTGCTGTTGAAGCGGAGAGCTGTGGGTGTGACTGATGGAATGGCGGGGGAGAGCAGGGCTGTGTGGTGTTGGTGAGCATCTCGTCGGAGGTGAGAGTTTGGGGTTAAACATTCTGTGGCCAGAACAGCCTCTCAGTCCAGACCTCCCTCTGTGCAGTAAAAGCCTTTTCATTATTAATGCACCTGCATCTATAACGCAGTTTATTTGTACTGGCTCTATAAAGTTGATTTGCCTGACAGTTATTTTAATGTGAGCAATAGTGGCCCCTGATGCCCATCAGTCAGTGGATAGAGAGCAGGGCTGTCTCACCCTGTTCCTGAAGATCTACTGTCCTGTAGGGTTTCACTCCAACCCTGACGGAGCACAGCTCATTCAACAGCTGCAGCAGAGCTGCCCAACCCTGTTCCCTGAGAACTGCCAGCCGGTAGGTTTTTAATCCAACTCTAAGGAAGAGGTCCTCATCCAGCAAACACCACATCAATGTATGATAGCGCTGCTAATGAATGAAATGGGGTGAGTCATAGGGTTGAAGTGAAAAACAACAGGACAGTATATCGCCCAGAGGAGGGGTTTTCTGCCCTGATCCAGGCCCTCTGTGCTTAGTTGCTGGGGGTTTCAGTCACACAACTGGAAGGCAGCCTGAACTCTGCTATTCTAGGCCCTTCCTGTTCCCGAGCAACACTACAGCCCTGAGCATCTCGAGCCCTGGACTGGCCCCTGTGACTGTCACTGTCCTTAGGGGCCTCATTTCTGAAGGAAGAGTCTGTCGATACGGTGCCTGTGTGGCAATGATGAGATCCGAGTGGGTCTCCCTCCGTCTGTTTCAGACCTTATTCCTCTGTCACTCTGTGAGCTTTGACCTGTGAGGATATGGGATCGAACCTGAGGCATTCTCTACTCTCTGAGTGACTGTTCTACACTCTGAGTAACTCTGACTGTTCTCCTCTCATGGAGTCTCTTACTCGACTTCTCTCTGAGTAACTGTAACTCTGCTCCTCTCTGCGTAACTGTAACTCTGCTCCTCTCTCAGTTACTGTAACTCTGCTCCTCTCTGCGTAACTGTAACTCTGCTCCTCTCTGCGTAACTGTAACTCTGCTCCTCTCTGCGTAACTGTAACTCTGCTCCTCTCTGCGTAACTGTAACTCTGCTCCTCTCTGAGTTACTGTAACTCTGCTCCTCTCTGAGTTACTGTAACTCTGCTCCTCTCTGCGTAACTGTAACTCTGCTCCTCTCTGCGTAACTGTAACTCTGCTCCTCTCTGAGTTACTGTGACTCTGCTCCTCTCTGCGTAACTGTAACTCTGCTCCTCTCTGCGTAACTGTAACTCTGCTCCTCTCTGCGTAACTGTAACTCTGCTCCTCTCTGCGTAACTGTAACTCTGCTCCTCTCTGCGTAACTGTAACTCTGCTCCTCTCTGCGTAACTCTAACTCTGCTCCTCTCTGAGTTACTGTAACTCTGCTCCTCTCTGCGTAACTGTAACTCTGCTCCTCTCTGCGTAACTGTAACTCTGCTCCTCTCTGAGTTACTGTAACTCTGCTCCTCTCTGAGTAACTTCAGTGCTTAGTTTACTTTGGACTGGACTATAGTGTTATCATGTTGGTTTCTGTGGTGGGTGTGAAATCTGTAGGCATTTTTATTCCTTATTTCTCCAGGTTGCCCTCGCTCTACATCAGTCATGCCAACATTAAGTACTCTTCATGAGAGGTGGGGTTGTTACCGTTTCTTGGTGGTAATGGCTGTATCAATCACGGAAGTGGGGGGGGGTTGAATAATATGGTAGTCCTTGTTGTGCAGAAGTTGCGATTCTCTCTTGACCAATCAACGGACTGCAGTGTTTGCAGTGCCACCTTTTAGAGTCAGATCGGTATGCTATGTACTGCAACAGAGGGGGAACATAAACGTGATAAATTGGACCGATTCTTTTGGCACATCCACAACTTCTGAGAGTGGACCCACAGGAATAACTGCTCTAACGTGTGATGAACTGAACTGAATAAAAGTGGACTGCTGCTGGACACAAGGCTTTACCCTGAGGTGGTGAAGAGGAAGGCTCATTAAATCTGCTGACCTCTTGATGTGATGAGACCTTCATCCACTGAATGCTGGTCTACTGGCCCAATATTTCACCACATGAACTCCTGTGGTGTAAACCTAACTATCACATTAAGGATTTCAAACCCTCAGACAACTGCAGCCTTAATTCTTGCGGGAGTGTGTGTGTGTGTGTGTGTGTGTGTGTGTGTGTGTGTGTGTGTGTAGGGGGGGGGGGGGGGGGGGGGGGTAGAGGGGAAGGGGGAGGGGGTGGGATGTGCCTGCATGTATCAGCGTGGAGTGATTGGATTATCAGTCAGAATGCTTCAGTTATTTTAACTCTGCCGTGGAAAACACTTCCAAGTGCAACAAATAGAGCGAGCAGCCCTGTTGCCGAGCGACAGGCCGAGCCTCATTGTTTCAGCTGTGCTCGAGTCGCACCTCGGTGGAGGAGAAAGGTCAGAGGTCACCAGCATGTCACATGCCTGAGTGGCTTGTTATAGAAACCTCTAGTGCGTGTGCTGAGTACCGCTGTCCTGCCCAAGTTTGTGCTGAAGGTTTGTGACAGCAGACTCGGGAGGGCCTCTCAGACACACTCCCTCTTCTCCGGTCTCCTCTCCTTGGCTCCTCTCCTCCTCTCCTTTGCTCGTCTTCTCTCCTTGTTTTCCCTCCCTTATCTCCTTCATGCACACCCTGTTCTCCCAGGTGAGGCAGTTTGGTGTATTCAGCGAATTCCCTCTGTCCACCAGAGTCTTGTTCTTGCTCACTTCCCCATTCACTGAACAGTGTGACATCAGTCATATTCAAGAAAACATTCAGTTTCTCTCACAATGGGATTTGAGTGCCATGTTGATTTTATTTTTCATTTACATGTCCCCTGTATATGGAATTTTAAACAAAGACGCAACTGCTGAATTTAGACCTGAATAACCGGAACATGAATAAAGGCTCAATTTGCTCATATTTGACTTGCTGGTATTTGAGTATCTGGAGGGTGTGTAGCCACATGCTTTTTTTTGTGAGCAGTGAACGCAGACGCTGCTGCGCTACATCCACCAAAACTGCAAAAGAACTGACAACAACAGATAGACAATTAAAAAATGTAAAGGCAAATTTTTAAAAAACAAAATTTTTGCGTTGAGAGACTCTTGCATTTCCTTGTATGTGCATCCTTGCATCCACGCACATGCACACACGCACACACGTGCACACGCAGATGTGCGCACACACACACACACACACACACACAGAGCGCCTGTGTGCCTTTCCCTGACCTCTGTAGATGATGATTATGCAGTGACCCCTGTGTGCCCAGGACTGCCCACAATGCACCTGTGATGAGTCTGACGGATCCTTTGTGTTTCCTCTCTGAAGTGTGTTTTCGCCCACATGACCTGTGAGGTCACACATGAGTGATTAGAGTGTTCCTCACCAAACATTCTAATGCTGACTGATGTCACAATCGCTGCGGGTGACCGAGCGCAGCAGAGTTCTAGAACACTGGCTTAGACTTTTAGAGGAAAAATCCCAGTACTTTTCCTAAGTTAAAGTTACAGAGGCTCTGTGGTTCAGGCCACTGGGCTCCAGGTTTACATTCAGGCTAGGGCTGGGCGATATGGACAAAATCTAATATCTCGATATCGGTGACCGAATACCTCGATATCGATATTTTGCCGATATCATCAGGACAAATGTTGGTGCTTTTGCAAAATATGTACACAATGATATTTTCTATAACCATTTATTAGTAATGTTGACGTAACGATGAAACAGGTGCAGGCAACAGCTTCAACAGTCTTGCAAGTGCAGAAAAATGCAACCCATTGCTGTAATTCAGCTTTTAAAACCAGAAAAGCCAACACTTATTTCATATCACGATATTACGATAGTCAAAATCCGTGACGATATTTTACCTTGAATCACGATATCGATATAATATCGATATATCGCCCAGCCCTAATTCAGGCCTGAGCCAGCCCGAGAGGCTCAGACCGTCACTGGCCTCGGAAGCCCCGAGACAGAAATGTAAATGTCTTGCAACAAGGACATTGACAGTCCTTTGCAGTTTATTGCTAGTAGAATCGCAAAGTTCTGGCCGAGTCACTTTGTTCAACGCTATGGATTGAAGGACATTCTGAGTACAGTTTTTATGCCATGAATGTGTGTCTAACCAAACCTTCCTTGGGTTATTTTATTTTTGAAAACCCATCTCACAGGGAGCTTTCTCTCAATTTTTGGATTGTTTTTTTATAGTTAAAAATGTTTTTGAGAATGTTGTTTTGCATTTGTTGGGTACTTGCATCATAAAATGAATTCTAACTTTCATACCTTCACATGTTGTTGGCTCTTTATGCCTTTGCATGGAGATTGTGAGAATAGGGTTGTGTTGACACTTGTAAAGTGTCCCGTGTGCCTGTTTTAAATGGCTTTATTAATCATTGCCTTTGCACATGTGCACTTAATCACTCCCATAGGCCCCGTCTGCCGAGGCGCCTTATTGCACTGTGAGCTGAGGCTGTAGGTGAAATACCCGAATGGGCTGTAATTGAGGTTGTGTGTAATGGCTCTCACTGCCACATGTGGGCCACCGTACCACAAAATGTCCTGACCGCTCCTGTGATTTAGAGATTCTGTGTACTGCTCGGTTTCGAGCAGAGGCCGTGTAAACATATCGTACCTTCATTCCTCTGCAGAGTGTTTGGAGTTCGATGGGCATGTTCCCTCTAATCTAATCTACTGTCCATATGGTTCTTCTTAGCAGATCATCGACTGTTTAAGACCATTTCTGATGAAAAATGCTAACGGTCAGAGATTCCTAACATAATTATGTCCTGGCTGTCTTCTTACGGTCTTAACTCAATTTAGGCTCCTCGTCCACTGCATTTGTAGTCCGACCTGCTGGAGTTTGTGTGCGTTGGTTTGGTTCATGTCACAAAATAAACTTTCCTTTTTTAAAGTCCTGTCTTCATTTAAAGGAACGATAACATTAGAGTTTGCATTTTGTATATGTTGGGGGTTTAAGTTCACCATTAGAGCACTAAAATAATTAAATATATATTTATATTTTTTATTTATCTTGTGCTGTTGAAAACCCATCATGTGGTGACTTGTTTAAAGAGCTCCCCTGCACAAGTTGCCACTTGATTTCAACAGCTTTGATTTTGATATCTTACATCATTGAGTAATAATAGTTCCATTTAGCGCCTTAAGGGTTTAATCTGTATGAGGTAACATGCGGAGGAAGTTTTGCCCTTTTAAATTGGGCCCGTGTCCCAATAATTATGGTGTTTACTGTGTTTTTCTGAAACAGCCTGGTGAGAGGTGAAGTTTGGCTGTGAGGAAGTGGGGTTACACTGAAAACTCAGTTTCCCATGATCCATCTGCCTGCCTGTAAAATTTCCCAGTTAATACCAGGCCGTTCTCACAAAGATCTGTGGTCACAGCTGAGTTTTAACCATCATCTGCTCGCAAATACCCTCAACAGATGGCAGCCTTTTCTCCACGGTGGCTGAATTCTGCTGATTTGGCGAGGAAAGCGTTTGGCGAATCCCCTCATTCTAACAAAGCTGTGATAAACAGAGAGTGATGAACACAAACAAATGAGCAGCGATGATATGGACTCGTTGGTCACTTGTGAGTGAGAATGAACATTTGCTTTTTCATATAAATGTTTTTATTTGTCCATTCTGTCTTTTTATAGTCGAGACCGCTTGGCTCATCAACCTTTACCTTCATGTGGTCTGTCTCTCTCTCTCTCGGCACTCAGTTTTAGATTGAAGATTGCTGTAGAGCTGGTGAGAGAAGGGTTTTCATGTAGTAAAAATAGCAGCTGCACGTCAGAACAGAGCAGAGGTAAAAACAGAGAGCGCTGAAGACAGTAAAAGCATTAAAGTGAAATGAAGTCAGAGGATAAAAGGGTAAACTTCAGTGTGGAAGCCTTTAAAAGGACCGGCCCTCGGTGAGACTGTGTTCTTGTGCATCAGGCATTTTTGTGCGTCGCTGTCGAGGCGCATTCTTCAGGCCTCCTGATCGGACTCTCTGCTCCCGCCTGTTTACTCAGCTGCGGTCTCGCCTGCTGCCGCCGCTGTTTCAGAGAAAATCGCGTAAATCAAACGCAGGTAGAGATGAGTCTCCTGACTACGAACCAGCACCTGCTCCATTTATGACTCGCTCAAGGTACTGTCTGTAATTTCATTTGACAGGGTCATTGTTTTGTTTTGGTTCTGTGCTCCAGGAATTTGAAATAAAACATTTAAAAGGTTAAAGTGCTAACTGTCAGCGTTAACAGAGTTTGGATGTGGACACAGTTATGGTTTTGCTCTGTTTCTGTAAGATGGCTGTAATTTTATAAATCATGAACTCTGTAATCACCAATATTTTCATCGCTGACGAATACATGATCTTTTGATGTCATGATGTTCTGTTATGATGAAGTTCAGTGCTGATATAGAGGTGCGTTACAGTGTGGTAGTGACAGAGATGAGCGTTTTGTGAGTCTCCGAGTCGTTTGGCTCCTGGACAGTTGACTCTTTATAAAGGGGATAATGCCTCATTGACACTCACACACGCGCCCATAATCGCATGTTTTCGTTGGACGCTTCTCATTCAGCGCGAGCTGAATCTGCTCATGAATATAATGTGATGTGCAGCAGTCAGACACATTCCTTTGTTAATTCAAAACATTTGCTCGGTGCAGATCCTGAAAAAGGCTCCTTAATTTCGTCATATGAGAAGTTTAATTCCTCCCTGAGGCGTGTAACAGTCCTGTGTAACACATCAGATTGTGGGCACTGAAAAATGGGGTTGCCGCCTTTTCTCTCTTTACGATCTTAGTCTCCCAGGGATGCTGCGACGTGGACTGAAGGATGGTTTTACGCCTGCAGCCGGAGCCCGGGTCCGTGCAGCTGTCTGTAGTGTGCTGATGTCAGCAGTATTTGGAGCGTCGAGCTCCCTGTGGTGCGTGTGTGCGTGTGTGCGTGTGTGCGTGTGTGCGTGTGCGTGTGCGTGTGTGTGTGTGTGTGTGTGTGTGTGTGTGTGTGTGTGTGTGCGCGTGCGTGTGTGCGTGTGCGTGTGCGTGTGCGCGCGGAGGAGGCCTCGTTGCTGCGGGGGGTCCTCCGCTCCTCCTCGGGGGGTACTGTCAGACTTGAGGTTAACGCCCTCATCCTCACATCATTTTCCTCCGTAGTCTGAAGATACTTCTCTTCATGTAGGGCCTCGGTGAGCCTCTCACTTTAGTTTCTCCTCTGAATCAAGTTACGACTCTACAGCTCTGCATGTCATCCTTGTAATTATATCTTCTGGTGTTTTTACTGTAGTTCCATCCATCTTGGCATTGTTGTGTTTTTGTTCTAACATTTCACTTGCAAACATTCGTTTTCATTCGACTGTCTTCTAAACTGTCGAGTGTTCATCACCATGTATCGCTGGTAGGCTGCTCCTGTTAGACGTGCTTTAGAAGGACTGTGGTTTCGCGCACCTCTGATGAGCTTTGCTCTGCTATCGTTATTGCGCGTTGCTTTAGATGAAGTTATCTGTCAATTAAACGTATCGTAGTGGTGATTTATTATGTAAGCTGGGACTGTAGTGCTGGCACTCGTGCTCGACAGAGATACCGTTCCGGCATAATCCGCCAATACAGCCTCCTCTCCCCCCACGCACCTTCATTAACTCAAGAATGCGTCTCCGTGGAAACCAACGACACACATGATTGGCGTGTCGCTGTCAGTTAGGCAGGCTGTAGAGAAGATCTCCATGCTGAATCACAGGCTGTTCCCTCGGGCTCTGAGTAGAGCTGCAGTGGGTCCTGTTCTGTAATGGAGGCTGCCTCATGCGGCACTGTCCTTAAGTACTTGGACAGTGATGTGACATGAACGGGGCCTGCAGTCTCTGTGTGGTGATCTGTGGATGTAAAATCTGAAATTAGTGCTGACCATCTCAAGTCAGGGAGTAGGTCTGTCCTGAGCTTATTGGCTCATCAGGCTGTGCTTAACCCCAGTTTCAGTTGCGAGAAGCGATCAGGAGTATTGATGCTCCCCCTGGATGGGATGTTGGTCCATCATGGGTTACCCCCCAGCTGTTAGTCGGGTGTTTCTGACACTTTGCCAGTACCAAATACACTTGAATGGAGAGGTGCACTGTGGGAGTAAAGTATTTTTTTTGCCAAGAACACACCACGAAAGGCATGGCTAGGACTCAAACTCGGGACCTTTCGATCCCGAGGCCAGCGCGCTTAACCACTGCGTTGCTGCATCTCCAAACCACAGTCATACATGTGTATTTTATAAAGCCAAGGTGAACATGGGGCAAAAATGTAGGTAATTGTTTCAGTGTCCTAGTACTAACAATCTGTGATTTACTCCCATAATACTTTATTTAACCAGGCAGCTCACTTAATGACAAACTTATATTTAGCTGTAAGGAGTGAGAGTGAGAGAGAGAGACAGAGTTAATGCAGATTACTGCTATAAAAATACCATCACCATTTCCACATTTTTCACGCGCCATTTCTGAAAAACC
Source organism: Gymnothorax reevesii (assembly GCA_029721435.1). Taxonomy (NCBI): domain Eukaryota; kingdom Metazoa; phylum Chordata; class Actinopteri; order Anguilliformes; family Muraenidae; genus Gymnothorax; species Gymnothorax reevesii. The sequence goes on along the minus strand of CM056583.1, from coordinate 16,364,317 downwards.
GCTAGTCCGATTTTAATGAAGTTTGGAACATAAATAGTTTGATATTTAGCATGATGGTTGTCCTAAACCCTAAAAAATATGGCCCTTTTGGTACTGTTTTAATTTCAGGGAGTGCTGAATAAATGAGGTAGTGAATTTTCAAGTCCAAAGCAAAATTTCAAAAAACCTTTGCATTTTGTTAAAGTATCCACCTTTAAGAGGTTTAGCCCATAGATGCTGGATCAGGCAACCTGGCGGTAAATAAACTAGGCTTATGCCGTTGGAGGCGAGGTAAATCCCCGAACACCCCAATCCTCCAATTCCCCAATCCTTGAATAGACCTTGAATAGACTTTCATTTGAACTGAATTTCAGGTCAATCGGGAAAATGGTACTGAAATTATGGCCAAAATGGTAATTTTCCATCACAAAGCGCCACCTGGTGGCAAAATATTGAACCATACAGGTATGATGTCATCATGTGGCACACTGTGAGGTCATGACCTTGCAGTTGCACCTAGTTTTATGTCAATTGGACAAATGGTTCCAAAGATATGGCAAAAATGGTGAATCTATGTGACAAAGCTCCACCTTGTGTCAAAATTTTGAACCAAACGGGTATATTGTCATCGTGGGACACATCCTCAGGTCATGACCTTTCATTTGCACTTGATTTGAGGTGAATCGGACAAATATTTCCAGAGATATGATAAAAACAGTGATTTTTCCGTTTTTGGCCCCCGGTGGCCAATCAGTAATTGTAAATTGTCCAAATTTGAATGAGTTCTTCCTCTCTATGATACTTACTTATATGCAAAACATGAAATTTCTAATTGAAATATTACTGAAGTTATCGCGTTAACACATAGGGCAGCGGCAGCGACAGCAGTCGGACCAAAAAATAATATCTCCGAAACGCCATTCGGCGTTCAGGGATATAATAATCAGGCAATGAAGATTGTCATGCTTAATAGCAGTTTCCTACCTTAAGGGCCTTTCTCAAGGGCCCAGTTGCAAAGTGCTTCCAGACTTTGTCTCTTACAGATAAAGTATGAATCCCTTCCTCTTGTGCTGAAGCGTAGCGGAACGTTAAGCCCAGGGTCACTCTTACAGCTCCATAACTCTCGGGCTCCTGCGGTCACAAACAGGCTGAGCCGCTTTTCCCCTGAATATGACTTGCGGATCCGGTGTGTAAATGGTTTCACTGTAAAAGGCTGTGTTAACTCCAGGGCACAGAGTGAATCAGTGTGTGTGTTAGTAGTGCATCGCCTAACAATCGCTTATGATGAGAACAATACCAGAGCCCGGTCAGAAAGCCTCGATTATGAACCCCCGTCTGTTATGCAAGTTTTGCTCTTGTTTTGAGGAAAATTGAGGAGGGGGTGGGGTGTGGGTGGGGAGGATTATAGCAACATTGAAAAGTACTGCTCCTGATGGTCGGACAGATTCAGAGCCTGAGCTCAGTGAGCGATGTAGTTTTCTCACGCTAATGTATGTGTGTCCCCAGGCAAGTTTTTTAATCACCTTGCGTCACTATTATTTGACAGACGCTTCAGTCCAATGCCAAGTTCAGTAAGTGCGCACTAACTGTTATTAAAACTGCTGCAGAACGGAGGTCAGATAAGGTACCTTTAATATTATTCCTTATCTGCAGACGCGAATGTCGAGTCAGGCTCTCGTAGTAAGCTGTAGACTTCATCTGCAAAAGGCTACGGCTTATCAAACTACAAGTGGCCCAGGATTACAGGAGACCTGCCAAAGCACTTTCAGATCAATACTGCAGTGAGCAGTTTGCGGTGGCTTGATAGCATTAGAGGAAGTGTGGCAGGGTGCTCACAGCTTGTTGTATTAATGGGTGTGTCCTGGGTTATGTTAGCGATGTCGTCTCTCACACTGGTATCGAGTACAACTACGCTGTTGTTATTGGATCCCAAAATGGGAAATGGCTCAATTTTATTTCTTTCTCCCCCGGCAGAAGTTGCCTGGTATTATCAGCCATTTTGGTGGGAAGTTGCCCTGGTGTTGCTTCTTGAAACTGATAAGTGATAGCCATCATTACCAGAGCTCTCAGAGTATAATGTGAGTGTGTGTGTGTGTGTGTGTGTGTGTGTGTGTGTGTGTGTGTGTGTGTGTGTGTGTGTGTGTGTGTGTGTGTGTGTGTGTGTGTGTGTGTGTGTGTGTGTGTGTGTGTGTGTGTGTGTGTGTGTGTGTAGGGGGGTTATTGTATTTAATTCCACGGAGGCGAACATTGGTTTTCTGATATGGTTTGTGCTAATCAAATGCTCTCCTGTTGAAATGAATTGGTTCCTGCTTTGGCTCGATTAAGGTGGGATACCAGGCACTGCTGTTGTTTCCCTCATTTATGTGAATTTTACAGAGGCTGGTCACTGCAGTGAGTTTCTGCTGGGGCTGAATATTTGAGTTCTGACTGGTTCCAATCTCATTCAGGGGGCCATTAGGTTAGCAGCTGAGGTGCTCGTCTCGGACTCGTATGATTGGTGGCTCAGGGAGGGTATTGTAGCCACGGTAAGGTCAGTGCAGCTGTCGGGCCCTTGTGCAAGGCCCTTAACCCCACATTGGGTCCCGGGAGGATTCGCCCTGGGCTTTATCAAGAGATACAAATTTGGAACTCTATTACCAACCAGTTTTTTGCTGTTTTCACTCTAAATAAATCAAATGAGCAAAATTAGCTATTTTGTTTTTGAAGTACGCGGGAGGACCTACACAAAGCCATTTAAATTGTAACTCTATCTTACTTACTTTTGGAGCCATGATACAAAATGCAACAATTTTATTACTCCGTTACCGTGTGACCTGGCCCAAGAGGAAGTATTCTGCTCATTATGAAATTCAATCATCATGAAACTGAATCAAACTAACTTGGAACTCTATCCAAACAAAAGCCTTTTCAAACAATATGGATTGTGAGCTGACCGTACTAAGTCTTTAGACATAAGTTATACTTAAAATTTTGTATATATTCTACCGATTTCTAAATCTTCAAAATCCTTCATTAAAATGTGTGAAATTTAAATACAACCACAATTCCGAAATAGTCGGGACGAAGTGTAAATTGAGAATAAAATCAAAATGCAATGACATTCAGATCACATGAGCCAATACGTTATTTACAATAGAACATGGATAACATTTCAAATGTTGAAAATGAGACATTTTACATTTTTATCCGCAAAATGAGCTCATTTTAAATTTTCTGGCTGCAGCAGGTCTCAAAAAGGTTGGGACACAGGCAAAAAAAGGGCTGAAAAAGAAATTAATATATTAGAGAATCAGCTTAAAGAACATTTAGCAAGTAATTAAGTTAACAAGCATCAGGTGTGTAACATGATTGGCTATAAACGGGATGTCTTAGAGAGGCTGAGTCTCTCAGAAGTAAAGATGGCCAGAGGCTCTCTAACCTGTGAGGGCTTGCATAAAAAAAATTGTGGAATACTTTAAAAACGATGTTCCTCGAAGTCAAATTGCAAAGGCTTTGAAGGTCTCATCATCAACAGTGCATAACATCATCAAAAGATTCAGAGGAAATGGAAACATCTCTGTGCGTAAGCGACAATACCGAAGACCTTTACTGGATGCCGTGATCTTCGGGCCCTCAGACGCCACTGCATCACTCACCGGCACGATTCTGTCATTGACATTACTAAATCTTGGCTGTCCAATAAGGTTAAAGATGATGTGATTTCCCTTGATTGATATAATGTCTTTAGGTCTGACAGGCTGAGACCTTCTAGGGGCGGCAATGTGGCCATTTATTTGAAAGAATGTTTTACCGTTTCTGTTTTAAACTCTGTATCTTTGTTCAGGTGCTTTGAGTTTTTAGCTTTGAGTGTCTGTTTAGGAAATGGTGTGAGCTGCAGCCGACTGACCGTTATTGGGGTTTATCGTCCACCGTCAGCTCAATCTGATGCTGTGGATAATTTAGCGAACTTGTTGTCTGCACATGAAAACTTTGAAATAATTTTACTTGGTGATTTGAATATCGACTGGCTCTCAGATGCTTCAAATAGCTTGAAAGATGTATGCATTAATTTGAATATGACTCAACTGATCTCGCGTTCTACACGGCCTGACCCTAAGGATCCTAATAGAGCTACGCTCCTAGATCTTATTTTAACAAACAGGCCTCATAATTTTAAAGCTGATGGTGTTTTCCTTTGGATTTTAGTGACCACTGTCCTGTAGCTTGTGTCAGGAATAATAATAACCCAAAATCAGAATCCAGGGTCATAGTCAAAGGAAATTTTAAACACGTCACGGAACAACCCGTTTTACATGAGTCTTATCTGAGTGACATGCATTACTGTGCTGTTATTCCTGACCGTCATTTAGCGTTAAGCCATTTCATCACGTCTTTTAATACTGTGGTGGATTAGCATGCCCCTTTTAAGAAGTTGAGAGTTAAGAAGAGGGCGAATCCCTGGTTTTCCCCTGATATCTCGGAGCTGTAAAAGGCTCGGGATTTCGCATGGGGAAAAAAGCGTGTGTTTCTGGGTTGCGTTCTGACTGGCAAGATTTTTGTTACCTTTGCAACAGAAGACTCACAGCGATTCAGAAGGCCAAGTCATCTTATTAGCTCTTGAACTTATCTGACTCCGGTCGGAATTCTGCGAAATTTTGGAGAACTTTTAAATCTTTGTCTCAGCCCCCCTCCTCGCCTTTACCAAGTAGGATTACTAAGGATTCTGTCATTATTTCAGATAAAGGGGAACTTTGTAATATTTTCACTGAGCATTTTGTTAATGCAGGCCACCTCTTTGAAGATGTAGGGTTATTGCCAGCTGTTCCTAGCTGTGATCGCAGGCCTTTTCTACCTGTACCAAATAACTACAGTTGTTTTTCCTTGCATCCTTTTTCTGAAGAGGAGGTGCTTGAAGCACTTTGTAGCATTGAGCCTAAGCAATCCACTTGGGCAGATAAATTGGACCACAGCCTCTTATTGCTGGCTTCACCTTTCATTGCTATTATCCTGACACACATTATTAACTTAACACTATTGACCGGTTCGATTCCTGTCTTGTGGAAAACTGCTTTTGTTCTTCCCTTGCATAAAGGTGGTTCTTCTGATGTTCTGAATAACTATCGATCAATTTCAAAACTGCCGTGCTTGGCTAAGATCTTGGAGAGGCTGGTCAATAATCAAGTTAGAGCATTTTTATCAGACCATGCCATCTTGAATGTGTTTGTCAGGCTTCAGTCCAGGTCATAGCACTGTGTCAGCTGCAGCCAGGGTATTAAATGATATTGTTTCTGCCTTGGACAATAATCAAGACTGTTCTGCCCTTTAATTTGTCCTATCAAAGGCGTTTGACACAGTTGACCATTTTAAACTTATAGAACGGCTAAGTACCATTGGGTTTGATATTAAATCCCTGAATTGGTTTCAAGATTATCTAACTGGTAGGTGTCAAGCTGTTGTGGCTGATGGCTATCAATCAAACTAGCAAGGGGGTTCCACAGGGTTCAATTTTGGGGCCCTTGCTGTTTGCACTTTTTATTAATGAGTTTGGTGCTAATTTTCTCAATAGTAAAATCCACCTCTATGCAGATGATACGGTCATCTACTCAGCTGCCCCTTCTGCTGATTTGGCTCTTAAAAATCTGCAGTCAGATTTCCAAATCTTCCAGAAGGATCTTTTAAACCTTAAATTAATTTTAAACTCTGAAAAAACAAAATCATGCTTTTCTCTCTTAAACCAACTGGTAGGTTCCATAATGTTAGCATCACGACAGTAAATGGAATCTAAATCAAAAGAGTTCCTTATTACAAATACCTTGGCATTTGGGTGGATGACAATCTTAATTTGTCATCAATTTGCTCATCATACTGATGAGTTAATCAAGAATTTGAAGCCAAAATTGGCTCTGCTGTACAGGAATAAAGCTGCTTTCTGAAGAGCTGCAGAAGACGGATTGTTCAGGCAACTATTCTCTCTAGAATGAATTATGGAGATGTGATTTATATGCACACTGCTCCCTCCTTGCTGAAGTCACCTGACGCAGTGCACCACGCTGCATTAAGGTTCATAACTGGAGATGGCTTCCGAACACATCACTGTACACTTTCTTTTAACGCTGGTTGGTCTTCGCTGGCCACGAGAAGGGAGCAGCATTGTTGCCTTTTTATACACAAGGCCTTGTTGGGTAAACTGCCTGGATATCTGACCAGTTTGCTGAACTTGAGGAAGGGGGAATACAGTCTGCGCACTCTTGACTTTTTGGTTTTAGATGTCCCAAGGGTGTGTACTGATCTGGGTTAAACCTCTTTTATGTATTATGTTCCACAGGAATGGAATAGGATTCAGCAGTTTTTTAAGTTGGAAAGTCTTATTTCAATTGATTGTTTTAAATGTCTTTTATTGGCTGCCTCAAAGCAGGAATGTACATGTGTAATGTAGTCATTGTTTTTATTTATTGTACTTGGTGTTTTCTGTTTTTTGCTACTGGGCTCCGTTGCAAAAGAGAGTTTGCTCTCAATCGTACTCCCAGTATAAATAAATAAGTGGGCCCAGGAATACAACAAGAAACCACTGTCTGTAAACACAGTCCGCTGTGCCATCCACAGATGCCACCTAAAACTCTCTCATACAAAAAGGAAGCCATTGTTGAGCATGATCCAGAAGCACCGCCGTGTTCTGTGGGCCAAGGCTCATTTTATATGGACTGTAGCAAAGTGTCCTGTGATCTGACGAGTCCAAATTTGACATCCTTGTTGGAAATCATGGTCGTCGTGTCCTCCAGGCTAAAGAGGAGAAAGACCACCCCTCCTGTTATCAGAGTTTAGTTCAAAACCCAGCATCTCTGATGGTATGGGGATGCATTAGTGCATATGGTGTGGGACACTTGCATGTTTTAAAAAGCACCATGAATGCTGAAAGGTATATGAAGGTTTTAGAGCAACATATGCTCCCCTCCAGACGACATCTATTCCAGGGAAGGCCTTGTGTATTTCAGCAGGACAATGCAAAACCACATACTGCAGCTATTACAACAGCATGGCTTCGTAGTAGAAGAGTCCGTGTGCTGAACTGGCCTGCCTGGAGTCCTGATCTTTCACCGATTGAGAAAATTTGGTGCATAATTCAACGAAAAGTCCGTCAAAGGATACCCAAAACTCTCCAGCAGCTGGAAGCCTGTATTAAACAAGAGTGGGATCAAATTCCAATGGCTAAACTCAAGAAACTTGTCTCCTCAATGCCCAGATGCCTCCACTCTGTGTTAAAAAGAAGAGGGAATGTTACACCATGGTGAACAGGCCCCTGTCCCGACTTTTTGGAGACCTGTAGCAGCCATCAAATTTGAAATGAGCTCATTTTGTGGATAAAATTGTAAAATTTCTCAGTTTCAACATTTGCTATGTTACTTCTGTTCTATTGTGAATAAAATACTGGCTGGTGTGATTTGAAGGTCATTCTGTTTTGATTTTATCCACAATTTACACTTTATCCCAACTATTTCAGAATTGGGGTTGTAATAGCAAATGTTAATTTAAATATTTTTGACAGTTCTGTGTAATCATTTGTTCTTCCTCTGTGTTTGTGGAAGTAAATCTTCACGGGAAGGTCCTGTACGGCAGGATGCAGCCGTGGGTTTCAGAGGCTAATTGATCCGGATGGAGCTGGAACTCGTAATTGGATGCAGGATGGGAAGTGAAGAGATTAGTGTGTCATAATGTGCTGGTCCCTCTCTGGTCCTCGAGCCCTGCAGTACATGCTTCCTTTTGCGGTAAACACTTGGCCTATGATAAGTACCGTTACCGGCCAATTGTAGTCTTTAAAGACCCCATGTCACTTCTTGAAGCTTGTTATGTAGATTAGATGTTTTCTTTAGTGTGAGATGGTAGAGTGGTTGTGGGAGTTTATTTCCTGGTTGTGGAGACTCCTTGGTCTGCTGAACTGTAATAAGTGCCTGTTACCGTGACTACGGTTTCCTGTCAGGTGGGCGTGATGCTGGCCTCTTCTCCTGAGCTGATTGGACGGAAGCGACAGAACCTCAGGGGGTCAGATCGATGGCTCTATGCGTGTGTGTGATGATGTAATGGCAGGATATTTTCACATCGACAGCCGCATGCGTGTAATTGGGTCACTCATAGGAGGGTCTTGTCACGCAGTCGAGGAAAAATGAAGGTGGTTCAGCTTCCATGCGAAACCGTAATGTTGCGGATTCCCCTGATAATGACTCCTTTTTTTTTTTTTTTTTTTAAACAATACAGACCCTTGTTTCCATGATTTCAGGGCAGCACTCGGTCAGGTTAGTTTGTTTGAGCGGCCGTCGGGAGAGCGAGTGTGTCTAACCGCGGCAGAATCCCGGAATCTGGCTGCGCGGACCTCGTGACTGAGCCGGGAATGAAAGCCGCTCTTGTGCTGTACGGGGGTGGCGGAGGGAAGGGGTGACGAGATGGAGCTCATCACTCGACGAGCCTCCATTTTATCTCCTGCTGAGGCCTTGTGAGGCCATATTAAAAAACAACAACAAAAAAAAAAAAAATTTGTTGGTTTGCGTCCTTCAAATTTCAATTTTCAGGAGCGGTCGGGTGGTTTTTTTGATTTTCAATTTTATTGTACTACGAGTTTGAGATCCAAACAGCACAATGAATCCCAACATTAGTACGCGTATTAACATCGAAAATTAAATCTGCCTATGTTACAGGTGGTGATTGAAAGCTGCATGGTCAGGGATTCTTAGCATTTTTCTCAATTTCTTTTCAGTGTAATTTTAATTGAATTTTTCAAAATAAAAGAATGAAAAAATTTGAGGTGGGAGGGGATGCTTAGCAGTTTTTCTACTACGGCGGAGTGTATATATTTTTAGGGCTTTTCTATCCGCACTGGGTACGATGGATCAGAACGAGGATTTGGAGAGACTGAGAGGGACTTGTGACTATCGCTTGAGAGGCCGGACTCAAACCAGTAATGTTACAAATGGTAATGAGCGTGTGTACAGTGCTCTGCAGGAGTTTAAACCCAAGCAACTACTAAAATGACCCTGGATTTCGAACACCTCCACAGCCCAGCCGGACCTCTCCTTCCTGGGTCACTGTGGGCCCGATGCCGGACTGTGCTGGACCCTACTGTCAGCCCTGGGTCATTTACATTACTAGTTTCCCACCGCGGCACTAAATGGAGCTGGGGAAATTGCAATGGAGCTCCTTTGTCCATCCGTGGAGATAAGTAGGGACAAGTTTTTCAGAAACTAGTTGAAGTACACGAATGAAGTTTTGTGTGGGTACGTGCTAGTCATGACCTTGACTGGGTTTAATTCACGTGCCATGGTGGCGGGGGACGTTGATGACGGTGACATATGCTTTTCCGTGCTCCAGTTGCCGTGTGTGGTGCGATTGAGCCAGCCAAAAGGCCCCAAGGGCGGGGTTTGTAGTTTTTGAATTTATTTCATTGGTTCCAGATTCCCTGACAAACTCAATACGACGTAGAAATGTGGTTTAATCTAAACAGAGGTCTGCCTGCTCAAACCAGGTTAACAATCGCTGTTTGTCTTTCAACGGCTCTCTCTACGTTTCCCACGAGCATTAACACCCTGTACCGGCTCAGGTTATGGTATTTTTATGGTGTTTTTTTCTCACTATGCTGTGTTATGTGTAATATTACTACAGTGGTGAATGTTTGCGTTTTGGCTGTGGCTGGGCATGCTTTTGCATGGGCGCTACCCTGGTGTTGCATAACATGCTCGTTAGTGTTTGAATACTGTTTGCAGGGCTGACGCTTTAGTTCATGTAAATCGGGGGAATGCGCTAGAATTTCCCTGCGCTGCTTCGGCTCCTATAGGAGCGAGTCTTACCCAAGCACTGCGTAATGCGTTACAACGCGTGACTCTGCCTGTCACATGTTGTGTTATCTCACTTGCCTTAACTTTTTATGTCTGAATCCCTTTTAAACGTATTTTTTAGCCCTCAGAGAACTGAAATAAATTTGGAAAAATATATAAATTATCTTGTGCTATTGAAGACCTATCATTTGGTGACTTGTTTAAAAGAGCTCCCCCGCGGGAGCTCTTTTAAACACGTTGCCACAAGTTTTCAACAGCTTTGATTTTGGTATCTTGCATCATTGAGTAACACTAGTTGCATTTAGTGCTGTAAGGGTTAATATTCAAGTATTATTGTGATCATACTACAAGAGTGATCATATTGTGTCCATGTAGCTGTGTCTCTGGTTTCAATTATTAGCCTTCATATTTATCAGGTTCGTATTGATGAGATGAAACGACTGGGCTGAGCCCAATGAGGGATTCAAATGGAAACATCCACACAGGTGTGTTTCCTGATTTGGTTAAGCAAATTAAGTCCCAGCATGCTCTGGGGCATGTGTAGGAGGCTGGGCAGGCCTGCTTGCCTGTGTGCATGACCTGCATCATGTGACCTGTGTCTCTGGCTGGACCTTCCAGGCCCTAACCTGGCTGAACTTGTCGATGTTGCCGCAGGGCCTGAGGTTACACCGGAGAAACTGTATGAAATGGCATCCCTGACGCTGTTGTACAAGATGGTCACTATTGACCGTGTGCACCACCAAATCAGGGACGTCAGGCACAGGGTCGTTTTGTAAACGCGCTTCCGCTTCAGCTTGAGACTCAGTTCAGCGCAGTCCAGTGGCACTAAACAAGAACAGGCAGGGTCGTCTATTCTTCACCGCAAGCTTGTTGGGTTTAACATTGATTTAAAAAAAAAAAAAAAAAAAAACATTAAAGGGAGTGCGTCGCGTGTGGTGGAAAATGATTTTAATTTTTGCTAATTTTCCTTAGCAAGCTAGCCACTGACGATGATGTTTTTGTATTCGCCTGAACTGCAAATGAGACTCCAGAAACAGTACATGTGGAGGTAGGTAAAGTGGGCGGGGCTGTTTAGGGTCTATGTTTTAACTTTGGGGGGGTGAGCATTGCAGAGGAACGCAGTAATGCATCATTACTGGATGTGCTGCTTAAATAATGTTTTCAGGTCTTCTAAACCTGCACTTAAACATTTTAAGGTGTGTCTGCTTTTAAAATGAAAGCTCTGTTGATCCCTGGCAGAACACTGTCCCACAATGCCGCGGGGTGGATAATTAACCTCTCCTTTCAGCATCAGAGAACGCCTCCTCACGGCTCACGAACACCTCGCCCCTAATCGCTCACCGTTTCGCCAAACATTTCCCAACTCGCCCTGCAGAGCAGTCTGCTATTGTTCGACGAGACGTGTGGGAATTTAGTGTGCAGTGTCTACAGGACCTTTGGCCCCTTGCGTAAGGTCGGTCTGTGGGTGCACACACACATGCGCGCACACACACACACACACAACACACGCGCACACACACACACACACACACACACACAACACACGCACACACACACAACGCAAACACACACACACACACACACACACACACACACACACACACATGGGGGAAAGGGGCGGTTTGCAGCGGTAACCTTATTGTAGCTGCAGTTCGAGTGAGTGCTGATTGGTCGTCCTCTTCTTCACCTCCGGTAAAATCCGCTGGCGGTTTGCAGCAGCCCCCCCACCCCCACCCCCACCCCTGCCCCGGACAGTAACCGATCACATCTGTCACAGTTACAGATTCATCAGGATTAACCCAGAACTAGAAAGCATGCAAGGCCCAGATGTTTCTCGCACACGCACACGCACACACACGCACACGCACACACACGCACACACACACACACACACACACACACACACACTGCCATACACATATGCGCAGGCACACAGATACGGACACACACACACACACACACACACACACGTGTACACACACACACACACTGAATGTAATGACACATCTTTAAGAGGGCGGGGTTTGGTATATGGTCTCCATGTTGTTGTGTTCCTGTGCCTGAAGGCAGCACTGGTGCTTAAAAGGACTCGGAGAGATTGGGGCCCTCGGCTAACGGTGGTGGAGGGGGTGGGGGGTCTCCTTACTGAATCGAGGAGCCCCCTCCGCTGCTTTTAATCTGCTTACTGCACCCATTCAGAGCTCAGGCGATCCGTCCGCTTATCGCCCCCCCCGCTGTTCCCCTGCCCCCCTCTGCTGTTCTCTGCCCCCCACCTCCCACCTCCCCCATGAGGGGCCGCTGCTCGGGGCCCTGGGGGGGTCGCACCAGGGGCCTGCTCTCCGGAGCTTTATTTTTAGACTCTCACTTTCGCAGGAATTCTGAGGTGTCGTCTGGGACTCTGGCAGGATTCGCCCGTCCGAGGGAGGGAGGCGCCCAGGGCTATGCGCGGTTAGCGGGAGAAACGCATCCCGGCTCAGCGTCGAACCCTCCGCTATATATCTTCGTTTTATTTTGTACAGAGAGCGCCAGAATCTCGCGGATAAGCGACTGTTTTCCTTGATACGTCTGCCCTCACTCTGAGGCCTGCTTCACTCTTACTGACGACCTCGATATTTTAATGCAGTGTGAACGCGCAGAGGTGTGGGGAATTGTGGGATAGCGCTGCAGTGTTCAGGCGGTGCTGATGAGTCCTGTGGTTATGTAACGGTGATCTGAAGCGAGGCTCTGCCGTCTTCTGAAAGATTACAGTAGATTACCGTCAGCCATATGGCTGCTTTCAGCTTTCGGAGCCTCTGACCCGTTAAACTCGCTGTATGACCTAAAAATACTCGCAGCACGGCAGGTAACGGGCATGAGGCGGAGGGTCTGTATCCAAGAAAAACAGAAATACTCACACCCATAGACGGGCAGATTGGGTAAAAAATGTTGAGATACAGGAATGCCGTGCGTCATGCTGAGTGTTTTATAAAACTTAACGCTCACATTTTAATCCTTAAGTATCAGGACCCAGAATCTACAAAAATCTCTGTATATGAAACAAAATAAATATTCATTACTTTAGACTGATATTCAGTGTCTAAAAAATTCAGTGTAAAGCTGAGCATTGAAAGGCAAAAATTGTTACTGTACAAATACTTTTGAACAAAACTCTGGGAGACGTCAGGGAGGTTGTCTCCGGGTGAATAAGAGTGATTTGTTTAATTTAATATAGTTGCTTGAGGACAGTAATAAATAGTCACTGTAGGTGAAGGTTAAAAGTAAATGTTCATGTTCGCATAATTGGAAATGTTATTGCCAGTAATGGGCCAGCTGGGTAATTACCTTCGCCAGCGACTTCGCTGACAAAGGTAATGTTTTGATCCCCGTGTATTTATTTGTTTGTGTGTCTGTCTGTCTGTGTGTATGTATGTGTATCGAATAACTCAATAAGTACCCAACGGAATTTCAGAAAATTTGGTGGGTTGATTTGGCATGACCTGAGGATCAATCGATTAGATTTTGGGAGTGATCGGGTCAAAGGTCAAGGTCAAGGCCACGAAAAGGTCAAAACCGACTTTCAGCCATATCTCGGTCAATTTTTATCCGATCGGCATGAAACCAACGCCAAAATGTGCAGAATTATATACCCGATCCTGTGATGTGAAACACGGTACAATGGGGTCAATACCCTTCTTAGCGGTTGGGGGTCAAAAGTCAGGGGGGTCATTACCTTTCGAACTTAAAGGCGTATTGATGTAAAAAAAAATATATCGTACTCTTGTCATTCATCGATCATTTAAAAAAATAATAATTGGTCCTCAGAGTTATGTGGCGAGGGATTCAGTGGCGTCGGCGAAGGTATGCGCTCTACCGAGTGCCCGTTCTAGTTTGTTTGTGTGTCTGTCTGTGTGTATGTATGTGTATCGAATAACTCAAAAAGTATCCAACGGAATTTCAGAAAATTTGGTGGGTTGATTTGGCATGACCTGAGGATCAATCGATTAGATTTTGGGAGTGATCGGGTCAAAGGTCAAGGTCAAGGCCACGAAAAGGTCAAAACCGACTTTCAGCCATATCTCGGTCAATTTTTATCCGATCGGCATGAAACCAACGCCAAAATGTGCAGAATTATATACCCGATCCTGTGATGTGAAACACGGTACAATGGGGTCAATACCCTTCTTAGCGGTTGGGGGTCAAAAGTCAGGGGGGTCATTACCTTTCGAACTTAAAGGCGTATTGATGTAAAAAAAAATATATCGTACTCTTGTCATTCATCGATCATTTAAAAAAATAATAATTGGTCCTCAGAGTTATGTGGCGAGGGATTCAGTGGCGTCGGCGAAGGTATGCGCTCTACCGAGTGCCCGTTCTAGTTTGTTTGTGTGTCTGTCTGTGTGTATGTATGTGTATCGAATAACTCAAAAAGTATCCAACGGAATTTCAGAAAATTTGGTGGGTTGATTTGGCATGACCTGAGGATCAATCGATTAGATTTTGGGAGTGATCGGGTCAAAGGTCAAGGTCAAGGCCACGAAAAGGTCAAAACCGACTTTCAGCCATATCTCGGTCAATTTTTATCCGATCGGCATGAAACCAACGCCAAAATGTGCAGAATTATATACCCGATCCTGTGATGTGAAACACGGTACAATGGGGTCAATACCCTTCTTAGCGGTTGGGGGTCAAAAGTCAGGGGGGTCATTACCTTTCGAACTTAAAGGCGTATTGATGTAAAAAAAAATATATCGTACTCTTGTCATTCATCGATCATTTAAAAAAATAATAATTGGTCCTCAGAGTTATGTGGCGAGGGATTCAGTGGCGTCGGCGAAGGTATGCGCTCTACCGAGTGCCCGTTCTAGTTTGTTTGTGTGTCTGTCTGTGTGTATGTATGTGTATCGAATAACTCAAAAAGTATCGAACGGAATTTCATAAAATTTGGTGGGTTGATTTGGCATGACCTGAGGATCAATCGATTAGATTTTGGTAGTGATCGGGTCAAAGGTCAAGGTCAAGGCCACGAAAAGGTCAAAACCGACTTTCGGCCATATCTCGGTCAATTTTTATCCGATCGGCATGAAACCAACGCCAGTGGCGAGGGATTCAGTGGCGTCGGCGAAGGTATGCGCTCTACCGAGTGCCCGTTCTAGTTTAAAATGCATCGTTAGTGGGGTGCGGGAATTATTGCTGAGATCAGAGGAATGAGGTCCTCCTCTCGCGACTCTTGTTCTGAGTCATTATTATCCTGCGGTGGAAGAAATCTGACCCTCAGGCTGTGTTTTAATTCACCAGTCGACATGAAGCCCTTTAAAATCACATTTATAATTTTAACAGGCCTGTGCTCACTTTCTGTTTTCTAGTTTCACACAAGAATTTGGCCATTGTCTCTGTCTGCTATGCAGTCATGTAAAGAAGAATTATTTCTGATCGAAAGCTGGTTTATTTCCCGTGCGGTTGGTTTGCTGAGTGATGGGCCCTGGGGACGTGCATTCTGAAAGATTGCGCCTCTGGTGGCAGGTTCTGTGAACTGCAGCTGATGTTCAGTCTGTTTCTGTGGGCTGTCTTCAAATATTCAGAAAATTACATCCTCTCCTCTGATTCCTGACCACTTTTCTATGGCCTCGATGGAAAGCGTCATGTGGTAAAGCGAAGGTGTAAAGAGGAATTCATAACGGATTAGGAACACAACTGCACTGCTAAGAGAATCTAAATGCACTTACACTGGGTGATGTGATCATGCGATTCTCGCCTGTCATGTTCGTTTGTGTCTGCGATTAGTAGGGTGGATGGTCATTGCTTTAAATATTACTGCCGCACAGTATTGTGGGATAGCGTTATTTCCTTTCTTTTTGAAAAGGATGGTTCAGTGTACCCTATGGTAAGTTGGGAAGCTCTGAAGCACCTTTCCTTAACATTAACATAATTCAAACACACTTATGGCTGCTATGCAAATACCTCCAGGTCACTTCCAGGAGTTTGGAACTTTTCTAAGCAAAAAAGACTCAGCCCCAGTGTCTGTAGTCTGTTGGGTTTTAGCCCACGATGCACTGGTGTTCCTCCATGCTTACTCATTGGAAGAGGAGGGGGTGCACCTATTGTAAGATCCTGTGACCCCCCCACCTCCTTCCTTTATCAAGGCGTTACCGAGGGGCCGGCAGGGTGGTTACTGCCATGGCAACGCAGTCCAGGACAGAGGAATGAGGGTAGCGATGACTCGGTTAAGTGCGCTGGAGAACGACCCTGGCAAATGGCACAGCGAGAGTCTCCTCAGTCCTCCAGCATCTGATGACTGTGACTCTAACGGCCCTCAGTGAGAAACCTTGTCAGGATTTACGCCATTGTATTGGGATACGGCGAAGTGCGTCAGTATTGAGGCAGTTACTGTTTTAAAAGGCTAGAAATCCTCCACGGGTCAGTTCATACGGAGTTAAAAAGCCGGCCTGTGTTCAAATACTTACGGACCTCAGTGTGCCTCTGTATTCTGTAATTCTGTGGAGAGAATAATGTTACAGAGAGGAGGAAATATGACTTTATTTTATCAGGCTTAAAGAGATTTTATTTTATCCCCTTTTCTTTATTTCGGGGGGATTTTGTGTGAAGGATTATCCTTTGTTTTTCCTTTTTAAAATCATCGTTTATTTCTGAGTTTGGATAGGATTTTGAGCTTTGTGTTTGAGCATTTTTTCTGCTAACATCTGTTAGAGCAGAAATGCCTCTGTGAGCCAGCGTCCCCGAGTGGGTGGGGCTTACGTAATCTCGCGTGTGACGGACAGGACCATTGTCCCGTGGTGAGCTGCTCTCTGGGTCCACTGGGTCAGGAGTGATGGAGTGAATTACGCCTGCCTGCTGACCCGTGAACCAGAGAGAGCGCGAGGGAGAGGGAGAGAGTGTGTGTGTGTGTGTCAAGGATGCATTTTAGAGGAAATTTAGAGGTTTCTTGATACAAAATTTAGTTTTTGAAAATGTGCGGCTGCACTGAGATGGGTGATGTCATGCGCCTCACCTCTGTACTTACTGAGTATCTCTGGGCACTCATTTTTCATCCCCCACCGCGCGATTAGCGCGAGGCGGGGATATAGCATTGGGCTTCGTCCGTACGGACACACAAAATTGAGGCGGCGGGGGATATTGCCATGTCAGTGGCAAACACTTGTTTTATTTAATGTTTCTGTGACCAGCACAGGGTCTCAGTGCAGATCATCTTCTTAAGAGCCCCTGGCTGAGATGGGCCGTATCCAATCAATCGCACAGTTTTTCAGATGGATAAATATAATAATACATGTGGTGCATCAGGTCGTACATGACTCCGCTGCTTGTGAACTGTCTGTGGATTTGAGAACAGTGGAAGAGACCAGGTTTCCTGAACACAGTGAGTGAGTGTGAGTGACTGAGTGAGTGAGCGAGCGAGTGTGTATGTGTGTAAGAGTGATTGTGTGATGAGTGTGTGTGAGAGTGAGTGTGTATGTGTGTGAGAGTGAGTGAGTGTGTGATGAGTGTGAGAGTGAGTGTGTGTGAGAGTGAGTGAGTGTGTGGTGAGTGTGAGAGTGAGTGAGCGAGTGTGTGATGAGTGAGTGAGTGTGTGTGATGAGTGTGTGTGAGAATGGGTGAGTGTGTGATGAGTGTGTATGTGTGTGAGTGAGTGAGTCAGTATGAGGTGCACAGCTCTGTTAGAAAACCCGCTTTTTCTGTTTGCCGTTCATGCGGAATTAATCTGTCATTCAGGGGTATCTGAGCGCGCTCACTGCGGAGTCCAGAGAGGGATAGGGGCGTGGCTCCATTCCAGGGTCCTCCCCCTTTGCCACCAAAGTGTGTTTTGTTCTCACACACACACACTCACACACACACACACCCACACACGTGCACGCATCCATCTTTTGTTTGTTATTTTTCCTACAGTTGACCCGAATGGCTGCAGATATGGCCGCAGGCGCAGTACTGAAAGTGCCAGGGCGTTTTCACGTGCCCCCCGACCCAGCATGCCCTCTGTAGAGCTCACTGCAAAGTGGGAGGCTTTCCAAACCCCCCCACTTTTAAAATGGCTCATTCTCATCCGGATGCTCGCCCCGCCCCCATGTTACTCCAGCTGAAGTCACGGGGACCTCATTCACTGCCTTATCAAACCACTAAACAGAAAGAGAACTGGTATCTCTCCTCCATTCTCTCCCTCTCGGGGACACAAAGGCACATTCTCTGCGCCCTGCGGGGCTCCTCTAAAGACCGATGCCTGCCTCTGCTCCATTGTTGCTTTTTAAACTGATCGTAATTGCTGGAATCCCTTCCCCCGTGTCGAAAATGAGTTTCACCTCATCACTGGCTGAAATGAAATGGATCGGTAATTAGAGTAAATCATTCTGGGGCTGTGTGTGTCCCTGCGGCCTCCGCTGCTATTGGAGGAGTCTGTAATAATGGTGTTGTCCAAGGTGTGAATTTTTTAAAAAGTCAATGAAAAAGGCTTCACGTAATAAACAGTACTATTAATAGTTTGTAAATTGGCTTATATTGTGAAACTGCTGTGTTGCATATAATTGTCGGTCCTGTGACTGGTGTGAAAGGATTTGATTTGTTACACAGGTCCTTTATCATCAGTTATGTACAGAGATGCAGAGATTAGTGTATTTGGTATTGATCCTGCTTGAGTTTGGAGGGAGAGAGGGCAGTGATGTGCTTACATGTGGTATAGTTGTCATGTTTGAGTTATTCTGTGACCCCGTGTACTCTAGGCTCGTAAATATGTCCCTGTTCGAAATGTCACACAGTTGAGGGGGTTCTGCTTATGTTTTTGAGTCTTTCAGCCACTGTGTTTACAGAACTTCTCATTTGGAAGCACATGCACCAAGTCATTTGATAGGAATCGTAGGTAATCTGTAAGTCACATTTAGCCACTTCATGTGTCGTGTGCTGATCCGATGGCAACAGGACAGCTAAAAGGTCAAGTGTTATCGGTCTGAAATGCATTGGACTGGATTTTAATCGAATAACACAGCTTTGCATGAGAGGGGTCTTCAGATGCATTGTGGGTATAGTCCCGTGTAAATGGATCAGTCTTCAGAAAGCACATACGTCAGCGCCGATCTCCACTCAAAATATTTCATCTCCAGACAACCCATAAACACACAGCCAAAAGAATAAAATTTTTTGACTTAGCGAAACGGATGCTTGCATTTTTTGCAAGAAACTGTATATCTGTCCCGTGAACATGTGCTGATGAATGCAGTTTTTTAGGATACTTTCCAGTTGGAAGTCTGAGGAAATGACTGGGATAAATTGGAGCAGTTTTTTCATTAGTCAATATGACAGTACGCGCGGCATTACACCAATCAGCTCGGGCCACGGGGTTAAGGGTTTTACTCCGGACACTGAAAGACCAGATTGAACATTCTCTGCGAGGAAAAATGCAGAAAGTGTTTATAACCGTTGATTATATTAAATCTCACCCGGAAACAGAGGTTTTACCCAACCCAATGTATTTCTCTCCAGTAAACATAGAGTCCAGCAGAGTGCATCAGCTCTGCTCTGAGAGAGGCTTTTAAATAACTGTAAGATTATCCGTTCCATATTTGTTTAAAAATGTAGGAGCAGTATAGTGAGGTAAATTGAGGAAATGGAACTACAATTTCCTCTCAGCAAAAGGGCCTCAGCTATGTGTGTGTGTGTGTGTGTGTGTGTGTGTGCGCGCGCGTGTGTGTGTGCGTGTGCGCGCGTGTGTGTGCGAGCGTGTGTGTGTGTGTGTGTGCGCGTGTGTGCGCGCGCGTGTGCGTGTGCGTGTGCATGTGCGTGTGCGCGTATGTGTGTGTGTGTGCGCATACGTGCGTGCATGCACTTGTATGTTCGTGTGTGACTGTGTGCGCGATGCAAGCCTGTGCTTGTGCGATTGTGTGTGTGCTTGTGCATGTGTGTGCGTATGTGTGTGTGTGTGCGTATGTGTGTGCGCATGTGTGTGTGCGTGCGTACATGTTTGTGCCTGTGTACACATTTTTCTATACTTGAGGGGACTAAAAATGCCTTGTCAAAATGTGAGGACCCCACGAGTACAGTAAAGTCTGAAAATATAGCACCGTTGAGACATTTTCTTGTGTCCCTGTATGGAAACGGACCAAGGGGTAGGTTTGCATCTCGGGTTACAGTGGGGCTTGTGGTCAGGGCTAGGTCTATTTCTATAGTAAGGTAGTTGAATTAGGCTTTAAGTTAAGGTGATGTGTTAAATTAATGTGAAAATTGGGTTATTTTGGGGGTGTTTGTGGGTTTGGGTTTAGATTATGGTCAGAGTTTGGGAAATAGGTTAGAATGTGGGTTGGTTTTGGGGTTGGCTGTAATTTGGCCTCCAAAATGCTCCTGTGCTCCGGAGATGGCTGACTGGGCCATTTCCTGACTTTGAGCAGGAGTGTAAATTACGAGCACCCAGCCTCCCCCTCGCCCCCCCGCACCCCGTTCGATGCAGCCCTGAGGGGACGAGAGGCGTCTAGACGAACAGAGCCCCGCCCACCATCACCTGCCCTGTGCTGTGGGGGGCGGGGCACAGGAGTGCTCAGCTGGTGTAAGCCCCGCCTACTGACCCCACCTGCCATGCCCCTGAATCCTGAGGCACGTTTGCCATCTGATTGCAGATGAACACTTTTTAATGGACTTCATGATAGAATCATAAGTGAATATTGAAGTGGATTCGCTCTCAGCTTCTGCCTCATCGGGGAGCTTCAGTGACGGTGGTCCTCCTCACATGGAGACGCGATATTGACATGAAGTGCAGGACATTAGGACATCTGGAGGACCGTCAGTTATTCTTTCTCACTCCATCGGCGTCTCCCCTGTGCTGTACCTCCTCAGGCTGTGAGGAAATGTTGTGGTGAGCAGATTTGAATTAGCTCACTTAACACTGAAAGGCGCCTTATAGTGGTAAAACAGGGAGAATTAGATCCTATGCACTGTCACTTACATGGCTGCGGCATTCTGGGAAATTTAAAAAGCAGCCAATGGTTTGCCATGAGAGTCTGTATTAGAGTAACGATCTTGTGGAGCACCTGATGAATGAGTTTGACTCCAGTGATTAGTGATCTTACTGTGCTACAGATTAATAATGTGTTACTCCAGAGATCGCTGTAAACCTTCTGCATTCATTATGACTCTCCACTTCTCTTCTTTTTACATTTTTTGGGCCGTACTGTTTCAGTACGAGCCTTTTCCAAACCAGCTCGACTGGTCATGCCTGCCCAGGGAGTGTGGACCCTCTGCCTGTGAAACTCCTACGTCCATCTCTCCTCCTGCTCCAGAAATGGATCGAGGTCCCTCGTTGATGTAGAGATTCCAGTCCGCGAAATGAGTTGGGAAATGATGAAGATACTTTAACATGATCTGCAGCACATGCGCATCTCCGAGCTGCTTCCAACACGACCGTTTTATAGTGGGGAAAATTGTGGGATTAGTGTTAAGAATCATCACTTGCGATCAAAATCAGTCGAGGGAAAGGGATTATAAAAACCCTGCTCTGTAATTGGGTAATGAGGTAATAACTGGAGACTAAAATATATATTTGTTTTTATCCCAGTGGGATGAAGTGCTGGGATGTTTCAGTTTTGTGTTTTCTTTTCCTTTTAAAGTGAATTTTTATTCATTTTTTTTAAAAAAAGGGTCTCACCTGTCCTGTGCGGTTCACCCTGGTAAATGAAGCCTTTGTCCCCTCTCTCTTGCCATAGGGTCTGACCAGCCCCTGGAAAATCCTGCTTGCTGAAAGACCCCCAGAGGAAGTCCAACCACCAATCTTCAGTCCCCTCCCCTCTCCCCATCCTGCCCCGCCCCAACTTGAAGAGGGACCACACCCATCAGCCAAGGCCCCGCCCCCAAGGACACTGGAGCCCCTCCCCCTGGGGATTATTGGTGCTGTTTCCTGAGGACGACCCTCCGCACCCCAGAGCCGCAATCGGGGCCCTTCCGCCATGAGTGAGTTCTGGCTCTGCTTCAACTGCTGCATAGCCGAACAGCCCCAGCCAGTGAGTATTCCACATTCAGTGTTAAATTCTAGTGCATTATGGGATTTGTAGTTCTAATCCCCACCATCTTAACTTGAATAAGCCTGGGTTCTAATTGTATAATGTGCCTCTGTATATAAAGAGGTTCGTTGACCCCCGCCCTCCCGTGGTTTGTGAATTCAGGACTCCGGCTCTAGATCTGAGCTCCCATTGATTTAAACCTGCGGCCGCACCAGGCTCCCGTGGGAGGAGTGTGTTTGTGTCCAGCGTCTGATCGCTCATTCAGTGCAATGGCCAATCAATTTTAATTCACTGCTAAGCCAATAACGTAAAGTGTTGGGCGTGTAGGTCTTACAGAGGAGGTGCGAAGAGAAAAGGGAACTTGTATTCTTTCACCCTAAAACACTGGAGGGTCGCCCTGGAAAGGAAGGAGTTGAGGGGCCTTCCCAGGTTCAAAATGATTTTTTTTTTTCCAATTTTTCTCTCTTTTTCCCTTTAAGGTTCACTTAGATGTCTACTTTAAGAAAATCTAAACATTTTATCATTAATTTCATCAATTTTGATGAAAAATGAATTTTGAAGCTCTCCCCCCGGAATTGTTGAGCTGATAACTTTTTTTTTTTTCTTCTCAACCAAATTATCTCAAATTTTGACTGTAGACTTGGTTATTTCTGCATGCAATCACATTGGCTTTTTTTGATAGGGGCAAAGGTGTCCATTTCAATTTTTTTTTTTTTAGAAAAGCCACTAAAAAAACACACACACATCATATAGAAAAATCCTCATGTAATTGCATAGATATGCCATATTTCTAATGGAAAACGAGAATTAATTGATATGGTTGCGTGGTTGGGCAGTAAGGCTTGCCACAGTACGGACCGTGATTTTGCTTATTAACGTCAACTCCATGGTAACAATGTAATAAACCCAATGGAAAGGCACATTTTTGTGTTGAACTCATAAACTGTAGTGGTGTTCCAGCACAGATGTGCGTATAATAAGGTAAATCAAATGGCCCTGGTAAAGTCCCTCAAATGAGTGATGTTTTTGGGGTGGGGCGATGCTGTAAGCTCAGTGATTGATGGCTCCTTGGCAAACGTGCAGTAACCGCAGAGGAAGGGCTTTATTGCGACTGTTAGATTACACAAGACTGGCCTGAATAACCTCAGCTTGTGAAACGGTGTGAAATCACTCTGAATGAAAACATGCTGCCATTTGTTAATATTTCCACATGGCATTACAGATTGTTTTTTTTTTCTAAATTTCAATTAAATTCTGTTGAACTGTAAATTTGAATTGTCAGTAAATTGTGAAATGAATACCGTCTCCCTCTTTATGGTTAGTGCAAACTTTCCTCCCTCTTCTGGGCTGGAGCCGCCCTCTCCTGGGGACAGGCGCTTTATTGCTGTGTAATTGTCGAGGGTAATATCTGTCATCTGCACCCTGCAATTTGACTAATTCCTGGCAAGAAAAGGCCAGACTGCTGTTATGTGAAACTTTAAACACTTAAATACTGCAGTTTCCACCTTTGTTACCGGTACAAACACTGCACCGCATGGAGCTGGGACTCGGCGGACGGACGTTGTTAAACTTTACTACAGGTCTTCAGTAATGTACTGAGAGCCCTTGAAATCAGTAGATCGCATTAGCGTAGGATTTTTTTCATCAAAGGTGTCTTTGGCTTTATACATAAAAAGCCTTGTGTGTTATTGGTAAATATCTGTCAGCAGACTGCTATAATTAATTTTCAAAATGCCAGTGGCTGTCCAGTGTCTAACCACAGATGATGGTGAGATGATGTGGCTGTTATTCTGTTCAGGACGGGTTCAGAGTAAGTGGGTCTGACCTGAGGGAGGAGCAGTGCATTGTGGGCCAGATCTCTGAGGGTGGGGTGTCCGAGAGGAGTGTGCAATGTTGCTGGTTTGCGGTAAGATGATGTCATCTCTCTGAGTGCATCGGTGCCAGATTTAGAGTTTAAATCCCCCAGAACCCCAGTCATTTATTTATTGCCCTGTAAGACGGTGGAGTCTCTGATCTTTCTTAGCAAAAGCATGTTGTCTGTCCTGCAGAAACCAGCACTTCAGGAGGCATTTTATTGGCCTACGATTCATTTTTAAAAATGAATGGAAAAAAGTTTACACCTGTGAATTTACACATTCACGACTCAGGGGAAAAAAGGTAATAGTTGTGTTGATCATGTTTTTAAAATCTGTCCAGATGAGTTGTATTATTATTTGTCGCATTAGCCCATGGATCTGGTGGGATATTCAAAATATTAGCATTTTTTCCAGCAGCTCATATTAAATATGCCTGTGCAGACCGGCCACGCTGAAACTGAAAATGAGTCGTGACTATTCTGGACATGCCCTGCTGGTGCCCCGACCACTAGGTGGCGCAGGTTAACCCATTACTGACGGATACAATGTGCACGATGCATATCCCTGTAAGAACTGATGCAAACCATCTTTGAAAAATATCAGTTTTTTTTTTTTTCCCCAGTTTAAACTATATAAAATTGTCCTTTATGACGTCATATAGACACCACAATAGAAATGATGTCAAGAAAACCCTCGCTGCCTCTCTGTTACCAATATATGCCCATGAAATCAGTCATTCTTGTACATTATGCTTTACTCCAGAGTACATTATCATTAATTGCATTGGAATGGAAGAAATTCTAGAATTGTCTATTTAAGATCAATTCTTGAGTAAAACATTTTATGCATCACGCAAGTTCATAGCATCGCTGCTGGTGTAGGTACAACGTCTTCTTGCTCAATACCATGAAATAACTGCTATTTGAACAGAGGCAGAGTGTTGTCTTTTTCAACCAATACGGCCATATGAATGTGGAAAAATCCGACACAAGGAAAGTAATTTAAATGTGACAAGCCGAACAACATCTGCCATGCACATCCTACCTTGGCTTTATAATCGCTTGTGATGTTGGTCTCCCCTCAGTCAATACATGAAAAAAAACTTAAATTTTACTGCAGAATTAGTTTTCGCTTTGAATTGGCTACTTGAAACTGACTCTATCCCTCAGCTAATTCTATATCTCTATAATTCTAGTATGTCTTGGAGGAAAACAGAGAGAACAGTATATTTATTTACACTTTATACGTCAAAATTATAAGTTAGAAAGTGAGGCATTAGATCATTTGAAAGTCAATACTCTCAGCTACTGTATTACATTACATATTTGATTCTTTCTTGTCAGACAAAATGCATTTTACAGGGCAGAATATCTGGAGAGGGGGAATTTATAGACTCCTAGCTGTGCATTTTTTGCGGCTTTTTTTTCTGAAATGAGTTGCAAATGATGGGAGCATATGTGAGCGTAATTCTGAAGTGGATATCTCTATTAACCTTTTAAGAGCTAAATTATTTTTTATAAAATACTAACACACTGCTCAAAATATTTTCCACATGGAACACTTCAGTGCTGAATCAAGCAGATCAGAATTTCTCGCTCCCCGAAAAAGTTCGTTCATCTTCACGATCACTTTAAGCAAACAACAAATCCAGATATTCAGCATTTTTATCATTAAACTCACTGCCATCACTTGACAAGTTCTCAAATGCTGGCATTTTGAGACAACGCGTGGTCAAAATCCACAAAACAAGAATATTGTTATGATTCATTCATAGGATGACTATGCAGTTCAAATAAATTGTTACAATACACACTCCGGGGTCCCTAGCAACCAATCCCCGACGTGGCTGCATAAATACTAAAATTTGATCAGTATGATTAAACATACCTGCCCTCCAAAAACGTCTTTTGCCGCGACTAGCAGTTGTGGCTGGAAACTTCCTTGTAGTAATAGCCGCGATCGGCAGCCGTTATGATTATTATTATCTCGGCTCTAGCCACAACTGGCGCTTAAAGGGTTAAAAATATCAATATTATTGTGCAGTTAATATTAATGTCTATATCCGTCCTTTTTTTTGTAAATGCTGTCAGATGTTATGTCATAAAACTCTCAAGACATTTTTATCTGTGACCTCAGGGCCGTAATGGTTTTAAGAGTTAAGTCTGACGTGCCCATGGTGATTTCACCGACTATTTTAATTCAAAGCTTCTCACAGATGATTTAGTAAAGCAGGGGCCAATGTCCCCTGGAGCCGTGTGGAGTGAGGGGCCCGTACTCGGCCTTAACAGCTGCACTGATCGTTCTGGGGCCACACTGGGTCTTGCACCAACAACCTTCCGCATCCTTGTCAAACACCTGCACCTCTGAGCTGCAGGCACATGCAGTAAATGTGTCTCTTGTTCTGTGAGCGTGTGTTCTGCAAGCGTGTGTTCAGTGTGCGTGTGCGTGTGTTCTGTGTGCGTGTGTTCTGTGTGCGTGTGTTCTGTGAGCGTGTGTTCTGTGAGCGTGTGTTCTGTGAGCGTGTGTTCTGTGAGCGTGTGTTCTGTGAGCGTGTGTTCTGTGAGCGTGTGTTCTGTGAGCGTGTGTTCTGTGAGCGTGTGTTCTGTGAGCGTGTGTTCTGTGAGCGTGTGTTCTGTGTGCGTGTGTTCTGTGTGCGTGTGTCCTGTGTGCGTGTGTTCTGTGTGCGTGTGTTCTGTGTGCGTGTGTTCTGTGAGCGTGTGTTCTGTGAGCGTGTGTTCTGTGAGCGTGTGTTCTGTGTGCGTGTGACCTGCCTGTGTGTTCTGTGAGCGTGTGTTCTGTGTGCGTGTGACCTGCCTGTGTGTTCTGTGTGCGTGTGTTCTGTGTGCGTGTGTTCTGTGTGCGTGTGTTCTGTGTGCGTGTGTTCTGTGAGCGTGTGTTCTGTGAGCGTGTGTTCTGTGTGCGTGTGTTCTGTGAGCGTGTGTTCTGTGTGCGTGTGTTCTGTGTGCGTGTGTTCTGTGTGCGTGTGTTCTGTGAGCGTGTGTTCTGTGAGCGTGTGACCTGCCTGTGCGTCTGTGACAGCGAGTATCTTGTTCCTCAGGGATCGGCCGGATAATGGTGGGGAAATGAGGTCATCCTGCCCCTCCGGCCTGAGTGTGTGTCCTGCGTCTGTGTCCCAGATAAATCTCATTTAACCCAGATATTACTCCCTCTCTGCAGCACACGAACCTTTAAGCTGTATTTTCATGACTGATATATAGGGCTTTACATGCAGGTCCATGTCACACTCCTCCTCAGAGACACAGAGGCACAGAGTCTTGTTGAATCGATTGCAAAATGTTTTGCACACATTGGTAATTGTATATTTAGTCCTTTATTGTTCGAAGTCTGGAAAATATTGCTGAAACAATCATGTATCTTCATACATGCATGCACACACATTCCATGCGAACACTCCCTACACACACACAGACACACACACACACACACAAAAAAAGCATAAACTCCATACACGCAAACACACGCACACTCCATAAATGCATGCACTCCACTCACACACTACCCCTCCCATTAACAGAGAAACATTTTCACTTTAGTTTTCGTTTCCTGCCACAGTTTTTTTCCCGCAGCAGTTAATGCTCTGATCCTGTATCGGCCTTGTTAAACATGCAGTCAATTAGGCCTCTCGTTCCCACGCTAATTTCCCTTTTAACTGCCTGCTGTTAATGGCCTCGATATGTTCAGCTGGTTCCCCTTGACGCTGCATTTGGTTGTTTAAAGGGCTTCTGTTTTGTGTAAATGTGCTTTGGTCGTGTGTGAGGGTGGATCTGAGCCCAGTGTTTACTCTTCAGCCCTGAAGGAGTGCAACTGCACAGAGGAAAATGTATTCAAACGACAGCGTTTTTACCTTATGATGGGACTATTATTATTCTTTGAGGAAAGAAATATTTCATGAGCATATTTTTTTAGAACATGTATCTGCCCCAAAAGCTGCATCAGCAGTGATTAAATTCTGTGCTTTCTGTCTGCTTAGAGCACTTTTAAGCATACATAAATTTTCGTTTTAAGGTAGGATTGCTCGTTCATTCTGTAGTTTTATTTTTAAATATTGTCAAATCAATAATTTTAAAGCATTGTTTAAAAAAAAGAATTTGTGGTTTTTGTGATTTTTGCTACAAATCTTTCTTGCACAAAATTAATTATTTTTCAAGTGAAGCGCAGCTTGTCATTAAAACAAGCCAAATCAAATAAATGGCTGCAGTAAAACTCCAAGCCACCTGGTGGAGACAGAGTACAGGCTCAGCTGCCCCAAACACCAGTAGGCCTGCGGGGCTTTACATGAGTCAGGTCATGCGTGACATGGAAAACTACGAGTCAACTAGCAAAAGGATTCCAAGTTTGGACACGTTGTGGGAAGATTTTAGGGAGAATTTACTTGCAGTGCAAAACTATGCATTCACCGTTTCTGAAATTCAGTGGTTTAAAAAAGAAAAAAGAAAAAAAAAAGTTGCAGGCCCTGATTGGAGGGGTTAGCTGAAGTACCCGTAGTGGAGCGCAGCGTAGCGTGCATCAGGAGCGGAGCGAGGGGGGAGAGCGATGTTTTGCAATTGGACTCTGACTTGAGCTGACACTGGGATGTATTACATGTTTAACACTCTGACCGTGTCAGGTCCCTGTAGTGCTGTTAGTCGAACGGGCACGAGGAATGGTGGCCTTTGTATAGTGCAGTCGTGCTAACGAGGCCACAAAGTCCTATTAACATGGACCACTGCTAACGGGGCTCTGGACTCGTGCTAATGCACGAGTCCTACTTCCAAGACCAGAGAGTCCTGCTCAGAACACAGATTCCTGCTAACAAGGTTGAGGAGTTCAGTTACTGCGGAACCATTAATATTAACAGACTCATGTTAACACAGAGTACCACGAGCAAGACCACAATGTCCGGCTCAGAACAGAGGCCTGTTAAGGTAGAGTCATGGTAACAAGGCTGTGGAGTCAAGGAAGCGAGGAGTCCTATTAATGTGGTTGAGGAGTCCTGTTAACGTGGAGTCCTGCTAAGAAGGGAGGAGTCTTGTTAACTCAGCTGAGTCCTAATGAGTTCTGTTTCGCTGGTCTACACCACGGGAACCAGCCAAACGGTTAACTAATGAGGCTGAA
The DNA here is from genome assembly GCA_029721435.1 of Gymnothorax reevesii. Lineage (NCBI taxonomy): Eukaryota > Metazoa > Chordata > Actinopteri > Anguilliformes > Muraenidae > Gymnothorax > Gymnothorax reevesii. The sequence continues at coordinate 16,335,604 of CM056583.1, read as the reverse complement.
AACTAGATGGCAAATCTACCATCATCCCTCAGGCTAATGAGCAAAGTTGTGGGTCTTTAGGTTTGATGGCCATACTGAACAAAATTTTGGTTACTTTTTGCAGGGGGTGAAAGTATTTAATTTTCTGCATTCAGGTCCTCTCTCACAGGCCGTTATTAGAGGTTGACTTTGCACCTTTATTTTAGCTTGTGCTATTGTTTACTTGTCACACGCAGACAGCTGGTCCAATTAAAGATGCAATATTAGTTTTCTCTAATTAGTTGGATTCATTGCTTTGTATTAATTAGATTTTCTCTCCTCGATGAAGCTGCTGAGAGAATAAGCCTGGTGACCTGATTTTGAGGACGGATGGGAAATTTGGAAGACGGCGGTTTTGTGGCAGCTCTGACCGATTTGTATGTGTGAATTTTCAGAGCTCTGAAGTGTATTCTGAGTCGTGTGTGTTATGGCCCCAATTTGTTATTACATTCATAACACAACAGCAACAGCAAGGGACGACAAACACAGTTTCAACAACTAAAACACATTTAATTTTTAACAAAGACAAAGACTAATAACAACCTACAACTAAAGACCAAGATTGATAAATAAGAAAAAAACAGAAATAATTACAGTCCCTTCTTGGTGGGGTGGCTTGGTGATGTCCTGGATGAAGAAAATGCTCAAACACAGGCAAAGAAATCCACAAAAGAAACGTCACAGGTCTTGAACAGAATGGCAGGTCTGGTCATCTTCTTGCAATTTCTCCTACTACTTTACTGTCTCAATTCTTTTCCTTATATACTCTCTTTCAGACCCCACCCACATTTAGACCTCTTTTTTTTAACTTTCTGAGACTTGCCCCAGACATGTCCAGGACATGTCTAAACATGACTCCAGTCTGAGCTTAACAAAAAAGGTAAATACTGCCATCTAGTGGCCTATATTCACATTACACCTCCATTCCAAAAGGGAAAAATTTTGACTCATAAAGGCAAAATTTTTCTTTTCAATACAAAATGGTTAAGTGAACACTTGTCTATATATACATATCATACAATATTCAAACACATGATATACACATTCAAACACGGGATAAGCAATCAGCAATTACATTGTCTGTACCCTTCACATGCTTAATTTCCACGTCAAACTCCTGTAAAATCAAATTCCAATTCAACAATCTCCGATTCTTGTTTTTCATCTTACTCAAAAACATTAAAGGATTGTGGTCAGTGTACACAATCATTGGCTTTTGTCCTGTACAAACATAAACCTCAAAGTGTTGTAAAGAAAGGACCAGAGCCAACAGTTCCTTCTCTATTGTGGAATAGTTCCTTTGGTGGCGATTGAACTTCCTGGAGAAGTATGCCACGGGATGCTCAATGTCATCAGAGTCACTTCTCTGTAGGAGCACAGATCCACAAGCTTGGTCGCTAGCATCGACCGCGATGGAGAACGGTTTGTTGAAGTCAGGAGATTTGAGCACGGGGAAGTGACACAGCAGAGACTTCAGGCGATCGAAGGCTCTCTGGCATGCATCATCCCAGGTGAACTTTACGCCTTTCTTCAGTTGGTTAGTTAGACTGAGAGCAATCTCAGCAAAGTTCTTGCAGAACTTGCGGTAGTACCCGATCATTCCAAGGAAGCGGCGCAAAGCTTTTTTGTTGTCAGGAACTGGAAAGTCCATGATGGCTTGGACTTTAGCATTTATGGGTGCCACCTTACCCTGGCCTATGACGTAGCCAAGATAGGTGACAGTAGCACAACCAAAGTCACTCTTGCTCAGGTTAACAGTCAGGTTAGCCTGGGTCAGGCACTGGAACAACGTCTCTACATCTTTTAGATGTTCTTCCCAGGAGTCACTCCGTGTGATCAGGTCATCGATGTACGCACCCGTGTGTGGCAATCCGGCGATTGTAGACTGTATCATCCTTTGGAACGTGGCTGGGGCATTTTTCATGCCAAAGGGTAGGACTTCATACTGGTACAATCCAGATGGTGTGGCAAAAGCAGAGATGCTCTTGGCCCTCTCAGTTAAAGGCACACACCAATAACCCTTCAATAAATCAATCTTGGTCAGAAACTTTGCTTGCCCTACACTATCAATACAATCATCAATCCTAGGTATTGGAAACACATCAGTTCTAGTTACAGCATTGACTTTGCGATAATCTGTACAGAATCTAGTACTTCCATCAGGTTTTGGAACTAGCACACAGGGTGAACTCCAATCGGAGTTGGAGGGTCTGATAATATCATGTTTTAACATGAACTCAACCTCTTTCTCAGCAATCTTTCTCTTTTCAGGATTCATCCGGTATGGATGCTGTTTTATTGGTTTGGCATCACCAACATCTACATCATGAGAGGCTATAGAAACTCTCTTTGGAACATCAGGAAACAAATCCTCATATTTCTTGATCAACCTTTCAAACTGATCTCTCTGTGAGGGTTCTAAGTGCTGGAGTTTTACATCAAGATTTTGCAACACTTCAGTGTTTGACAATTTACATGAAAGAACTTTAGCTTTAATTCTTGGTTCATCATCTTGAAACTCCCCCTCATCTTCACACGTTTCGACCATTGGAGAATCTGAAGTGACAGCTGCAACCCTAGCATTTCTGTCATGATAAGGCTTTAGCATGTTAATATGACACAATTGTTTTGGTTTTCTCCTATCTGGAGTCTTCACAATGTAATTGAGATCATTGAGTTTTGTCAGAATTTCATAAGGACCATGAAATCTAGCCTGCAATGGATTGGACTGCAAGGGAAACAACACAAGGACCTTGTCTCCTGGTTTAAACTCACGGCTTCTAGCCTTATGATCATACCAAGTTTTCATTTTTCCCTGACTTGATTTCAAGTTCTCTTTGGCAAGGTCACAAGCTGCACGCAATCTTTCCTTGAACTTGCTAGCATAGTCTAACAGACTGATTTGCGGCTCTTCCTCTTGCCATTGTTCACTCAATAATAGCAAAGGTCCTCTCACTTCATGACCAAACACTAGCTCAAATGGACTGAATCCAGTAGACTCCTGCACTGCTTCTCTAGCTGCAAACAACAGCAAATGAACCCCTTCATCCCAGTCTTTCTCATGGTCATAACAATAAGTCCTCATCATTGTCTTGAGAGTGGAATGAAACCGCTCTAAGGCACCCTGACTTTCTGGATGACAAGCACTAGTGAGAATCTGTTTTGCACCTAGTTCATACACAACCTGCTGAAACAATCCTGAAGTGAAATTGCTACCTTGGTCTGACTGAATTTCCCTGGGAAGACCAAACAACGTGAAGAACTTTATCAAAGCCTTCGAGATTGCAGTTGCCTTGATGTGACGTAGAGGTATGGCTTCGGGGAATCTGGTAGATGCACACATGATTGTCAACAAGTACTGATTTCCAGATCTAGTCTTAGGTAATGGACCAACGCAATCAACAATGACCTTAGAGAATGGCTCCCCAAATGCTGGGATAGGCTGCAATGGAGCTACAGGTGGGTCTAACTGGTGTTTTCCAACTACCAGACAAGTGTGACAGGTTTTGCAAAAGTTGGAAACGTCTTTCCGAAGCCCAGGCCAAAAGAAGTGTTTCATGATCTTATCAACAGTCTTGTTAACACCAAGATGACCTCCTAAAGGTAAACTATGAGCCATTGTTAAGATCTCATTCCTATAGACCTTCGGAACAACAATTTGCCTGACCACTGCCCAATCTGCATTGGCAGGGATATCAGGAGGGCGCCACTTCCGCATCAACACACCATCCTTGAGATAATACCCAACTGGAACTGCATCTATTTCTTTTTCAGGAAGGGCTCTCCTCTTTAGTACACCAATTTCAGGATCATTAGTTTGCTCCTCAATCAACCGCTTTCTGGACAGAGACAAGTCTCCAGACACATCAGAATCACCAGACCCATCCGGCTGGCTGAATAGAGAACTGATAAAAGTATCTGATAAGTCCTCAAACGGAGAAACCATAGTAGGCCAATCAGAGTCATGAGGCGAACCACCTGAGTCCTGACTATTCAATGTACTGGACGGCACCACAACATCATCTTCTTTAGGCTTCTTGGCCATAGCACGAGTCACTGCGCAAGAAGGATACAGAGATGGGTCCTCATCCCCATTTTCAGTGCTCGGCTGTGAAGTAAGATGTACAGGGGGAACTACTTTGCCCCCAGCCAGGTCATTGCCTAGCAACAGAGAAACACCCTTTATAGGTAGACTTGACATAAGTCCCACCTTTACCTGTCCTGTAACTAAATCTGACTTCAAGAATATAGAGCGCAGGGGTACAGATACAGTCCTCCCTTCAATACCTTGTACAAGTATGAAATCCCCTGAAGCGGTCTCATTACGTAACTCCAAGGAGTCCATCAACAAAAGTGACTGAGAAGCTCCGGTATCCCTTAGGATATATATGGGGACAGGAGTAGTATGCTCATTCAGAGCCACAAATCCCTCTGACACAAATGGAAGAAATTCCTCCCTCACGAAGTCAGCTGTATCAGGCTTTTTAGCCCCACATGAAGCAGGCAATTTAGCAGATCGGTTATCTACTACAGGGGTTTCTAACCTTGTTTTCACAAAGGCATTTGGTTTGGTATCCTTTTCTTTTTCTTTCTTAGCTTTAAGGAACCAACAGTTAGTTGTAACATGACCAGATTTCTTGCAATATCTGCAAACTAGACCACTTCTGTCACTGTCAGCTTTCACACTTTGATCAGACCTGTTACTGGATTTCTGAGCACCATCACCAGATTTGTCTTTGTCTTTGGGTGAGGAATCTTGGGTATCACCGTAACCCTTTTTCTGAAATTGGGACCATCTATTGTTACTGCTAGACTGAAATTTGGACTTATGTGTGAGAACATATTCATCTGCAAATTTGGCAGCTGATTGCAAGTTCAGTGCTTGCTTCTCATTAAGGTAGGTCTTAACATCATCCTTAACACAGTTCTTGAATTCTTCAACTAACACCATCTCTTTTAGTGAGTTGAAATCATCCTTGACCTCCATAGAAGTACACCAGCGCTCAAAGCAAACCTGCTTCTCATTAGCAAATTCAACATAAGTCTGATTTTCAGATTTCTTCAGACCTCTGAATTTCTGTCGGTAAGCCTCTGGAACCAACTCATAAGCTCTCAAAATAACCTTTTTGACAACCTCATAATCAGAGGAATCATCTGCAGACAAAGCCGAATAGGCTTGTTGAGCTTTACCCTTGAGGACAGTTTGCAACATCAGAGGCCAGTGTTCCTTTGGCCACTGGCAACTCTTTGCTACCTTTTCAAAACACTGGAAATAGTTGTCAACATCCTTTTCTGAAAATGGAGGCACCAGTTTTACCTCCTGACTGGCACAAAATTTATTTTTAGTTTCAATTTTAATTTTTAGTTTCTCCATTTGGAGTCTTTCTTCTCTATCGAATTTCTCTAATTCAAAATCTCTCTGTCTCTGTCTCTCTCTTTCTGCTCTTTCCTCTTTCTCTCTCTCAAATTCTCTTTGTTTTTCTTCTCTTGCTAATTTTTCTAACTCAAACTGCCTTTGTTTCTCTTTTTCCTCCCTCTCAAATTCTCTTTGTTTCTCTTTTTCCCCCCTTTCTTTTTCTCTTTCCTCCCTTTCTTTTTTCTCTGCTCTTGCTAATTTTTCCAACTCAAACTGCCTTTGTTTTTCTTTTTCCTCCCTTTCAATCTCTAGCATTTTTAATTTAAGTTCCATTTCTATATTTGGATTTTCCACTGGAAACTGTTCCAGATCTCCTGGTGCAAACACATTTTCATCAATGTAATATTCAACTATCTCTCTAGCCAGTCTTGCTTTTCGCATGGCTGGTTTTACCTCTGTCAGCTCCAACTGTCTGCAAATTTCTAGCAGTTCTGTCTTTTTAAAAGACTTCAAAACCCCTACGGTTGGTGATGCCAAGAAATCATCCATTGCTGTTGTCAATATATATCTAGGAAAATTCACAAAAACAATTTCACAATTTGGAATGTTAGATTTTCAATAAATTACTCACACAATGGTCTATCCCGGACCTTGAGCCCCCAATTTGTTATGGCCCCAATTTGTTATTACATTCATAACACAACAGCAACAGCAAGGGACGACAAACACAGTTTCAACAACTAAAACACATTTAATTTTTAACAAAGACAAAGACTAATAACAACCTACAACTAAAGACCAAGATTGATAAATAAGAAAAAAACAGAAATAATTACAGTCCCTTCTTGGTGGGGTGGCTTGGTGATGTCCTGGATGAAGAAAATGCTCAAACACAGGCAAAGAAATCCACAAAAGAAACGTCACAGGTCTTGAACAGAATGGCAGGTCTGGTCATCTTCTTGCAATTTCTCCTACTACTTTACTGTCTCAATTCTTTTCCTTATATACTCTCTTTCAGACCCCACCCACATTTAGACCTCTTTTTTTTAACTTTCTGAGACTTGCCCCAGACATGTCCAGGACATGTCTAAACATGACTCCAGTCTGAGCTTAACAAAAAAGGTAAATACTGCCATCTAGTGGCCTATATTCACATTACATGTGCGACCAAGTGACTGAAGTCAGAATCACGCAGAGGGAATTCTGCTATAGGGTCTCCGTGTCGATGGATTAAGTGGATTCTGCCGTTGTGGCGTCACGTGTGCTAAACTTCCGTTGTCAGCAGCAGACAGAGTTCGCCCTCATCCTGGAGGACCCTTAGTCCCGGCGTATACTTCCCTGTATACATAAGTTCTGCTGCAAGGGTAACGAGACCAATGCTAAGCCAGTGTAGGCGCAGATGTTCATTCTAACCAATCAGATACATGTGATTTTACCAATCGAAGTCTGTAACAGAGCCGTGAGTAGAATCGTGGTGTGTGAATGCATGGCTGAAATGAAAGCCTGCTCCCACACTGACCCGTTCAGGATAAGTTTGAGAGCCCTTTCCATAAACTGTCTATAGCTGTAATCATGTGTCTCAGTGGTTGAGATTATTTTGATTGATGCGTCAGCTTTGATGCCGTGCTTAACATTTAATTATCTTTGCATTAAGGATTAGTATTAATAATTAATGTGAATCATCTTTAAACTGCGGTGCTTTTATAGCTGCTCTTTATCAGGAGGACTGCAGCAGTGGACCGGCAGCAGCTCGTTTTGAACAGGCACTGCACTAGTTTGCATTGAACAGCACAAAGCCCCTACATTTCCCTGAAGGGAGCAGCATTTGAGCTTCTCTCCTTAATCTTTGGACCCATGCACAGTGTTCCCAGTCATGCGCAATGTGGCAGTTCTTTGAGAAATTAGCTAAATGTAATTACAGTTTTGTACCATGTTTTGCATCTCGTCGTCATACAACCGAAAACCTTTGCTCATACTTCTACAGCGCTGATGATATCATTTTTTCGCTGGCTACCTATTTCATCTGTGTCTGCCTATCGATCTATTTATTGATGGCCAAAGTTGAGATAGATTGGGGTACCCAGAACCATTGGGGTATCATGTCATGAAGATGAGGCTACGCTCGGTCACTACTTGTTTCAATTTTGGTGGAGACCAGCCTGAGTGTATGCCTTATCGGCGTGTAGTTATTACTATTATTATTATTATTAGTTGTGGTATTGGTACTGTTATGTGTTATTTCTGCAGCATAATGTGAGAGACTATTCTGAACATGCCTCTCTCTCTCCGCAGAAGAGGCGGAGGCGAATCGACAGAAGTATGATCGGCGAACCGACAAATTTCGTGCACACGGCGCACGTGGGCTCTGGGGACCTCTTCAGCGGGATGAACTCTGTGAGTGGGGGGTCAAACCGCATTGCATTGTGGGACAGGGAGATGTATCCAATGTCATGTTCTGCTGCAGATCACTGTGAAATCACTGCACCCAGTCTTCCAACATATATTGTATGATGCGTTTCCTGGTCTGAGCACAGTGTGATGCGTTTCCTGGTCTGAGCACAGTGTGATGCGTTTCCTGCTCCAGGTGAGCTCCATTCAGAACCAGATGCAGTCGAAGGGCGGTTATGGCGGCGAGACACTGCCTGTGCAGATGCAGTTGGTGGACACTAAGGCTGGATAGCTCCTGCGGAGAAGGTTAGCGACTCACGGCTGGTGGGTGGGGCAGGTTAATGGCTCCTCCTAAATACGGCCAGAACATACCATGTGTCCATAAGTGTTTGGATAACAACACAGTTTTAAAAGCATTAATTATTGTTTGGTTCATCCATGTTGGAGTTAACAGCCTTTTTATGTTGACAAACGAGCATTGCAGCATCTTTCGATGCATAGAATGAGAGATTTGCAATAATTGCACTGGGGGGGTTTTGTTGAAACAAGACGGCAGCTCTGAGTATATTGCACAGCTGCTCTACTCTCTGTAGATGTGCTGTACTATAGGAGATGTACTGTGCTGTAGGAGATTCACTGCAGTAGATGTACTTCGACTGAAATATCCCAAATTCTCCTTTTTTTCAGGCTTTGAAAAATGTTTCTCACCTGATTCCCCCTCCCCCCCCCGCCCGCCTTCAGTGACTGCCTTCCACCCCACATTTCACATGCATACAGACGCAAGTGCATACACTTAAACACACACAGTCTTCCCCCCCCCCACACACACACACACACACACACACACACCCTCCTCAGTGCCCTCTCCTTGTGCAAACATGCGCCGCGCCTCGGCCCGGGAGACGTGCTGCTTCTCTCACCGCTCTGAAGACCTGGACTCACATCCTGTCGCCAGCCCCAAACACGGACTCCTCGCTGCTGTCTCCCGCACTCCACACCCCTCCAGAGCGCACGTCAAACCCTGTGTCTCCTCTACACCGTCCATTCCTTTATGTGGAAGGTCTGGAACATACTCTTCAAACCTTCCATTTCCATTTGCCGAGGACTCCTGTCAGCAGGTCGGTGGTGGGTTTGGAAGGTCAGGACGCATAATGGTGGAAAGTGGTCTGCTGCCACCTAGTGGTGCCAAATCAAGCTGTATCCCTTTTTTGTGCTCTTTTTTTATGACATATCGACCTGAGAAAAGTCAGTGGTACTCAGTAGGAAAATGTGATTGACACTGTAATTCCTGTTTACGTTCTAGTCTTTATCATTCTTTGGTTACATGTTTTTACTGGCCATAAATTACTTTATGTACTGGATAAATGCGCTCTACTTGTACACAGTTATTAGAGAGAAATTTTCTGGGGTAAGTACAGTGGAACAGGCAGTAAAACGTATTTTTGTAGCACGAAAATTCGTTTTGTTGTCCTTAAGTTGTTTCATTGTGATTACCTGAGATCGGAAGTTTCATAAAAATTACACAAGTAGCTGGTGTTTAACCAGTGAATGCAGTCTGGGCCGGGCTGTGAAATAAAGGGTTTATCCATTTCTCTTCCTCATGATAACCGCGGGGAAATCAACTGATGTTGAAGTGACAGGACCAACATTTCACTCGTCCTTCAGCTGTGTTTAGTTTCTGTTTTTACTGTCTGAATCCCAAGCTGTTGTGCTCATCCTGTGCAGTAAATTTTTTGAAAAATGTGGTATTCGCTCAGCACTGATCGGTAGATTGTCCGTGAATTATCTGGTTTTGAGATCCATGTTTAAGGTGCAGAACCAAAGCTTGCCGTCCTCTGCTGGGAAACTTTTTTTTGACATTGTTCATTTTGTGGAAAACCTCTGAAAAAAGTCAACTTTTTGTGCATTAACTCTTGGAGTGCTGAATGACTTTTCAAGGAATTAAAAATGTAATTACACTGAGCTGTTGAAAATCTATCGTGTGGCAACTTGTTTAAAAGAGCTCCCGCTGGGAAGCTCTTTTAAACAAGTTGCCACATGATAGGTTTTCAACAGCATCTGATTTTGATATCTTACACCATTGGGCAACTGTAGTTGCCGACAGCGCTCAGAGGGGTTAACTCTCTCCTGGCCAGTGCATTCCAGTCCTCTCCTCTTGACCAATCATGTAGCTAATCACATACTTGATTAGTTTTGTCTGATATGCTCAACCCCTTAAACTCTTAAGTTTTCCCTTAAGCGAGTTAAAAAAGAAAAAAAGCTAGAAAAGCACTCAGAGAGCGCAGACCTCCGCCAGGGGGCAGCAAAACCCAAATGCACAGTGATTGGAACTCCAGCCCATTTGAAAGACTTGAAATCTTGAACTTTGCCGTATATCGCTGTACTTTGGCCTAGATATGCCAAAATTGAATTACCTGTTCCTTGACTTAATACCCACCTTCTCAGGAAATTTAATCAAAATTGGTGCATTATTTTTTTAGTTATCTTGCTCATTGACAAACAAACAGACAAATGCTGCGTGAAACATAACCTCCTTGGCGGAAGTGAAAAACATTTTTGCCAAATTGTAAGACAATGTCACACACACATCCTGTATCTGCTGGTTGCAGCGCTTCACTGAAGATACATCGCACTTATACTGAGAGAAATATTCAAACCCAGGACACCATGTGTTTATGGCTACAGCATTACATCAGAAGGAAAATATCTTGTACATTTTATACACATTTCCCTGTAATTCAGCGGGACATATTTGGGATCGTTGGAAACCGTGGGATCTTCACTAGAATTTAAAATGGGCCTGAAGTTCCACAGGTTTGACTACAGCAGCTGCATTTCAGGTCTGTACGTTTTATGGGTTTAAGGTGGAACAGAGCAGAGATCTGGCCGTGGTGGGCGTGTCTTGAGGAGAGGGCGGGGAAACACTGCTCAACGCTTCTCATGTGGGTTACCGTGACGACACTACCATGTGTGTTCAAATGCCAATATGATTATTTCCATCCAACAGAGTGACTCCTCCTTGCTGTTCTGTTGTGTGACACTGCTCAGGTGAAAAGGAATATTATCCACTTATATGAAATACAATGTGTAAATGATGTGATATTGCACTGTTTTCTAATATTGAACGTGAACGTAAAATGTGTACCGTAAAAATAAAGCTGTATCAGATGAAAATGTGTACTGTTAGATGAAGGGCCAGGTACCCTGTCTCATGGAGTTTAATCCTGGATTAAATTCAGTTTTTCAATGGAAACTCTGTTTAGTCTAGGACTACAATTTATCCATGTCTGTGAAATTGGCCCTAATAGTTTAAGTAGAGTATTTTAAAAAGGAAGACCTTTAAGAAGCTGTAAAGAAATTGTACATTTATTTTGCTGTTAATGGTACTCTGTACACAGTCTGTTTGGGGGAAAAAAATTTCAGCCGGGAAAAAAAAAAATTGCTTCAAACGAATTTGAAGAAAAAAAAAAAAAAACAAGCCTCTGCAAAAACAAGATGAGCTCCTCCAAAACTTCCTTTTCACAGTTTGGCCACCCAGAATCCTTTGCGTCTGCTCAATTGTTACTTCTTAACTCTGTCCCGTCTGGTTAGAAGGTCTATCCTACTTGGACCTGCTGACGTTTCCCAGAGAAAACAGGCCAATATCTGAGAGAAGGGAGAGTTCCCAACGGTCGCTGAATCTGGAGAAAAAAATCGCCTCTTAGCTACATCTGTGTTAAGCCTCGCTAGCGTGTTCTGCCGTTATCCCTCGGTTTCAAAGTGCTTTGTGCTTGTAAATACTATGTGCCACAGCTTGAGGTGTTTTTTTTTTTTTTTTAATTTATTCGTTGGCATTAAGGTTTTTTAGTGATCGTCTTGCATCGGTTTAATTTTCCAAAGGAGAGAGTCGGCCGTTAATAGGAGCTGAGATGTTCTGTGAAGCCTCAGTGAAAAGCACAAGTTGGAGTGCGATTGAGAATGAGACTGCAGTGTTCGTATCAGCCAAAGTGTTTCAAGGGACCTCTGTCAGTCCTGCAGCCGCATCATGTCACCAAATGAACTTCAGCATCAGGGATTCACCCACTTTGGTAAAATCAGTATAGGCGTCGCCTTTTTCTGCATATCTGTTTTTCTCACACCTCTGTCCCCTCACTCATATTCAGTGTCGGCTTGTAGATTCCCAAACGTCTCCTGTTGAAATAAATATTTTTTCCATGTTAAGTGACCTTGTCTCTGTTGTATAATTTTTCTCTGAGGTGATTCTGGACTTGTGAGATTCCTTCCGTGCCGACTTTGGAGAACGTCCTTCGACCTCAACGTGAGGGCATTCGACTGACCCCGTGAAAACCAAAGAATAGGCCAACCGAACATGTTCTTTTGTATTATATCTAGATTGAAAATCATATTCCAGCTGAACTAAAATGATGATTAATGACAGTTAAGGCCATTGCTTTTTGTGGACAATGGATGGCCTGTCCTTTGTGAATATCTGCCTGTAAACCTACAAATCTCCTGGACTGCAAATTAAATGTTGTGCAGTTATTGATCACGCCTGACATGTCTCATCAGGGTTTTTAAATATTTGCTCCAGTAGTTCGTAGATACTACAATAAGTGTCTTCTTTCGTATTACTTTAAGTTCAATATCCAAGAGACTACCGGTAGGCTACGATGAAAAAGTGGCCTTATATATAATACCTGCAATATTGCTGGGATGACAGTTATACACGTAATTAATGAATCCAAAACTTTCTCTGAAATCCTTTGCCCATGTCAGCATTTTTACATTTAAAATGGAAACATCTTTCTGAAGAACTCATTAAGACATTGGTGCAGAACGGCGTTACTCATGAGTAGAGTCATTTTGTGAGCTACCTGACACCATCAGGCCCAAGAACGAATTTAAAAAAAATAAAAAATCCTCAGAAAAAACCCTCAATTTGCATAAAGAGATTCATTGCATTGAATGAGTTACTTTTTGATTCAATCAAATTTGTAAAGGCTAATGAATATAGCTTGTAAGACTAATCAACAGAAATGCATGCAGGCAGCTGGCTAATCAGATAAAAGACATAAAATAATGATGGCCCAATAATCATGCCATTTAGGAATCCCCATCAGCATTCTGAAACTGTGTCTCGACCGGCGATTTCTTTGACATGTTTCCACAGCGATTGTTGCAGACGGGCCACGAGCTACGATTTCTTTTAATACGGACTTCAGACAGTTATTATACTGGTGCTACAGTCGAGAAGGTGAAATGGCTGTAATGTATGTTTCAGTTAAATTAATGCAGTTTAAGGTGCAACAGATGGCGGCTTGACCGCACCAATCCATCCGCGTGCATCAGGCAAAGGGGAGGGTAGCTTTGCAGAAATAATGACAAACAAAAGTCAAAATGGCGCTGCTTGAATTGCTAAAATCGAGGCTTCCTGAATGAAATGCTGAAACCAGGGGGTGACGTCACGGTTGCTTCGTCTATCTTTTTATACAGTCTATGGCATTAAACCATTATTCAGCATAAATTTTTACCGTAGTTGTTATATTTTTTTAAAAAGTTCACAATTGCATGCATCCGTCCTGCCGTCGTTTACTTGTGGTCTGTGTAGAACTCCCCAGCACACCCTTATTCCCTCAACCACACACACACAAATATCACAAGCAGGGCTTTTCTCAAGTGAATTTTAAACCTAACCACTAAAGCGACTTCCAGACTATGGAGAGAATGTGTGACAATTTTGATATGGAATAGGTACAATAGTTCTTTGTCCAGCCTTATTTCCCTTAAAATAATTAGAAGGCCCTGATGCATCAAAAACAGCCAGATGCACATTTTGCTCCAACATTAGAGTGTTTTTTCTCACTCTGGTCATTATGGAATTGCTTGCTAGGTCATGTGGTGACGGCTGATGTCAGAGACTGATGAACAAATGGAGCCAATAGCAGGATCAGATTCTCAATGATGGGAGGTTTATTAAAGGCTGGTGCACTCAGGGTTGGAGAACGTGCAAACTTCGCAGAGTAGGACAGCCTGGTTGTGGTCGTGGGACGGGCAGAGGTCAGGCGGCAAAGGTCAGTGCTGACAGGCAGGCAGATGGGAGTTATTGTGCTGGTCTGAGGTCAGTACTGTAGTGTGTTTACGAAGGGATGGGAGAGAGATGGTGATGGAGGTGGCGGAGAGCAACGATGAGTCCGATCACTGAAGAAAAACCGAGTGGAGCAGGAATGCGAAGCCGGGAACAGGGAGACGCTGGAGAGACCAGAGGCAAAGGCAGGTCAGCAATCTGATTACAGGACAGACGAAAGACTGGAACTTAAAGACTGAGACTACAGCTAACAATGAGGGTCAGGCGCAGGGGTGGAGACCCAGAATGCACTGGGGTAGGGGCGAAGCCACAAGACAGTAACTGACATACATACGGTAGCCAGATTGTGTGGAAAAACAATTCATGATGATTAAGATGCGACAGCCAAAATTGAGGGTTTTCCGGATCATGCGCAATTCAGTTATTCTACCTAGTTTTAGGCCAAGTAATTCAACATATTTTGAAATGCGTTGGGAAGAAATTTATTTGAAATTACAGGAAGAAGATGGAATTTCAAAATCAATTAAAATTTGAACAGTAAATTTTTTTTTTTTTTCATATTGCCATTCAAAAACTCAAAATGAAGTCAACTGTTTTCAGTGTTATGAGAGATAATTATGAAATACTATTTCAATTTCATGCAAACTTGCTCAAACAAACAACAAATAATTTTGACCCATTTGTAGTTCAGATCCAAACTGTCCAGCTCAAAGCAAAAAGCACCCACATGAAGTGCTGTGGTATTCAGGAGCAGTTTAGGCATTCCCAACCCCACCAGGACCCCCAGATCACCATCTAATACCGCCACACGGTTCAGTTCATAAAACAGAGGAACTGTCAGAAAGACCTCATACAGAACAGCGGCAGTGCAGATGCCCAGCCAGTCCCCAAAATAGCAGATGAGGTTAAAGAATTCCTGGTCAGGAGAACAATCCTCAAACAGAACTGAAAAAAATTAAGTCCCAATGAAGAGAGAACTCAGCCGTAACCTTGAGGTCCATTCTAAGCGCACCGTCCCGGTATTATAGCCGCCCCCCTTAGAACACGACTTACTCGCACTCAAATGGCATCTCGCCTGTGCTAAGAGACAAAACAGAAGCGCTCGCACCACCTCGTGGTTCCGTTACGCATGGGAACAAGGTGCAAAAGTGGCCTGGAGCATTTTTTTTTTTACTGTATGATATTTACACCAGAAGTTGAAGTGTGCTCAAGTGTCATGACGAGTGCTGCAGCCACAGAGAGTGAAATTACTTGGCGCTTTCAGCAATCAGTTCATTTTTAAAAACATTTTTCGCCATTATAATTTTGCAGTTCAATGACCGGGAGGATATTTCTTCCTTAATTTTCTGATAGATTGCAATGAAAAATTATCTGGAAAAAAATAAGCCTCGAAAGGAATGATATTTGAAGGAAGCTTCAACTTTTATATTAAAAGTATAATGTTTGAGAGAACTCTTCATTATGTAATTTTTTTTTTTTTCCTGTCTAGACGATATGAATGTTAATTTTATTACCATTCGACTCATTAAACCAGCTGATCAAAGTTGAGAGATTTTATCTAATTGGTGGTCATATCATGATGAACTGCTTTGAAAATTCTCACCATTGTGTTATTTCTATAGTAACCAACAGATGGAGACAAACACTGAAACAATAGGTCATTTCCCACTCTTGAAATTAGCAAAATGCCTTGAATTGAAGGGACATCATCATGGTACTGCAAGTCACACTCAATAGCCGCATAAATATACAAAATCACTCGTGTAGAAATTGTTTCATGTAGGTTCATCCTTTCGAATGGTTTAGATGTTTTTGATAAGCTTATGAAACGCGCCATGACACTTGTAGCAGACGGTCACTGTAAATAGTGACGTCATCCCAGCTCACTGGCTGTCATTTTCACCTGTATAAGCGAGTTCAATATTAGCCATGGAGGCATCCATTGAATGCATCACGTGACAGGTCACCGGGTCAAAGAGACCAAAAAATCACTTTCGCGATCCCTGCGCGGTGGTTTTGTGTGCATGAGGTATTGAATTCTATGTTCTGTTCTGTGCCCGATCTGTCAAGAGTAATGTTGCAAGTACTTTGTCAATCGATAATTAAAAAGAAAAAGGGTATAATTAAGTTTCATTATGGCTGAAGAAGGTGTCGATCGATGATATTAGGTTGTGGAGTTCGTTGAGAGACTGCCTCCGTAAAATATAATTACAAAAGGCACTGACAGAATTTGTTTAATCACATTCGGAGTGTTTTTTGATCCAAGACCACATGGGGAATGGGCATCCGTTATGATATATTAATCTCCCAGATATTCAGTAACACGATAATTAATAATTCACAAGCACTCTTTGAGATATGGAAACAAGCACTCGCCATATGCCGAAGCCTCTGTTTTAGTCACATTGACCCTGCCCCGGAAATGCTCCGACAGAAATCGCGCATGCGTAAATTGTAATATCGAACTGGCTTATTGCATTTGCGCATTACGCATTGTAATAATAACACTTGAAGATCACGCGTCTTTCGTGTGATATCTGGCTATTAAAACGAATCGCCTGCCTAGAAAGAAAGTGGGCAAGTTAGACTTCCTGCACCTAGACTTTGACCATATCTGGTGACTGACATACGAGCATGACAAATGACAAAACCTCACTGTCTGGTATGGGAGCCGACCCCAGGGATAGCGTAACATGAATGGCGAGAACAGGCCGTTCAGCCCAATTAGGCTCTCAAGATATATATGATATAGAGGATCTTACGAGTAAGCGTGTGGCATGAAAGTTATGAAACAAGTTGAGTAAATTTTGTGTTTGTTGAGAACTTTGTTTTTACTGAATTACATCGCTCTGATACTGCAATGAGTCACAGACCTTCACGGTTGAAATGCACTCCGTGCACACTGGCTAACTCGCTCATTTCGCAAAAATTTACTTGGAAAGATGGTAATTGTACTGTGTGTATGCTGTATGTGGCATATGTGCTGAGTGGCTGGAGTAACGTCATAGCTAAACGCCAAAAAAGAAACTGCTCTAACAAAATGGCACATCCCATTCAAGGGAGAATAGCCTGTTTGCTTGCACCCTTAGTTAGATATTAGAATATCATGGGGGTTGAATCACCCGGAAAAGGTTAGAAGTTGAGTTGTTATCAATTTAAGCAGCAAATTCTATTGGATGATAACGTCCCTTGAATTTTTTACTCAAATAAGAAACAGGCATACTGACAATATCTGGATGATTTTCTTGTTTTTGAGCATACAACTCATACAGTGCTGTCTGTCCAACAAATAAAATGCACAAACTTCTACTGTCTTATTTAGTGTGTGTGTGATTGGACAGAATGACGGCTCCGCCTCTAGATCTCTGAGTATGGCTGACTTCTGGGAATGTGCTTTTAATGCAGTTGCAAAATCATAGGAATAAGTTTAACTGAATTTTGAAAAATGGTGGGATGATTTTAATAAACACACATTTAAAACAAGAAAGTAATGATTTACAAATCATCCTGGACCCGTGTAAAATGAAAACGAGGCAAAAACAAGATAATGTTCCTCCTTCTCTCCCACCCCCACCTCCATTTAACCCCACCTCTTGCACCCAGACCTCCTTCCACAGAGCAGTGCTCCCTTTGCCATTATGTGGTGATTAAAACCAGTGGTACAACAATATGACTATTAACTCCCAATATAACTCACTGTGTATACAGGTCAGTGTCCGGAATGAACGGGACAGGAGGCTGACGGCTCCAAATATAAGAATTTATTTGCACAACATATGCCGTAATAAAAAACATTAAAAAAGAAGAAGACCCCTTGGGCACGTCTAAAGCTACACTGTAGCGACGCACGACCCCAATTCCGAAATAGTTGGGACAAAGTGTAAATTGTGAATAAAATCAAAATGCAATGACTTTCAAATCACACCAGCCAGTATTTTATTCACAATAGAACAGAGATGACAAGGCAAAAAAAGTTTGGGCAGGGGCCTGTTTACCATGGTGTAACATCCCCTCTTCTTTTTAACAGAGTGGAGGCATCTGGGCATTGAGGAGACAAGTTTCTTGAGTTTAGCCATTGGAATTTGATCCCACTCTTGTTTAATACAGGCTTCCAGCTGCTGGAGAGTTTTGGGTCTCTTTTGACGGTCTTTTCGTTTAATTATGCGCCAAATGTTCTCAAACAGTGAAAGATCAGGACTGTTGGCAGCCCAGTTCAGCACACAGACTCTTCTACTACGAAGCCACGCTGTAGTAATAGCTGCAGTATGTGGTTTTGCATTGTCCTGCAGAAATACACAAGGCCTTCCCTGGAATAGATGTCATCTAGAGGGGAGCACATGTTGCTGTAAAACCTTTATATACCTTTCAGCATTCATGGTGCTTTTTAAAACATGCAAGTGTCCCACACCATAGGCACTAATGCATCCCCATACCATCAGAGACACTGGCTTTTGAACTGGACGCTGATAACAGGAGGGGTGGTCTTTCTCCTCTTTAGTCTGGACAACACGACGCCCATGATTTCCAACAAGAATGTCAAATTTGGACTCGTCTGACCACAGGACACTTTGCTACAGTCCATTTTAAATGAGCCTTGGCCCACAGAACACGCCGGCGCTTCTGGATCATGCTCAACAATGGCTTCCTTTTCCCATGATAGAGTTTTAGGTGGCATCTGTTGATGGCACGGTTAACTGTGTTTACAGACAGTGGTTTTTTGAAGTAATCCTGGGCCCATTTAGTAATGTCAATGATAGAATCATGCCGGTGAGTAATGCAGTGGTGTTTGAGGGCCCGAAGATCACGGGCATCCAGTAAAGGTCTTCGGCCTTGTCCCTTACGCACAGACATTTTTCCAGATTATCTGAATCTTTTGATGATATTATGCACTGTCGATGATGAGACCTTCAAAGCCTTTGCAATTTGACGTTGAGGAACATAGTTTTTAAAGTATTCCACAATTTTTTTTATGCAGGTTGGAGAGCCTCTGGCCATCTTTACTTCTGAGAGACTCAACCTCTCTAAGGCATCCCTTTTATAGCCAATCATGTTACACACCTAATGCCAGTTAACTTAATTACTTGCTAAATGTTCTTTCAGCTGATTCCCTTATATATTAATTGCTTTTTTAGCCCTTTTATTTTGCCTGTGTCCCAACTTTTCTGAGATATGTTACAGCCAGAAAATTTGATATAAGCTAATTTTGAGGATAAAAATGTAAAATGTTTCAGATAACACTTCAAATGTTGAAACTATGTTCTATTGTTAATAACATATTGGCTCACGTGATCTGAAAGTCTTTGCATTTTGATTTTATTCAAAATTTACACTGCATCCCAACTATTTCGGAATTGTATAGCAATTGTGCACCCAACAAGGCACTGAGACAGTTACTTGATACAAGCAACCCTAACCCACAGCTTTGAATTACAAGCGACTGAATACTTCAGAACCAAAACACAAAATGAGGAATATTGAAATCTGCTGAGCAAACTACCACTGCACACTCTAAAAGTCACAACTCGTGTACAATTGTTCACAGAGAATGAGAAGTGATCAACACCGCAACCAATTATCCACTGTAATGTGAATATAGGCCACTAGATGGCAGTATTTACCTTTTTTTTATTCAGCCCAGACTGGACCAAGGTTTAGACATGTCCTGGGCATGTCTGGGGAAAGTCCCAGAAAATAAAAAAAAGAGGTCTAAATGTGGGTGGGGTCTGCAAAAGAGTATATAATGAGTAGAATTGAGACAGTAAAGTAGTAGGAGAAATTGCAAGGAGAAGGATAAATGTGACCAGACCTGTCATTCTGTTCAAGACCTGTGAAGCTTTTAGTGGATTTTTGCCTGTGTTAGAGCATTTTCCCTCCCCCAGGACATCACCAAGCAACCTACAAAAAGGACTGTAAATATTTCTGTTTTCTGGAAATCAGTCTTGGTCATTAGTTGTAGATATTAGATTAGTCATTATTGTTAGTTGTTGTCTTTGTTAATTAAATGTGTATAAGTTTTAAAAACTGTGTCTGTCATCCCTTGCTGTTGCTGTTGCTGTAGTGTTGTAAATGTAATAACAAATTGGGGCCATAACAAATTGGGGGCTCGTCCGGGATAGACCATTGTTTGAGTAATTAATTGAAAATCTAACATTTCAAATTGTAAAATTGTTTTTTTTTAATTGAATACATATATATTGACAGACCAACAGCAATGGATGATTTCTTGGCATCACCAACCGTAGGGGTTTTGAAGTCTTTTAAATAGACAGAACTGCTAGAAATTTGCAGACATTTAGAGCTGACAGAGGTAAAACCAGCCATGCGAAAAGCAAGACTGGCTCGAGAGATAGTTGAATATTACATTGATGAAAATGTGTTTGCACCCGGAGATCTGGAACAGTTCCCAGTGGAAAATCCAAATATAGAAATGGAACTTAAATTAAAAATTCTAGAGATTGAAAGGGAGGAAAAAGAAAAACAAAGAGAATTTGAGAGGGAAGAAAAAGAAAAACAAAGACAATTTGAGTTAGAAAAATTAGCAAGAGAAGAGAAAAGAAAGGGAGGAGAGAAAGAAAGGGAGGAAAGAGAAAAAGAAAGGGAGGAAAAAGAGAAAGACAGAGAATGTGAGAGAGAGAAAGAGGAAAGAGCAGAAAGAGAGAGACAGAGACAGAGAGATTTTGAATTAGAGAGATTCGATAGAGAAGAAAGACTCCAAATGGAGCAACTAAAAATAAAAATAGCAACAGAAAATAAATTTCGGGCAAGCCAGGAGGTAAAACTGGTGCCTCCATTTTCGGAAAAGGACGTTGACAACTATTTCCAGTGTTTTGAAAAGGTAGCAAAGAGTTGCCAGTGGCCAAAGGAAAACTGGCCTCTGATGTTGCAAACTGTCCTAAAGGGTAAAGCTCAACAAGCCTATTCGGCTTTGTCTGCAGATGATTCCTCTGACTATGAGGTTGTCATAAAGGTTATTTTGAGAGCTTATGAGTTGGTTCCAGAGGCTTACCGACAGAAATTCAGAGGTCTGAAAATCAGACTTATGTGGAATTTGCTAATGAGAAGAAAGTTTGCTTTGAGCGCTGGTGTACTTCTATGGAGGTCAAGGATGATTTCAACTCACTAAAAGAGATGGTGTTAGTTGAAGAATTCAAGAACTGTGTTAAGGATGATGTGAAGACCTACCTTAATGAGAAGCAAGCACTGAATTTGCAATCAGCTGCCAAATTTGCAGATGAATATGTTCTCACACAAGTCCAAATTTCAGTCTAGCAGTAACAATAGATGGTCCCAATTTCAGAAAAAGGGTTACGGTGATACCCAAGATTCCTCACCCAAAGACAAAGACAAATCTGGTGATGGTGCTCAGAAATCCAGTAACAGGTCTGATCAAAGTGTGAAAGCTGACAGTGACAAAAGTGGTCTAGTTTGCAGTTATTGCAAGAAATCTGGTCATGTTAAAACTAACTGCTGGTTCCTTAAAGCTAAGAAAGAAAAAGAAAAGGATACCAAACCAAATGCCATTGTGAAAACAAGGATAGAAACCCCTGTAGTAGATGACCGATCTGCTAAATTGCCTGCTTCTTGTGGGGCTAAAAAGCCTGATACAGCTGACTTCGTGAGGGAGGAATTTCTTCCATTTGTGTCAGAGGGATTTGTGGCTCTGAATGAGCATACTACTCCTGTCCCCATATATATCCTAAGGGATACCGGAGCTTCTCAGTCACTTTTGTTGATGGACTCCTTGGAGTTACGTGATGAGACCGCTTCAGGGGATTTCATACTTGTACAAGGTATTGAAGGGAGGACTGTATCTGTACCCCTGCGCTCTATATTCTTGAAGTCAGATTTAGTTATAGGACAGGTAAAGGTGGGACTTATGTCAAGTCTACCTATCAAGGGTGTTTCTCTGTTGCTAGGCAATGACCTGGCTGGGGGCAAAGTAGTTCCCCCTGTACATCTTTCTTCACAGCCGAGCACTGAAGATGGGGATGAGGACCCATCTCTGTATCCTTCTTGCGCAGTGACTCGTGCTATGGCTAAGAAGGCTAAAGAAGAAGATGTTGTGGTGCCGTCCAGCACATTGAATAGTCAGGACTCAGGTGGTTCGCCTCATGACTGTGATTGGCCTACTATGGTTTCTCTGTTTGAGGACTTATCAGATACTTATATCAGTTCTTTGTTCAGCCAGCCAGATGGGTCTGGTGATTCTGAAGTGTCTGGAGACTTGTCTCTGTCCAGAAAGCGGTTGATTGAGGGGCAAACAAATGATCCTGAAATTTGTGCACTAAAGAGGAGAGCCCTTCCTGATAAAGAAATAGACGCAGTTCCAGTTGGGTATTATCTCAAGGATGGTGTGTTGATGCGGAAGTGGCGCCCTCCTGATATCCCTGCCAATGCAGATTGGGCAGTGGTCAAGCAAATTGTTGTTCCGAAGGTCTACAGGAATGAGATCTTAACAATGGCTCATAGTTTACCTTTAGGAGGTCATCTTGGTGTTAACAAGACTGTTGATAAGATCATGAAACACTTCTTTTGGCCTGGGCTTCGGAAAGACGTTTCCAACTTTTGCAAAACCTGTCACACTTGTCAGGTGGTTGGAAAACACCAGTTAGACCCACCTGTAGCTCCATTGCAGCCTATCCCAGCATTTGGGGAGCCATTCTCTAAGGTCATTGTTGATTGTGTTGGTCCATTACCCAAGACTAGATCTGGAAATCAGTACTTGTTGACAATCATGTGTGCATCTACCAGATTACCCGAAGCCATACCTCTACGTAACATCAAGGCAACTGCAATGTCGAAGGCTTTGATAAAGTTCTTTACGTTGTTTGGCCTTCCCAGAGAAATTCAGTCAGACCAAGGTAGCAATTTCACTTCAGGATTATTTCAGCAGGTTGTGTATGAACTAGGTGCAAAGCAGATTCTTTCTAGTGCCTATCATCCAGAAAGTCAGGGTGCCTTAGAGCGGTTTCATTCCACTCTCAAGACAATGATGAGGACTTATTGTTATGACCATGAGAAAGACTGGGATGAAGGTGTTCATTTACTGTTGTTTGCAGCTAGAGAAGCAGTGCAGGAGTCTACTGGATTCAGTCCATTTGAGCTAGTGTTTGGTCATGAAGTGAGAGGACCTTTGCTATTATTGAGTGAACAATGGCAAGAGAAAGAGCCGCATATCAGTCTGTTAGACTATGTTAGCAAGTTCAAGGAAAGATTGCGTGCAGCTTGTGACCTTGCCAAAGAGAACTTGAAATCAAGTCAGGGAAAAATGAAAACTTGGTATGATCATAAGGCTAGAAGCCGTGAGTTTAAACCAGGAGACAAGGTCCTTGTGTTGTTTCCCTTGCAGTCCAATCCATTGCAGGCTAGATTTCATGGTCCTTATGAAATTCTGACAAAACTCAATGATCTCTATTACATTGTGAAGACTCCAGATAGGAGAAAACCAAAACAATTGTGTCACATTAACATGCTAAAGCCTTATCATGACAGAAATGCTAGGGTTGCAGCTGTCACTTCAGATTCTCCAATGGTCGAAACGTGTGAAGATGAGGGGGAGTTTCAAGATGATGAACCAAGAATTAAAGCTGAAGTTCTTTCATGTAAATTGTCAAACTCTGAAGTGTTGTAAAATCTTGATGTAAAACTCCAGCAATTAGAACCCTCACAGAGAGATCAGTTTGAGAGGTTGATCAAGAAATATGAGGATCTGTTTCCTGATGTTCCAAAAAGAGTTTCTATAGCCTCTCATGATGTAGATATGGTGATGCCAAACCAATAAAACAGCATCCGTACCGGATGAATCCTGAAAAGAGAAAGATTGCTGAGAAAGAGGTTGAATACATGTTAGAACATGATATTATCAGACCCTCCAACTCAGATTGGAGTTCACCCTGTGTGCTAGTTCCAAAACCTGATGGAAGTACTAGATTCTGTACAGATTATCGCAAAGTCAATGCTGTAACTAGAACTGATGTGTTTCCAATACCTAGGATTGATGATTGTATTGATAGAGTTGGGCAAGCAAAGTTTCTGACCAAGATTGATTTATTGAAGGGTTATTGGTGTGTGCCTTTAACTGAGAGGGCCAAGAGCATCTCTGCTTTTGCCACACCATCTGGGTTGTACCAGTATGAAGTCCTACCCTTTGGGATGAAAAAAGCCCCAGCCACATTCCAAAGGATGATACAGTCTACAATCGTCGGATTGCCACACACGGGTGCATACATCGATGACCTGATCACATGGAGTGACTCCTGGGAAGAACATCTAAAAGATGTAGAGACGTTGTTCCAGCGCCTGACCCAGGCTAACCTGACTGTTAACCTGAACAAGATTGACTTTGGTTGTGCTACTGTTACCTATCTTAGCTACGTCATAGGCCAGGGTAAGGTGGCACCCATAAATGCTAAAGTCCAAGCCATCATGGACTTTCCAGTTCCTGACAACAAAAAACCTTTGCGCCGCTTCCTTGGAATGATCGGGTACTACCGCAAGTTCTGCAAGAACTTTGCTGAGATTGCTCTCAGTCTAACTAACCAACTGAAGAAAGGCGTAAAGTCCACTTGGGATGATGCATGCCAGAGAGCCTTCGATCGCCTGAAGTCTCTGCTGTGTCACTTCCCCGTGCTCAAATCTCCTGACTTCAACAAACCGTTCTCCATCGCGGTCGATGCCAGCGACCAAGCTTGTGGATCTGTGCTCCTACAGAGAAGTGACTCGGATGACATTGAGCATCCTGTGGCATACTTCTCCAGGAAGTTCAATCGCCACCAAAGGAACTATTCCACAATAGAGAAGGAGCTGTTGGCTCTGGTCCTTTCTTTACAACACTTTGAGGTTTATGTTTGTACAGGACAAAAGCCAATGATTGTGTACACTGACCACAATCCGTTAATGTTTTTGAGTAAGATGAAAAACAAGAATCGGAGATTGTTGAATTGGGGTTTGATTTTACAGGAGTTTGACTTGGAAATTAAGCATGTGAAGGGTACAGACAATGTAATTGCTGATTGCTTATCCCGTGTTTGAATATGTATATATATGTCACGTGTTTATTTGAATATTGTATGATGTGTATATATAGACAAGTATCCACTTATGAGTCATGAGCCTTTATGAGTCAAAATTTTTCCCTTTTGGAATGGAGGTGTAATGTGAATATAGGCCACTAGATGGCAGTATTTACCTTTTTTTTATTCAGCCCAGACTGGAGCTAGGTTTAGACATGTCCTGGGCATGTCTGGGGAAAGTCCCAGAAAATAAAAAAAAAGAGGTCTAAATATGGGTGGGGTCTGCAAAAGAGTATATAATGAGTAGAATTGAGACAGTAAAGTAGTAGGAGAAATTGCAAGGAGAAGGATAAATGTGACCAGCCCTGTCATTCTGTTCAAGACCTATGAAGCTTTTAGTGGATTTTTGCCTGTGTTAGAGTTTTTCCCTCACCCAGGACATCACCAAGCAACCTACCAAAGGGACTGTAAATATGTCTGTTTTCTGGAAATCAGTCTTGGTCATTAGTTGTAGATATTAGATTAGTCATTATTGTTAGTTGTTGTCTTTGTTAATTAAATGTGTATAAGTTTTAAAAACTGTGTCTGTCATCCCTTGCTGTTGCTGTTGCTGTAGTGTTGTAAATGTAATAACAAATTGGGGCCATAACACCACTCAAACAAACAAAAGAGGGTCTCTAAATTTATAGCGAGCCTGCAACTCCACAACAGCTAAGCCACAGCTCAAGGATTGCACAATGCCCGTCAACAATATCACACAATGCCAAATTTAAATAAGTACTATAAAGTAAAAATAAGCAAAAATAAAGTAAAACGCCCATTAATTTATCTAAATTCTTTCATGGTGAAAAAACAGTGACAGACAATATTTTACTTAAAGACAATCCTTTAAAAACAAGCAGTATTAGGCTATATTCAGGAATTTTAAAAAACAGTATTTTCCATAAATGTATCATATCAAGCTACGTGTACCTTTAACACATTTCACTTACCCCCAGACCAGCGTCGTGCTTGATGTCATGACGCTCTATACTACAGGAGGGAGGAATGCTTAAATCATCATATAATTACAATCTAGTGCGGCACTTTCGTTGATATTAAAAGAGCACACGGCTTACAATCATAATCCCCCTCAAAGTTAGCAACTCACATTCACAAGCAGCTCCTTGGAAGCTATAATCAATGAAAAGCCACATCAGTCGTTTGTTACATAATATCATTATGCATCATTTTGATTTGTTTGTAAAATGTTCAATTTGCCTACCGTGATTACAGCAAGCCTACACAGCGACCAGTCTTCCCTCACCGCTGTATTCTGGGCTTGCAAAAAATTGTTTGTTCTCAGGAGGTCAAAAGACGAGTTCGGTTTAAGGCCGGAAGTCCACACGCGCATGTGCAATAGAGCTGATGTGGGGCAAAAGGAACTATGGTGGTTACTTGTTCCGTGGTGGGGTGCATAAATCGATATCGTAAAGACGGGGGCATAAGGTTTTTTGTGTTCTCGTGGCCAGAGACAAGGACAGGCGTGGATTCGAGCTATAAATCGGAAGAACTTTGTCCCGAATGGTCACACTAGATTCTGCAGTACTCTTTTTGTCAGGGCTGGCCCGACTTCACTCTGTCTGTTTCCCAACTAACGAAAGGATCTCACACCAGCACAAGCTAAAAGGAAAGAGCGATCTGATTGGAGAAATAGATACTGGGTGATATTAAATAATTTAAGTTGGTCCAATAATTGACAAGGAATTATTTCATCAGTTGTTGTTTTGAGCTCTTACTGTTGTTGCAGTGTCCAGTTTTTGTATCCACATTTTGAAAAGGGACTGGCTTTGTTCCATCCTATAGGCTATATCTGACGTTAAGTCGATGTTAAACTCTACGCAAACAAATATCAAGCCAACGGGGGAATATTAGTGCCACACGACATTTACAGTCTAGGTCAGATCTGAAGGGCTTACATTATAGAATTTAGCCCCTCAGAGATAAGTGTAGGTGTTTATTTTATTTATTTATTCATTTAAGGGCAGCATGTGCTTGCATTAATCGTTTGCAAGAAACGAAGAGATGGGCACACCAGATTTAGCAATAAGCTACTTTCCATCTGTAGTCCAACATAAAACATAAAAAGACAGTATACAAGTCATACAAAACATCCAGCATGACACCACATTCCAACATTAAACTAACGAGCTGCTCTTAATGTGTTGATCACATAATATATCAAAATTCTCTTCTCTTAAAAAAAAAATGTATGAATATAATTAAGGATATGTAACAATACAGACAACATAATTATAAATTACTAAAATATTTATAGAAGTGCAAATGAAATTCCATAAAGGAGTATAATGACACTGTTGAATACCAACAAGTTACAGAGATAAATGCCAGCAATGGTAATTCAAAGTTACAAAGATATATACCAGCAATGGTAATACGGGGATCTACAAGCAGCAATAAAGTGACAGTGCAGGTGTGGTTTTCATTTCGCTGCTTGCAATAATCATTTGGTTTCCTTGTGATTTTGATTTCATAATTACTTGCTTTATATAGCCAACAAAGTTGATATTGCTTGCCCGTTAGTTTTGCGGATGTGAAATAATGTCATTGACACCACAATGATTGGGTCCCACGCCATAAGTTGGCTAATGGCTACAGTGCTCTTCCGACGAATTTGCATTGTTCAAAACAACTGGCAAGCACACATGATCCTAATCTCCTCTCAACATAGATAATTGCGCAGGTACACATGTAAAATACAAGGCCAAATCATTACAGTATGACTGATCGCTACAGATTTGATTTCGAATTTTCATCCGTGTGGAAAATAACAATGTCAAGGACTTGCCTTGATGGTATCTCACCGATATAGTCTCTGAAGTCTCCGTTGCGCTGAGGAAGTCAATGTTTTCAGTTTGTAGGAGAAAACTAATGGAGCTTAGTCTAGTTAAATCGTAAGGGGGAAGAATTTCTCATCAAACCTCCCCTTTTTTTGGCTTTTTATTTGCCAGAACGATGTTAAAAGGGGGGACTAATATATTTTAGGGAGTTTTTTTCAGTGAGAAGGGGGTTTAGAATGTAACATTAATATTTAATACCGCGAATGCATATGCTGCACTTGCCCAAGCAACCCAGTGTGTCATCAGTGACACAGCAGTCGCCGTTAACGATCTGCTACTGACACGAACAGCAGCAGTTGAAAGTAAACACTAAATTTCCTTAATAGGACACACGCTTGACAGGTTTACATATCCTAATGTTTCTCTGGGTACCCAAACATCAATCGATATTGCCGTAGGTTGAATACAGAATTCTTAATCTAGCCATCCAGACACAAAATTTACGCTGCACACCCTAGAATATTCCTGAACAAAAAATATTCCTGTTCATAGTCCAAATCCATGCTGTAAGCTGCCGCTTACCACAGGGAGAGTGAAAGAACTTATAACTCCCCAGTTTTTCAATGGGATTTGTACATCTTCTGCCCCACATAGTCTGCAAAGAGCAAGTGCACTCCAAATCTTGCTTTTCCAAGTCCTTAAACCAAAAGAGTCCACTGCCTTATATAACCTTCCCTGATTCCCCAGGGTTACTAGAGGAATCCCCATTACAATTAGATCAGCTCAATTAGTCTGGGTGCGTTTCCCGAAAGCACAGCTGCTAACTTACATAGTTGGAACCACAGACTGTTAATGTTAAAATCCAAGTCTCTTGGAAAAAATATAATAGCTGTGGCATAATTAACCACCCATTCTAGTTCCCTGTTTCATCCCCTACCTGCAATTGGAAATATTTAAGCTTGATTATCTTCCAGTGAGTGGCAAATGATGTTTTTGGGCAACTTTGGTAGTAATACTTCAGCTTTGTTAACGAAGCAAAAATCACCGGAAGTCTACTGTCCTCTTGGCTGGTAATTAGCGATCACCGAATGTGGTAAGATCTGAGCATCCGAGGCTCACAAACTTCTTCAAGTGACTTACAAGTCATATGAGATATAGAACTTTGCCACCACAAGGTGGTACTGTTGCTCATCTAATGCAACCCAAACGCTCTCTCGAGTCCGATAAATGCAATGACGTGAAAAAAGCCATGTATTTCCCGGCCACCAGATATGACTCGTGCCTATGAGTTGGTTATATTGAGGGAACAATTTCTGTCTCGTGGCCACGAAAATGTATCTTGTCATTGCACTTCCGGGCTCCGTAAAAAAGCGAGACCAAAAAGGAGGAGAAAAAAAAATGAGATTGGGTTCATTAAGCATCTGCGGAACAATGCTGGAACTGGGAACTCCTGACAGCCATTAATCATGGCTGACAGAAAATGGTGGTGGAGGTGCAGCTGGCAGTCCCACTGCAACTTGTTTTGACTTAGGGTGCTCGGTTGCTTGACTGGCAACTGTCTAGGAGAAATGAAGTGGGAAGTATTTTGTCACCGGGCCCTTGAGCTAAATACTTAACCCCAAAACTAACCCCTGGTGTTAATTCTTTACAACTGTTGGATTTGGCATTTCTCCAAAGGCATCCTTGAAAAAGAGGAACGCTCTCATTGAACTTCCCAGAATAAAAAAAGACTTAATAAAATGCTTTGCCCGCAAAAATAAAAACAGTGAGGTTGGAAAGACCATGTACTTGTTTTTATAAGGAGTGCATACATTTGTTGTTATAATCTGCCAGCAATCCTTTCCTGGGCCACCCTGAGTCTTGAGGTTAAACCAGAGGCCAGCACATCAGAAGTGGCGGCTGTCTGGGAACTCCGGTGCACTGTACTGTCGTATTTGGCACAATCTTGCCCTCGGCGTTAATCAGCGACCTCGCGGTTATCCAGCCATTACTGCGCCACAGAACGTGCTCGTTCAGAGCAAGCGATATAGCCAAACAAAAACACATTTCAGCCGAAGCATGAAAATTGAACTGGGAGCACTGTGGTCTGTGAATCTCTCCTGCTCTCTATTTTTACATTTCAAAAGTCCAAAACCTCCCTGAGAGAGAGAGAGAGAGAGAGAGAAAAAAAATTTATTATTTTCCCAAATTTCTCCAATTACCACAATATACCATAGATACACTCCACTATATACTTGTGGGGAAAAAAAGAGTGTGACCTTGGCCACACATTATGGGGAATCCTATCATAAAAGGAGGGACAACCAGTTAGGCATTATCTCAATTATAATGATTATTTTTAACCCCTTTATGCAGAATACAAATAATGCTAATTTTTTTCCCGTTATGCATGAGCCTATTTAGACTTTATAACTCAGTATTTGTGTCACAGAGACTCTGGACAATTATTTCAGTGAAGGAAGAAATTTGGAAATTCAATTACAAAATTATTTAGGAATTAAGTTTTGGAGTTTACAGATGCCGGCATCTATATCTGCACAAAGGGATTAAAATTCCTAATCAGTTTTTGCCACACAATCAAAGCAGGTTTATCTTTAATTACTTCTCAAATAAATAAAATACTGTATCAATAAATTAAGTTTTATTGTTAGTTGCCTTGTTAATATTGGTATCATGCCTAAAAAGCATTGCTGAACTGAGCTGAGAGAAAGACATGGAGAAAAAAGAGACAGAGGCAGAATTCTCTCTGTCGCTCTACTCCTCCTCTCAGCAGGAGCTGATGGAGTGTGGGGTGACAGTGATTCTGACTGACTACAAGGAGGATAAAAATAAGTGAGAGAGAGAGAGACGGTGGGAGCGCTGGAAAGAGAGTGGGAGAGAGATGGAGGGAGCAGTAGAGAGTGGGAGAATGAGAGAGAGATGGAGG